>CM035593.1:7475009-8075009 GCA_020423425.1 Chrysopa pallens | reverse complement strand
AAACGTGTATAGCTCCACAACTAATGATATACGGATATTTATAAATTTATGGTAAACAATAGTGGAGATGTTCAGAATGGTCCCATTTTAGAAACATGTCATCCATCAATTAAGGTTAAAGATATAGCGCTCGAAACTAACATCTATGCTATACCACGGTTTACATTATAAGTTTAAATTGTGTTCAAATCGATTACCACATAGTTCGAACGAATAAACGTACAAACTTTGTCAACTATTTGTCACAGGTAATTTTATTTAATATAAATGTGGAAAATGTATTTTTTGCCTAAGTGAATTTAATTTTTGTACGATTTTCTACTGCCAAAATTTAATTCACTTTGTTAGTTTCATGAGTATGGAAAATTTATATGACTGAAATGATTGAAAATGTAGTTTTTCATGTCATATTCAGATGAGATCTCAATCGTTGTAGGCATACAGGATATATAGCTTTTAAAGTAAGAATGTTCGTACATCCTGAGGAAGTTTTATGTCCATTATCGGCATTTTGTTTTTGTGTTGTTCGTATATAAAACGAACAAAAAGGTTCATATACGTTTAATAACATGTAAAATTGATTTTATATCTATCACCAGTATTTTAAACATGGAAAAGTTATACTAAGCTTTATAAACCTTCATATACCTATAATATATCAATGAATAAAGTAGTGATTGACAGAAATATAAAGTCCGAAATTTCTTGGTGTAAAAACTCGAAATTACGTCTAAGAATTACTTATGAGGTGTGAGTGCGCCCTAAGAAAAGATTTTTTAAATTAAGCGCCTAAAACGATGAAGAGTATAAACCAATCTACTTAATCAATTAATTTGAAATTTCGAAAAGACAGTCCCGATTTATCTAAATGAAAACGGAAATTTTTGAAAATTCAACCGATTCTAAATATTCCTCCAATGGTTTACTTTATCACATAGGTATATGCTATATTTTATTTTAGTAATTTTAAAAGTATTTGTAATTTGAAATTTCTAAACTTCTCTGCTCAAAAGGTTACAAATACGTGAAAATGTTCCAATATCTTAAGTCTTTAAATCTAATAGAATGTTGGTGACAAGGTACACGTTTCGTTTATATTTTAGCCAAATTTGGACTTAAAATTATGAGGTTATATTAAAATATATTAACAAAACAAATTGTTTTGCCACGTGCCACCTGTATAATTTATGAAGAATACTAAGTAATCCCCACCGTGCAAATTCGGGACGAGTGTTTTTTGTACTGTTTACAGAGTTGTTTTGAATGTAATGGCGCAGTTGGTCAATATTGCCTAGTATTATTGACTAAGATTGCTTCATATTGATGTAAACCTTATCATCATGTTGTCAATCGATCTTTGCGTAGATTGTTTATGTGTCCATTGCGTTTCACAATCAATAATTAATTAATTTAATGTTATTTATTGGTATGTTTCAACAAATTTCCTGAAGCTGTCATGCTTTACCAAATTATACAGGTATAATCAATTGTTTTTTGATTAAATTATGAGTTGTTAAAAACATGCATATATAGAAGTAGATACCAATATGGTCTACCAAACCATGTTGGACTCACGTCACATAATCTTCCTGCATGTTGGTGTTTTTTTTTTTTTTCATTTTAAATTTAAGATTTCAAATTTGGTAGAAGGATTAAATGACAAAGGTAATGGAAGATGTGCGGAATATGAAACTAGGGTGACTATAAGCTCCCAGGCTGTATAAAGTTCCTCGAACTATTTTAAGAAGCTTAGAAACTAAAATAAATCTGTACTAAAATACTTGGTAAAATCTGTACTAAAAATTTGGAAGAAAGTCTAAATTACCTGAGGAACTCGGAAAACAATTAAATGGTTTTTCTCTTCAAATTTTGTTCTATAAAATAGGGCAAAGGAATACAACTTTTATTGTTTGCTTTTAATTGTTATGGGGAGGAATATGGCTCAATTCATTGGAGCCCCTTGGCAATAATGTCCTACCATGTTTAAATTTGATAGGAGATTACGAGAAATATTAATGAATGGTATGATTTTGAAATAAACTACAGTTAATTTATAATTGTTTATTATAATTAAGTTCTAAGACTGATTTAATCAATATTGAATGTTTTTGTATTTTATATGCATTGGTATTCCATCATTCGACCATTATAACTGTGCTTTATAATCTGTATATTATAATTATAAATCCGCCATTGTTATTCCTCTTAAACAACTATCAATGGTAACTAGGAATACTCATATATACGGCGCCTTAGTATAATAACATATTCTTTTCACTGTATTATATTTATAAAACAAATAAACTTTGTTTTAAAATTCAAATATAATTTTTGGGTTTCCCTTGTTTAATTACATATTATTATATTTACTTAATAAAATATTGCATACATAATTACCATAACATTTCATATGAATTTCGGTATAAATATTGCATATAATAACATGGTTTTGTTATAAAAACTATTTACACTCATTTAAATATTTTTACACTTTATAATTAAATGAATCATATATTATGATGTTGTCTAAATTATAAGAGTATTCTTAACCTTCTTTTATTATGTTTACAAAAATTTTGTGGTCAGAGTCAATGGTATCATAAACATCTTCTTTCACAAAAATATAATTTATTATTAATGTAATAGACTAAGAGCTCGTGGGAGATTTGAGTAAAGTTCTTTCTGTATGACAGTAATATTTTTTCATTGATGAATCGCAGTATGAGAAATACAGCAACTACGTTCTGGCAGGAATCAACCTTACGCGTCATCAACTTTTTCGCATTTGGGTGGGAATTGATGTAAGTCGAAACGGTAAGAGTTAGAAAAAAGTTTCAAATAAAAGTTTTAAAGCATCAAATTTTATATAAAAACATAGTATTTATTTTCTATAAGATTCTCACAAAATTTCAAAGGAATCGGTCAGATAGAGATATCGTGTCAACCACCTCAACAAAAGGAGTTTTGAGAAAAACGCGTTTGAAGTTTCATCACTCCGCTCGGCCGGTTTAAGTGCCGCGTCACAAAATCCACTGCATCTCTCAAAATAATTCGAATTTTGAAAAATCCTTTTAAGAGCATATTTTTGAAAGTCTAAGCTTTGAAAATATGCCTAAGAAGTCTAAGCTTTGAAAATTGATTTTTCAATTTTCTAGACCAGAATACCCCCTTAAAGTAGGAATCTTATTCAATTTTGCAAAACCTAAAACACACCTAATTTTGAGCATATTTAAATTCAATTTTGATTACTTTTTTCTGTTATTGAAATATGTCACTAAAAACTTTTACAAGTCATCTATGTTCCTGAATCAGTTGATTCTTTTGGTGATTTTGATAATATTGAGTTAATGAACATCACAGCACATTATAAAAGGTTTATTGACACCTAATTCTGGTACTTGCATTATTCTATAAAAATTATTTTTTGACATTGCTCTGTCATCTTAATATTACCGCAACAGTACATCATAATGACTCAATTTTCTTAATTAAAAAGTTGAGCGCTTAATTAAATTTTGCACCTAAAAATTACTTAATTTTGAGCATATTTAATTTCAATTTTGAATACTTTGTTCTGCTAGCTTGACGGATTAGAAAAATATAAAACAAGCATCAAGTTTGTTTTGGAGAAGATACAAATGTTTTGATTGCACGAAAGTTTTTTAATTTATCGAAACACTTGTTTTGAGTATATATAATAATGCAAGTAAAGTTTGACTAAAGAGAACAGGAGAACCTAATTGGCCACTGGAGTCCTACCGGCTATTGAAGTATTTGGAAATATTTAGAATATTTTACAGCTCAAATTTCGATCGTATATATATATATATATATATATATATATATATATATATATATATATATATATATATATATATATATATATATATATATATATATATATATTTAAAAGTACTAAACGACAATGAGTCTATGAGTCTACAGGTATTTTTTTACTTCTATATTCAAATTTGTTTGTGGTTTAAATAAAAATGTGGTTTGAATCTTATTAATGACGATTTATTTTTAATCTACAATTGTTGTGATTAACCATAATGTTTTTAGCTTAATTAATAATGTTTAATTATGTTTAACTTGGAAGTTTGGTTATTTTAAACACTTTCTTGTAATTTTAAAATTCTCATAATTTAGTTACATGATGATTTCCTACAAAGCCCTTGCAGCTGGAAATTATTTAACTACTTCATGTTTGATAAATGTTTTGATTCTTTATACTGTTGCAAAGGACAACGTATAAAATTTTGAACGAGACAAATTGAAATTTGAATTAAAGTTGTTTGGAATGTCAGGTTATCTGGTAGAAATTATCGCCATCTGTTTAGTATTGCATGGGGAGCATTATATCAATAATATTAATTTTTATATGTTAAAAGTATACAGCTTTTAAATTCTGTCAAACATAAATCATAGTTAGAATTATTATAATTACATAACCTCAGAAAATTTTTGAAATCTAACAAATATTATACCTACCTTAGACAAATTTGACTTGATTATCAATGTACAGTCGAAACTGCAGTGTCTAGGAGTTTTGAAATGTTTTATGAACATTTATATAACATTTTTGGAATTTTTCACATAAGGAGGTGAGAAGGAGGTTCAAATTTTGATATATTTATGTCAATTAAGTGTAAAATCACTACATAGCCTGAAACCGAATGCTGAAGAAGTGTGAACTGTACCTCTGAAACCTGGAGACGCTTGGAAATATGAAGGAAAGGAACTGTATGAACTGTCAAATTTTCTATTATTTAGAACACTACTATTTTGAATGTTCCATAAGCGAGACACGAACTAACATATTTAGAGAAAAAGCATGCAATAATATAGCAATGATTACAGATTCTGTTATTGACAATCAGACTCTTTACATTGAGATAGCATTCGGTTTCTATACTTGAAAAACAAGCAAGTTTGTAATTTTATTTATTATTTTGAGACTCACATTCCTCGCTTATGGGACATTCAAAATAATTGTGTACTAAATAAAAGATAATTTGACACTTCGTACAGTTCCTTTCCTTTGTATTTCCAAGCGACTCCTGGGTTTCAGAGGTACAGTTCACACTTCTCTTAGACTGTCAGTGTGTTCAAATTGACTCCATCATTCAGCCCAATATGTGCATAGAGGATTACATCAAATTCTTAATATTACTAATCGTAAAGATACTCAGATCCATTATTAAATGATTCATATTGTAAATAACTTGTTTGTAAAAAAAAAAAAAAATTAAAAAAAATTAAAAATTTTGTTAAATGTTTTGGTTTAAAGTTTTCTGACCTCCAATAAGAAAAAAAAAGCTACTCATAATGCAAAATAAAAAATAACCGGTTCAAATTATTTATTTATACAAAACACACATTTATAATTGTTAAATTATTAGCCGTACTCACATCAACGAGTTTTTTATACAAAATCTTTAATGAAGGTGTATTTTTGCCAAAAACATATCTTTCACGTTATGTGTTTAGGTTTTGTGTTCTTAACATTCTGACCAATTTACATTCTGATGTTGTGTTAAGTGCATATTTTTGAATATATAGTAGAATATCATATAGTAGGGACAATTCATTCGTTTTGTACATTATTCGAGTGAGTTTACCAGGTGAGTTTCTTTAAATTTTCGAGGTTTTCGACCTTATATTGAAAATTGTATTTCTATTTTCCAAATTAGACGTTCGAAGGTACTAAAAAAACTGAACTTCCAAGAACAAACTTTTTAAATAAATAAATGATGTTTTGGAAAATATTTTTTTATTACTCGAAGTGTACAAAAGTTTCTTAAACTGATGAACTTAAAATATTTGAGAATTGCGATTCTTCAATAATACACTATTAAAAATATGTAACCGCGGTACCCTTTTTTCATAATAAATTATAGTTTAATAAAATCGACTACTTGTGAGCTATAAAGATTTTCTTTTCAAATGGTAGAAAGCTTAATAAGTCATAATATTTAATAAGTCTTAGATAAGAATATATGATGATTGAAAAATGAATTTTATTGTAAAAATATTTTAATCGATAGTTTTTTACAAAAGTATAGATTATATAAAAATATAGTCATTGTTATCTATAAGAGTGATTTCGTGAAAAAGAACGTAAGTGAGTAACAGTGTTAAAGTGTAAAATGAAGTAAGGAAAGTGCTCGATATTTACTGTAAAGTGTACGGTATTTTATATGAGAGTGATTTCATGAAAAGTGCAATATGTTATTGTGTAACAAATTAAAAAAATGTACTTGTTATATGATACAAAAATGTATAAAGGTTATATAATACATAGGTACATATATAAATAAAAAATAAAATAAAAATAATTATTAATAATTATAAAAATTTTAACAAATAAAATAAATAAATTAAAGAAGAAAATAAAATAAAATTTATATACACATACATAGATATACACATATATAAATAAAAAAATAAATATAATTATAAATAAATATTAAAACAAATAAAATAATTAAAGAACAACAATAAAATAAAATTTTCATCTTCTTTACAGAAACTCATTTCATATAATTCCTGAGTCATTTTTTTAAGGATAAAATTTTAATGCTGCTTATTACTTAAGTGGGATGTCAGATGTTATACATCATCTGCGAGTACGGGAAGGCTCTGTCGTGTTGTTTTTTACAGAAAAATTAATTTTTCACTTTTATTCTTGTTTTATTCTTTTAAAGTTATTAAAAATTATAATGAACTGGTACGTTTTATATCGATGTAAAATAAAATCTTCACCCTTAAAAATTTTGTTCTTATTTTAAATCAAGTTTGATATTAAATTATTGAGTCTTTATAAACTATAATTGAACTGATATAAAAAACTTCTTTGCTTGGAAAATATTTGTTTGTAATACTTCAATTACAAGCTGATTGGTGGTATATCTTTGATAGGATTACATATTTTTTACAGTGTTGATTAATATGCTTATTTGAATGTGCAATATTTTAAAACAAACTACAAATCTTTTTGGCAATTTTTCTTCAATTTTTTCTAATTTCTATAGTAAGCATGTACTTTAAATGTATTAATTTTGTTTCAGAGTTTTGAATCGTGTCTAGGGATTAAACACACCATTTATTCCAAATTCAAGACCTTTTGGTAAGTTTAATTTTTTATTACTTTTAAGTTATTCTAGTCAATTACAGCATTCGCACTAAATCTAGGCACACAAGCAAGTAAAGATAACAGTTAACAGAGTTATTTGTTTAGATACTCGACATGAAAAAGTATCAAAAGTATCTTTGAATAAGTCTTAATCATAGCATTCGAAATATACTCTAAATATCCGGTCTTTACAGTTATAAATACATATATAATAATAAGTATTGTAATAAGTATGCGTTTTTGAGCTAAATTATGGTAAATCTAAACATTTTACGAAAAAATATTTCAAACAAAAGTTTTATTTTCAGAAAACAAACATTTTTTGCCATTGAAGTTTTCTTCTATCTTTTATGGTTTGTAGGACTCTTTTCGTTTTGGTTATTTTTGTTCTTGATGATGGATAAACCGACATGAGGAAATTAGCTAATTACGTATTTCTATGAGCACCCATACCAAACTTTTGTTGTGCCGTCAAAAAATACTAGGTATATATTTCTTAGTCTTGGTTCAAAGACACTTTGTCCTTATGTGAAAAAAATTGGAATGATAACTTCAGTTAACATTAAATTATTAAAGTTTTAAAATCTGAAACAAATTGCTTATACACAGAAAATTTTCAAAAATATTTCGTATTACTTTTGACTTGCTGTTGCCCGATCTTTTCGCAAAGTATTTTACAAATACAACGTTAGAGACACAAGTTTAAATACAAAAAATGTTTTTTTTTTGAATACATTTACTTTATTAGAAAAGTTTTTATTGATAATCTAATACTAGTACAATTGAATTATATACATTCCATTCAATATACTTCAGGTATTTTTTAAATTAAAGCAAAAATGGTAAACATATGAAAATAATAAATATTTTACTTTGATCCGTGATTAAAACGACATTTAAGAATATGTTCCGGTCAAACGAAACATTTATATCCGAAGGGAATCCTATATATATGCCGCGTCTTTATTTTTCCTATAAAACTTTAACAAAAAATAGAAAAAAGCGAAATATAAAATCTGGCAACTATTGAATCTGATATGGTGTGTTTTTGTACTTTTTCTGTCGCACAGTGTCGGACACTTTAAACACTCATATTTCATTATTTTAATAAGAATGACATCTTAAGTATATAAACAATAAATTCAATTTTAATTACCTTTAATACAATGTTCCATCAATTTATTCTCATTGCGTACCATAAAATTTGAAAAGGAATTACAACAAATTTATATTAAAAACAAATTAAATAATAAAAACACATATTTTAAAAATATTTACCAGTTTTGCCTCTTCTATACATGAAATGACTTCATTTAAAGTTACTTAAAATATTCAATATTACAAAACTTAAAAACATCAACTAATCATGTTAATCGTTTAGATACTCGACATTAGATAACGTATCATTGTTTCAACTATTTTTAATCATAAGCATTTATAAAATCCTCATAAAATAAATTTGTAAAAGTATGGACATAAAAAAAATAAGTTTAAAACAAAACTTGTAGAGAATCTCACTTGTTAAATCGTAAACGGAAAGTTTTACAAAAAAAGTTTACAGAAAATAAAAGATGAAATTTTTAAGCTCAGCTACTTTGGAAAATAAATTGAAAAATTATTTATATTTTTTTAAATTTATATTTATATTTTATTTATTTTTTATTATATATTTTTTTTAATTATTTAATAATTGACAAAACAAACATTTATTTTAAAATTACTGTTCAAATGGCGGAAAATAATATTGCCCTGTAATTTTTAATTTGGCCATTAAGTAATATCCGCAGTCTGCATATTTTGTGTACCTCTAAGATCTTCAAAACATTTAATTGCAAACACTTGTTGGCAACATCAAGATTCTCCATTGATAAAATCTTGTTTTCATGAATGAAAAAACTTTGACTTACTTGTATATAGAAAAATTGTTCCAAGAAATAATTAATTATGATTTTATGGTTTAATAGTCATTATTTTTCTACTTATAAATATGCAAATTAGATTAAATTTACCAAATTTACATCGGTAATTTTCACGTTTTTCATTATAATGTAAAATAATTAACTTTTATTCTGTATTAGTAGCTCCAAGCCTACATAAATTCTTCCGGAGAATTCCGAAGAAGATTAAATAAACCACCAACAAATGTTCCATATTTAATGAATGTGAATGAGTGTTTGATCGTTGCCAACTCATGCGTTATGTTTATTCTAAATAAGGATGAATACTAATTATTATTGTGTGTTTAGGCTTTCTAAATATTATATTTAAATTATATGACAATTGTTAACTATATTTCTTATTTATTATATTATCTTAGTTTTAATGTTTGCTCCTAAATATACGACAACAGACAATAATATATTCAAATCAGAATTTATGATATTATTATTATTATTGTTGTGTAGAGTAACTTCGGGTAATTTGGCATACTATAAGGTTTTTTGTCTGTAAAACATAAAATATATGAGTTCAGACATTCTTTATTGATCCATTTAGTCTTAGAACAAAATTTTAGTACACATGAGTAATAAAAAAGGGATTATGAACATTCTTATAATTTAGACAACATCATAATATATGATTCATCTAATTATGAAGTGTAAAAATATTTAAATGAGTGTAAATAGTATTTATAATAGAACCATGTTATTATATGCAATATTTATACCGAAATTCATATGAAATGTTATGGTCATTATGTATGCAATATTTTATTAAACAAGTAAATATAATAATATGTAATTAAATAAGGGAAACCCAAAAATTATATTTGAATTTTAAAAGCAAGTTTGTTTATTTTATAATGTAGTGAAGAGAATCTGTTGTTATACTACTCATAGAATAACTTTGGATAATATGACATACCATAAAGTATTTTAACAATTGTTTATTCGTTAAATCTTAAAATTTAATTATTATAAACAATTATATGGTAAATGCAGTTCATTTCAAAATCATAATTGTCATAAATAGTTTGCGTAATCTTGAACAATCTATCAAATTTAATCCTGATGGAGCATTATTGCCTAGGGATTTATTGGTTACAAATGAATTGCAATATGAGTCCATTATTGCTCACTAAAAAAAGCAAACAAATATTACAAATAAAAATAAAAAGTAAAAGAACTAATTTTTTCACTATTTTTAAGATACCGTTCAATTGCTTCCCGGTTTCTTGAATAATGTAATAGTTTCTTAATGTCTTAAACTAGTTACACGTACTTTATACGTCTTGAACCCATTTTCTTATTCCGCACATCTTAGATTGCCTCTTGCACCAAGTATGGCGTTTTCTTTTAAAAAACGAAAAAATACCAATGTGTAGAAAGATTTTGTTGTGTGAGTCCAAAATGGCTTGGAAGATCATATTGGCCATCTACTTATTTACATGCCTAACATGGTTTAGTAAACCATAATGAACACAGTCATGTTTTTTACAAATAATAATCAAACTTAAACGCTATTAACTACTACAATTAAATGAAAACTGTAACCGCACTATAGATTAACCCACAAAAAGTTTACTTGATATACTTTAACCTACAAAAAGTTAACTACTAAATTTAGTAACAAAAATGTGCACTATATTAGAACAATGGCCATTTGAGGAAATAGAATAATAGACTAGCAGGAATCGGCGCACGAGTACCGAAAACTATTCCACCTCAATTTTATAAGTGAAACTTACCAAGTAATAAGATCAAATCATATTATTAATTATCTATTGCAATATAGAAATCATGTCACGACAAAGATTATGTAGGTAAGTGGTCACGCCACTATAAAACATACGTAGACTTCTAATGTTTATTTGTTTTTAGAAGAAATAATACTAAGATCATATACCCGAAACTACTCTTATATAAATATTGTAGTGTCCAGAGCTTTGGGTATTAGTTTATTTTAAATTAACTAGATATTAGTTTAAATAACATAAATTTATAACTTTTTTCTCCGTACATAGTGTTCAAAAAGTTCAAAATTGTGTTCGAATGAAAAAACCTTCATTCCACGTATTTTGTTATCCTTAGTGCCAAGATTAAAATTTTAAATTTGTTGAAAATTTGTTAAAATTTATGTATTTAAGCTATACTACAACGAGGACATCTGTTGTTAAATACGTATAGTTTAAATAATTAATGAATGTTTATCATTAAACATAGTTCAAACATTGATACTTAATCATATGTCGAGTATCTAAACACTTAGTTCTTTTAGTTGTAATCTTCACTTATTAATATGAATATTGTAAATTTATAATTAACGAAAACTAATGAAGAAATTTGGAATTATTTTATTTTCCATCTATTTATCATGTCTTAGAAAAAAATCTATCATACATAGGCAATTATAGATAGAACTCAGAGCTATTACAAAAATGATATCATACAAAAATTTTAAGTGTTTTATAATTAATTATCGATTTAAAAGAAAGTCTGTCTATACAGATTGTACACCGGTCTCTACTGATTTAAACAAATTGTTTACAATATCAAACACACACAACAGTACGTCTTCCTCATCTGTGTAAAAAAAAAAAAAATAATTTACATATTTGAACATAAAAATATTTTAAAGCAAAAATAAATTTTTTTCTTATCTAAAAATGATAAAGTAAAAAGAAAAAAAAAACTAATAAAAATAAAATACTATCTACCTAAATTAATTAATTATCTAATCCACTTTTATAAAGAATCTCTGCAAACATCTTTATTAGTTAAAAAACGGAGAACATTTATACAGGCTTGGCTTCTAAAAAATACCAATATGTATACATCGAGTGATACATTATTATGGCTACAATGTTATAAAAGAAGAGTGGATAAGATCCATATAAATATGTTTATGGTCTTGCGATAACGTCTCTTTTTGATTTTGCTCAACTTAAACAGGAAACATCGTTTTCCTAGATTTAAGAAGAATACAAATAAGGAAAAGAATTTCAGTACAGTGATAATTCTTTTATAATTATAAGCGATTATCTGAAGCTGTTATTAACATAAAAGAAGGTGCTTCTAAAAAACTATTGCCTTAAATTAATGTAATATTCATTGTATTGCTTTCAATTTTTCCACCTAAATAACTCAAAAAAAATCCAAATGTTCTGAAGAAATTTGGTATGCATAATATTAGCATCAAATCACAGGATTTGGCGAACAGTTTTTCAGTTTATCATTTGGATAGTTATTTTTTGAATTTGTGCGCGAAAATTAACTGATTTGATTTAATGGAGTGTGTTTCTAGCAGCTGTGAATCATCCCTCTTAATAAACTAATTTCGATCAAGACATAAAATATCTAGATAATATATAATTGAAACTAAACTGAACAACCATCATGAAAACTTTGTTAGTTTTTATTTTAATTATGACATAATAAGATATATCAGAAAATCAACAATGCTTTTGCAGCCATAATTAAATTTACAATCAATAAGTTAAATTGAGTATAAAAAATAGAAAATGGAATTCTATTCATCCAACTTAAAAAAATTATGTTGATCTTAAAAGGCAAAAATTACCACAAATGTAACTTGAAATGAAGTTATAAAATGTTAATAATCTTGGGAGAAAATGTAAATAAAATAAAAATATTAATTATTATACCGATAAATAACCAAGTGGATAGAAGTTAATCATGAAAAACGTATAAAGTTTAAATTTAAAATCCTTTAAAAAAATTAATATCGTATTAAAAAAACCTTCCAACACAGACATCTGATAAATGTCAAGCTACAACACAAACAAATAAACAATAAATGAATGAAGTGATCATTTATAAAATTTGAAAAAATTACCGAAAATACCAGGTTATAAAGTATAAATTAAGCAGAAATTTAACAAATAATTGTTGACTCAAAGAACAGGAGAAATTATCCATAAGAAAAATTTAATGATAAAATAGCATAAAAATAAAAAGTAAAAATTTAACAAAATGAAAATTAAGACCTGCAACAAGTACGAAAACCTGAAAAAATGAAAAATACTAATTGATATTATATAAATTTGAGGCAACCTGAAAAGAAGAAAAATGTACACATAAAAATTAAATAGAACAAAAAATCACTTAAATATTCTCTGAAGTTTAACACAAAAGAGAACCATAATTAATTTCGAATTTTGATATTCTAAGTTGTCATTCAATAACGGTTTAACAGTGTACTCATTATGTAATTGACTGGTACCAACACACAGGCTCATCAGTTTTTTCAATATATCTCGCAAACGAAACAAAATTTCGACATTGTGAAAATAAACTTTTTCTGAAGATAAATAAATTACGCATCAAAATTTTGTTTATCTCAAAAATGTTGAAACAGAAGAAAAAATCCAACATTTCGATTATGTTGTGTTTTAGCTTTTCTATCCAATATCATTTTTTTAGATCAGAAATAGGTATTGCTGAATAGGAAAAAGGTAAAACAAAATTTTCTTTAAAATTAATGTTTATATAACTTTTTTTTTAAATAATTGGTACAAATATGGCCACACAAATATAGAAATTTTTTTTAATGTGAATATTTTCCGAAAGTTTATAACATGAAAATAAAGCATTTTGCGTAAAAACGCCATAAATTCAACAAACAATTTTTAATTCTTATGATTATTTCGAAAAATCTTTGATGTATAGTCTGAAAAATTAAATGATTATTCAAAACCAATCAGTGTTTGTTTTATATTTACTTTCCTGTAAGCGATTTGAATGCGAAAAACAATCACCAAAAAAGAAAAAGCATTGCAATCATTCAAGAGTATTTAATTTGAATATTTAAGTTGAATATTAAATGACAAATTTTATTGATCAAATAAAAAAAAAAGCTATAAACCAATAATGAAATGAAAATATTATTTAAGTATTCATTTAAAATTATCAAAAACCGCAACCCATTAAATATTTGATGTAACAAAATAAATTCACTAAACTAACTGAATGTCTCTAATCATCATTTGCACCGTTTTGATTTTGAATATATATTTATGAAATATGTACTGCATTCGTGGAATTGTGATTTGGTTGTTGTTTACTTATTAATCAGTTTAAAGTACATTTAATTATTTGTAAATAATATGTTTAAATAAAATTAATTATTAAATAAATTTTATTAAGGTAGTTTTGAAGGCGGCTTATTTAGATAACAATATAACTTCTAATAGAATACTTAAATATTATTGTTTTTGATTTGAGCGTCTGAATTATTACCCCAAAAAATCCATTAAGAAGTTCTTAACATGTCACATGAGCCACTTAAACTTCATAAACAAGAATGCCTTAAGAATTATTTCCTCTGAATTTATAAAGAATGCTTCAAGAATTATGTTCTTTGACTTCATAAGAAAGAAAAAAATTTTTATATTAAAGAAGAATTTTTATATAGTTCACAATTCTGAATTCTAACAGAAATCGGAAAAACACTTCTTAAATAACTCAAATTCTGTCTTCTTGTGAAGTTGGAAAAACACATCTTATAAAGTCTTTAATTAACAGTTCTTGAAAAATAGGTCATGACGACATCATAATGAGACATCTAAAAGAGTTGTTTCTTTACAAAAACCTTTGTTTTAAGTCTTTCGGACTTCGATGTTTAATGGTACACTCAATATCATACCAAAGCTAGAAAATTAAACAAACACTGACTCAAAACCAAAGCTTATTTTCTTTCTCTTTCTCTCTGAAGCTGCGTCGAATTTAGATTAAGTAAACCGTGGTCATTGGGAATAACATCCAACTACTCATGCCAGTGAAGTTTTGTTGAATTCGGTTAAGTGATTTTTATACAGAGCTTAACTCTTTTTCTTTTTTTGCGTGTGCTTATGTTATTCCAGAAATCCTCCTGTGCATGTTAGCGATGTTTTGGTGTACTAAATTTATTCCTTTAGACGTTTGGATTTTCTCTCACTTTTGTAAGTGGGATAAACGAGTGTTGTAGTTGGATGAGTATAAATTAACGTTACTATTTTCATACAAATTTATAAAAAAAGTTAAGAAAAAGAAAAATAAAATAAAAATTCTTTCTTGTCCTGGCAATTAAATAAATCAAAAACATCGAAATCTGTTGAGCCGTTCTCAAGTAATTATTTTCAATACATAGGTAAATCAATTTTTTTTATGAACACATACATAGGTAAAATAAAAATCATCATTTCTACGAAACGCTACTGAACGATAGTGGTAGGAGAGCAAAGAAAATCTTGTTAAAACATCTAACATAATTTCAGGGACGCCTCGAACAGAATATCAACTTTAAACTTTTCAAAGAACTAAGTAATACTTAATATAATCCAGTACAAGTAGATGTTAATAGTTTAATACTATATTTATATACAAATACTTAGTGAGACATGACCTTTAAGCATTTGGTTTCAATATTTTTGAATAATTTAAAGTTTATTAGTAATATTAATAAATATTTACGTTATTATACATACAAAGAGGTTGAATTTGTTATTGAACTTTGTATACTTTTCACTTTAAGAAGAATTTTAGATTTAAATATTTAAAAAAAATAAAAAAAATTTTATTCAGCTTTACCTCTCAGATAACCTTTGAACCAATAGATTTATTACATAAGAGTTCAATATATTTTGTAACTGAACTCAAATTCAAAAAAAAAAAAAAAAAAAAGATATTTATATGTTCGCATGCATTTAATTTTGAAGTAAAAACTGTTTTAGGCACCTTGAGTACCGTTTATTTTTTTCTCTTTAATTGTAATAAATTTATTGTATATTTTTATACAAACTTCTTTAAGCACGTTGGTCATTTTTTTAGAGGAGAATAATCAATTGAACTAGCGACAATATTACGACACCACTCTATATAAGTATGTATATGTTTTACATATTATTTACAGCAGCAACAGCGCTATAATAATTATGGTTGCCTTTGTATTAAACGGACCTCGTTCGAATTCTACTGCATTCATTTAAATTTTACTTTATTATTTTTTATATATCCAACAGTTATTTACAATGACAGATTTTTTCTTATCAATTACTAATGATCAATGAAACAAACATCTAACATAACATTGGAATAAAAATTTACAGATATTTTCGCCAATCTTTGACCAGACTGATAATTATAATTTTTTTGTTTGAAAGTATGTACACCTAAAGTGGTATTCTAAAAAGTGTAAAAAGAAGCGATGGCTTTATCCAAATGAAAATTTTTTCAATATTTTGTGGAATATTCAAAAGTTAATACCAAAAATCTTCGCAAAATCAGCACCTACCTTAGAAAACAAATTGATCTAAAAATTAAAGTTATTTTGTTATATATTCACCAGAATTTTTTTGTTTATAAACTGATTTTTATAATTTTTTTTTTTTTTTTTTTTTACTTAATTTTAAGCTATTAGTGATCGTTCCCACCACAAACAGAAGCAGGTAAAAAAAGGTACTTCGTGTACGCCTGTCTGAATATGTTTTATATGTATGTTCAGACTTTTAAATTAACTTTATTAAAAAGTGAATGAGGTTCTAGAAATATTTGTAAAAGAAAAAATTCCAGGGCTAAAGGGAATTCCGGATAAAGAATTTGTTTAATGTCTTAATATCACCCACAAAAAATTGAATCGAATTCAAAATAATAACTAAAAAGTAAAACAACAATGTCATTAAAAATTTCTATAAATAATTTCCTTGTTACCAATAGCCTTTGGCAGCCGAAGCCAGTAATATTCTTAACATATAATTAATGCTTTAGTGCCGAATTTGATTGAGGAGAAGAAAACTATTAGAAATTTGTTATTTAAAATTATTTTTTACTTCTTTTTCTAGTAGTTTATATTTTTTTCGAAAAAAGACACAAACATATTTATTTGTGAACCTGTTGTAAAATTAAAAAAAAAAATTAATAAATATAAATTGTATGTGTATAAATTGTCTACTAATAAAAACTGAATTTTATAATATTCAAATGTTTAGAAATACTGATTTTAGACATAAAATTTTAATATTAGTGGTTTTGTATAAAATCACCAAAATCACCTGTTTCTAATACCGATTCTATAAACTTATACTAAGATCTGTCCATCATAACTAAGCACTTCGCAAATATACAAAGTGACATTTTAAAGAAAATAAGAGACTTTAGACTAAATAGGTTATGAAGTAATTATTTTCCTGGCAATAATAACAGTACTCTAATTAACAAGTGTAAAATGTTAAAAAGAAATGTTAAGCTCTTAAAAGAATGTATTTTAACTGCGGTACTTTTCCGAAGAAAATTTCCTCCTCTTAAAGGATAGTTTTTATATTTACAAAAAACTCAATATCTCGTGCTTCCTATCTTATTTTGTTTATAACAAACTCAATTTTTTTTATGCACTGTAAAATCCTTAAGATAAATTTTTCTGTAGCTCATTCCGAATAAATCTGGTATCGCTTATATTCTAGAAGTTTTATATTTGAATCAGTCATTTCAAAAACCTCATTAGTCACATAACTTAATGTTTCAAAAGTCAATAAACACTATCTCATACAAAAACAAACGATTTTTAAAGGAATTTTTTATGGTTAATTTAGTAGTAGTTTTTTATGGTAAGTTGAAAAGTTGAATAAGCCTCATTGTAAAATGATAATAATCCCAAGATATCTGTCTGATTTTATCTCTCTAAGTGTAAATGTTAAGCTAGACTTATGTTTTAAATACAATGAACGTCTCATACGCGGTGTTTTTTGAATAAGAATCGGAAGAAATGTATTTATCTATGTGTCTTATACCTGGGATACGAATCTACTTTTCATGAATAATTTTTATCATGTTGGAAGAAAACAACTTTAGACGTTTTATGAAATAACCGAATAATTTCTTTTTCACTTTTTTCAACTTATAAACTATAGCTACAAATACATTTACTTTTACAAAATTTCATTCAATTTTCTTAATTAAAAATTATCTATAAATTTTAACTACTTATCTACTTACAAATATCTAAGATTTATTGGCTAACTGAATTCGCTATTTGGGCTGTCATTTGGTTGATATAAAAATGAAAAGGCTGCCAGTTGAGAGGAATGAACTTTTTAGCATCTTTTTCTAATGTATTCAAAAATATCCTTTGGAAATTTTTATGTTATAATAACTTCTTGTTTAAACAACGAATTGACTTGCTAACTGATGATATTTTTACAAGTTACAAATAATAAGTTATAAATGATTTTTCTCAAAAATATATAAGAAAATAATATTTGATTATTTTAATCGGATGACATTTACACATAATCAGTTTGTAAATAAAAATGTATTGATAAGCATACTAAGAAATAAGCAACACTTAAAAAAAAAAAAAGCAATAAATATTATTTGTATTTATTTATTCACTTGTTGATTTTACGGTAAATAAACTTTTGACCAGGTGTTCTTTATGAATAATGTATTAATAAAAATCTAATCTACATTACTTATAGAGCAGTGCTTGATGGTACTTGAGTGTGCACCATATTCGGTCAGTTTGTTTTCAGACGAAGCAATTTTAGAAAACATAATAAGAGTTCAGAGTGTTTAGTTTTTTCCAACGTTCCAACGTAAACAGGAGTTCTTAAAAAAATGTACTCACACAACGAATAACGAGAAAAATATTATTATTAACGTTAATTTTAATGAAATCCGTTCGTAAGTGTTCAAATTGATGACCGTTATTCTTCAAACAACGCTGATAATGCGCATCAAGAGACTCGGAAACATCACGAAATACAAAATGAGTAATTTCGCGACATTGTATTTCAATTTCCAATTTCAAGGTGGATAACTTTGTCTTTGAGGTATCCCCATAAAGTCCATTGGAGTGTGGTCTGGTGAATTAATAGGGTATTCAATGATAGCTCTTCGTGCAATCCATGTGTTGTGAATAATTGCATTTAGGTGAGCTCGAACACCGCGATGGTAGCAGCCTGTTAGCGGAAAATAAAGTGTGAATACATTTTTTTGAGCATCCTGTATATAGAAAATTTTTCGAAATTATCAAAATTGATCAAAAGTTTCTTTTATGTATATTGTACAAAAATGAACTCTTATAATTTTTTCGGAAAATGATCCGATCTCAAGCAAAAAGCGATTAAACTTTGAAAAACAGCAACCAAAAATGCAAAAATCTATGAGGAAAGAAGACAAGCAATTTTCGAAAGTTATTTAATATTTATTGTTTGTCCAATTTACATAAAAAAACCAATCATTTACTCAGCTTTATACCTTAAAATCCATCTTCAATGCAGAGAAGACTTCTTAAAAAAAGTTGGACCAATTGTTCAGGCAACATCCATCCGTATCTTAAATATTTAAGCTATTTTATTTCAATTTTATTGACTACATCTGGCGCTTGTTTTTGCATAGCCAAGTACCTCCATATCCTGATCAACTACTCGTATTCACATTATTAATGAATAATATTGACTGAGCTCATTGATATTATCTGTCAATTTATTTCTGTCGATGTATATGCAATACCAAGAAACTAACTGATCACATCTTAAAAATTGAATATTCTCTACCCAAAATTCTATGAATCGTTGGAGTTATTTAATGGATCGCCTTTCTGAAATGTAACAGTAATTTATGCGATGCATACAGATTACAATAATTTGTATTGATTCCAAAAAAGTATTTTTTACGATATTGACAACAATATTCTATTGAAAGATTTAATAGCAAACATATATTTGAAAGTAGAATTCTTTGAAAAGGAAAAATTCAGAAGTTGAAATAAATGAGAGTAGAATGTATTTATAGTAAAATTCTTTAAAAAATAAAATTCTTGTATTGTGGAAAAATATCATAGTGTATTATATTCAAGTAGATAAACAATTAAATTTTCAAAGATTTTCAAAAACTGCTTCGCGTTTCAAGTGATTTCTGATCGTAAAAATACAAAATACGACATTTTTGAATATGGCTTACCATTGTTCTACAGTAGGTACATTATTTTTTTTAACGCGTTCTTAACGTGTGGGGTGAGAGTCTAAATTTAAATAAAAGATAAATTTTAAAAGGTTTTTAATATTTATTAATTCTCTTTAAATGTAAATTTCCCAGTCCTGTCTTATCACCCTTTTGATAATACACACACTTTATTCACGAATATTTCATCGGCATATAACGACATATTTTTTAAAAATCACAACACCTTTACAAACGGGTAACATCTACTATTTACTAACTACTCCAAATCCTATGATCAAAGTCTAAATAATTAATCAGTGAGTTATATTTCATTGGGTAATAATTATATAATAAATTCAGTTCAAAATCATACAAAAATATTAAAATTTTGAAAAAGGTTTTCGTAAATAAATTAATTTAGTCAATCCATTTTTCTTAGCCTATTTGCGCGTTATCCTGATAGCCCAAAAACAACAGGAGAACTCATAATTGAGAATAATCGATGATGTATACGAGAAAAATGATGTATATATATCATTGACCCATTTTAAACCTTTAATAAACAAAACTTAATAAAATTTTATGTAATGTAATAAAATATTTTTATGACTTTTTAATATTAACTTCATATAAATTTCAATATTTGTATGAATATATTTCGTCGATTTCAATTATTTTAAATATTTTTTCATATTATTTAAGCTATTAGTTCTTTCTCTTGTGAATAATGTAGACAGTATTGGAGCAATGATAAAACATTATTATTATATTTTATTTACGAAATAAATATATTGAAATCGGAAGTATTATTTTTCTTTATGTAAAGAAGTTTTTTTGCTCTTGATTTAAAAATTTTTAAATTAATTGTGTTTTGGAATTTTTTGAGAAACTTTCATTTCGTGTCCGTTAGTTTTATTAAGACGAATGCAAATGAATTTTACTTTATATAAGCATATAGTATTCATTTACATACAAAATCGGATGAACGATGCACGAGATATTTGCATTGAAGTGCCTGGTGTGCTATATGCTTATATAAATTATTAAAATTAAAGAAAAAAAAACGGAATGAAATAACGTGAAGAAAAACAAAGCCAGCTAATGGGATTAAGAAAATGAATTTGTTTACCGCATATCCAAATTTCAGATTAATCAATCAAGTTCTTCCAAGGATGTAACTTTTTAAGTATATATTCGATAATATTTTCAATTTTTAAGCTGTTTGTTTATCTGATTTGAATGAAATCATGTGTGATATAATATATTATTATTCTGGAAAGTCGATATTTACGAAAAAGCTTATTAATTTTCGAAACAGAAAATACGAAAAAAAAAATAAGTTGGTCAGTTTAGCACACTGCTTCAGTATACTTATGATTAAAATGTAGATGTTATAATTAGGAGCATTCCCAAATTTGCTTCAATATATACAGCTGAATGTATAGCACTTAATGATGCCGTCGATATTGCAACTAGGAACAAAAACAATAACTTCCTAATATTTTCTGATTCTCTGAGTGCTCTTCAGTCTCTCAAAAATCCCAATCTGTCAGTTAAAACTAACTTTTACATTTTAGAAATCAGAAATAAAATATCTGAATTTTATAAAAACAATAGATTTCAAACAAATATAAAGTTTGTTTGGATACCTTCTCATATTGGCATCGAGGGAAATGAGAGTGCCGATCTCAACGCCAAAAGAGCAACCGAAAATAACCCTGAGGAATATTTACTTCCTTTCACCGACATAAAATGTTTTCTAAAGAGTAACATTAAGGCAAGCAATGCTAATAAAATAGAAATGATAGGCAAAGAAAAGGGAATAAATTACTTTCAAATATACCATAACCCAAAACCTAAGCCCTGGTTTCACGCTAGTAAATATAAAAGAAAGCAAATCGTCACAATCAATAGATGTCGCGCCGGGCACTATAATCTGAACAGTTCACTTCACAAAGTGAAAATTGTTCAAGACCCACATTGTACCTGTGGGTCTTGAACAAACATTGAATATCCCGAGCAAACATTGAATCATATTGTGTGGCAGTGTCCCTTATTTGAAAGCTATAGAGCGAAGCTGCTCAACGGCTTGTCAAAAGAAAAGATCTGTCTTCCATTGGACATTAACTCCGTGTTTGTATATCCCAATTCAAAAACAGTGAGACACATATTAAAGTTTCTGGAAGATTGCGGTTTGAATATATAACCTTATACTGTACCTTTGCATAAATTTACACTGTAAAAGTTTATTATATAAGTTTAATTTTTTTTTTTTTTTTTCTGTAAAATTTATTTTAATTTATTTTGTTGTTTTGTAGCTTAATAATTTACTTTTTGTAGATTAAAAGCTTAAAAAAAAAAAAAAAAAAAAAAATGTTACAACATCAAAGTTTCATACCTAAATTACAATTTATTCAATGAAGACGTGTCGTGCCGTACATACAGCTATTTAAATAAACACATTCATACATCACAAGAAAGTTCTGTGTCAATTATCACCCATCTATTTTGTATTTCTACGAAATTTATTGTTCGATTGCGAAAAAAATATAAATCTCTATTTTGGCTATGTAATAACGATAATTCTTTGTTTGATTGTGACATATCAAATAAGCACCCGGCTATCTAAAATCTTATATTCCTTTCGTCTCTTTTAAGGGGCTATTAAGTTAGCAAAGCCATTTCTACTAGCCACAGTAAAATTTATTTGTAATTTTTTTGGTTTTCTTTTGCTAAAAAAAAAGTTTTCGCTCAAGCCGCTTTGGAGATACAGCGGGCTAGCGACTTCAATAATTCAAGAACTGTTAATCGTAGAATATAATTTAAAACATGTGCATCTTTTGCTAGACGAGTCCTAGAAGATAAATATGAGCTAAGTACATTGCCGTATGAGCTTAAAATCACATCTCGAAGCGTCCATCATCAAAAATTAAAGCCAGGCCTTTAAGAGAAAAACTAAAGTTATATTCATATTTTATAATTTGTTAACGAAAAAGTTTGAAAACATTATAAAACACAAGTTTGGAAAGCGGGATTTTCGAAATGGTTTCCTGCGTCACCACCGAAAATCAGTTATGTAACGGCTATATATAACAGATTTTCCTGCACGTACTAAACCTTTTTTATATCATTAGAAATTAATAGTTTCAAATATTATTTTTTTGAAGCTATGCTCACAAAATATTTTTCCATCTACGGGTTTGTGAAAAGCATCAAATGAAGCTATTTTTGAGCTAAATATTGATATTTTATTTGATTTTTTGGTTTTTTCCATGTAGAAACTGTAAGCGTTTATAACAACTTTCTATAATTTATTTAATATTCAAATTTTTTTAACGAATTTTATTTATCCACGCGTTATTTTATAGTGTCAAATACAACTATATAGAGGCTATATTTTGACACTAAAATAGATTTTTTTGTAAGGGCCATTCCGGAGTTTCGTGAAAAATAAAACACAATTTTCAAAAATTGACATTGTCGTCCAGAGAAAGTTTCATAACTCCCAAATGGGCATAGTATCAAAATATAGCCTAAATATAGTTAACTCTATTCAACACTGTTATTGAAAACTTAACCTTACTAGTAGCCAGCCAAAAAATAGCAAAAACTTTCCTAATAAATTTTAATGTGGCCAGATAAAATAACTAGCTTAATAGACATCTCTTTCAAATATAGATAACTATCTATACACCCACTTATATTCCATACATACACTAGCAGGATATTGTAAACAAAATGTGCTACTAAATATAAAATCCAATTTTGGTTGAAGTGTAATATCCGTTGTCCTTCCATGTTTTCGTAAACATAAAATGAATATCGAAGATGGTAACCAATATGGACTTTCATAAAAAACTGTAATGAGAAAATGTAAAAAATACTTATTTATGTAAATTATTCTAACAAAAATAAGACATTATTTTAGGAAAATAAATAATGTAGCTATATCGTAATATTCATACAATCAATTCAATTTTGAGTTTAATATTTTATAGCTCTGTAGCTTATAAAATCAAATTTATTATCTAAATCATGTAGTTCAATATGGATATCACATATGTATAAGCCGTAATGAACACACAGTCTAATAATATTTTTAAAAATATCCATTTAGAATGGACGTTCAAAAGACCAAGCAGGTATATCTAGCAGCCCAGGGACGTTTTAAAATCATAGTAGAAATTTTGAAATATAGTTCGTTACAACACGCTATGAGTTTTTGAAGTCGCTGATTATGATGTTTTCAATATTTATACAGGTTGTATGAAATACACATAATAATGCATTTTTTATGCAATTTTAACGACATATTTCATACTAATTTAAAACAACAAAAATTTAAGATAGAGTCACATTTATGTATCTGAATTTAATAAATAACAACTTTTAGAATCAACCACTATGCAAGTGCATATAGTGCTATTAAGATGCATTTTCTTATGCACTTTTGTATATATATATATATATATATATATATATATATATATATATGTATATATATATATATATATATATATATATACATACAAAAGTGCATAAGAAAATGCATCTTAATAGCACTATAAATATTGGACAAAAAGTGTACTTCAAAATTAAAATTATAATTTTTAAATACATTTGAAACATTTGTGAATTATAATTAGACACTTCTCGCTCAAAAATTCATCAAAAATGCAGAAAAGGAATAAAAAAATGCATGTTTTTTTTATTCGTAACATTTTTTTCTTATTTCATGAAAATTGGTATCTGGAGGTTCATTTCATAAAAGTTTGTAGTATCTGCAATTGTTTAAGCTCATTAATTTGATATGTAACATGTGTAAAATCGTCTTTAAATTAAATTTATTGAGAAATGCATAAAAGTGCATAAAAAATGGTTAAAAAAGTTAACATTACTATTTTTTTTATTTAAATACCTAAAAATGATCACTTTATATTGCATTTTTGTTGTTTTAAAGTATTTTGAAATATGTCGTTAAAAGTGGATTAAAAAATTTAAACATATCTAATGAATAAAATAAAATAGTGTTTCCTCAAAGAATTTTGAAATCCACTCCTCTCTTTGCATCTTTCTTTATCGGTCACAGTTCCAAATTGAAAAGCTGAAAATTTTTTGCGTTGACCTCTATCTAAATGTTTAATGTCAAAATCCTGTATAAAGTCTTGATTGGTCCCGACGACGTAGTTCACATCGATTTCTTGATCCCTGTGTTCTGTTTTTTGACACACAAAAAATTTTTGATTATTCTTGCACTGTTATTCTTTTACTTTTTAAAATTTCTCTTTTACTTTGTCAAATTGTAAAATTATTTTTTTCTTGGAGTTTATCTTAATTTGACTGAACTAAATCCTTGTTTCTTCCATTAAAGGTACTCCATTATTAATACATAAAATTATGAGTTGTTTTTTTGTGTGCTTTTACGTTATTGTAACTTTTTCGTTAATGCCCATATAGCAAGATTTCCAACAACTAATTTTAATAAAATAAAAAGAAAAAGAAATAAACTGACTACCTTAGTAATATAATCATTTTGAACGTAATTAAAAATTAAAGTCATTTAAAATAATAATAGATGTCACGTAATTGATAATATATATATATATATATATATATATATATATATATATATGTTGAGTATAATAATTCGGATCATTCGAAACTTCGAGATCACAGATCGAATTTTGTTTGATTTAGAAAAAAATAATCTCTATCGTACATTTGGTCATAAATCTTGATAAAATCAAATAACATAATTAAAAAACTGATAGTAGATACAATTATACTGACAGTAGATCAAAAAACCCAAACAATATTTATTCAAATTTTATGAAATCTGCCTGGCATGATCTACAAATATAATGGATAACATTACGAAAAATGAATAAAAAAACTATAACAGAGTCTAAAAGGAGGTAAAACTCTACAACATGCACAATCCTGACATGAAAACACTACGTATCCGAAATTCATTACATTAGAATAATAATTTTTGTCATTTGTTTTATTTACATAAAATAATGTTTTATTTACATCTAACTCTGCCATTCAAAACCTCTTAGTAAAACGCTTGAATTATTTCCATCAACAAATATTTTCAGTATATTTAAATTTTTCAACAGGTATTACATATAACTAGTAATATAACAGACATGGAATGAATTGTATAAATAACATAAAGATAGACGTTTACTTCAAATATGATTATGTCTTTAGTAATGTTGTATTTAAACTTGAATACATATATAACTTGCATGAATTTAACTACATACTTACATTATTATCATATTGAAAAGTGAGAGTTAATTTACAATTCATGAACATAACATAACATAACATACATACATAATACATTCAATGTAACACATATTACCTATTAACATAATCTTAATACAACATAGTGCAGGCGTCGAATGTTAGGTAATAGGGAAAAACCCTATTATATAGTAATAAACTTCATTTGGGTATTATTACCCTTATCAGTATAACCTCCGACATAATCTGCACACAATATGTTAATGAATATTTTTAATTGTTTTATTTCACAAGAAGCGAAATGCACATTTAGGTATTTATAAACAAAAATTACAAGAAAAACACATTTTCAATAAGATGATTGGCATAAGTTAAGTTTGTTTTTTTCGTTTTGAATGACTGTAGGTATTCTTTATTTCTATTGACAAAGTGTCTATCGGTTTTCTCAATGTACGATCCGTTGCAGTCCACACAAAAAAGCTCATGGATACGTGACTTCCCCATTTTTTAAATTGTTGATTTGGAATTTATTGGAAGTTTTAAGTAATATAGGCCCAAAGCGGATAATTGATTTATAGAAGTCACAGTTTCTTCTGCAGTATGGGTGATAAGCATCAGGGCTGTACGATATTATTGCTTCAGCAACAACTTGTCCATCATACTGGTTTCAAAACCATTGTTAGTAGCAATTTTGCGCGGTTGTAGCAAACGGTTATAAACGCACTATGAATCATGAAATTATATGCCGAAACTTTTAGGTTTATTTAGTAGCAGGAGTTATTAGGAATTGTCAGGAATTGTAGTGACACGATGACTAACAGATGTCAAACTCCAAAATATTACTAAGTCTAATGAATGAAGTATGTTCTTTTTCTAATGAAAATTGGATTTTAGGGTTGATACTAATAAGCCATACTGCTAGGTTCGGCAATAATGAATATTACCAAAACTTGAAGTTTTTGCTTGGTTCGATACAATGATTTCCACCTCAAAGCTATGTAAGTTTCACCCGAAAGAAGCCTATAGGGGTCGCCATAGTGAGTCCAGATATTTGTTTATTTACTTTATGGTTAATTTAAGTAGATTTATTTGAGGATGGTTCTTGGATGAATGTGGTTCTGGATTGTTGATAATGTCACTCGGTGTTTTAATGCAATTCGTCTCCAGGGAAACATTTTACTAGTAAAATGCAATCCGTGTGGGATATTTTACCATATATCTAAAGAGGCCAGTTCCTGCCGTTTAGCATACCCGTATTGCCTATCATGTTAGAAAGATCTAGTGAGTCTAGTGAGATCTAGTGAAGATATAGTGTACACTTTGGAAGTTCTATGATCAATTTATTAATTCTTCCGGAAATTAATTGTGGAGGTCATCCATCATATTGAAAAACAGGTCTGATCAAAGCGATATTTTATGCATTATTACCAATCCAGAAAGTTTTGGGGGTCTTGCATTCATTTGTGTGAATGTGTATTTATCATTTCCATTGCAAATTGAAGTCAAATATTTTGTACATTCCTCAAAGAATTTTTGGAATTGGCTAGTTAGATATCTTGTTGATTTATTCTAGTATAATCGTAGAACCTCTGTTGTCTTTTTTCTAGATGATCAGATTGTTGTCCTGTACTTTTTATAGACTAGATATAGACTTGATTGATTTTAATTTCGCCTATATCCTGTTTGCTCTGGTTAAAATTGGAGTTGGAGGGTGTTTTTTATTTCTTAGCAAAATTACCTTTATTGCTCTTCAGTGTCACTTTCGTGTAGAAAGTTTTGGGGGTCTTGCATTCATTTGTGTGAATGTGTATTTATCATTTCCATTGCAAATTGAAGTCAAATATTTTGTACATTCCTCAAAGAATTTTTGGAATTGGCTAGTTAGATATCTTGTTGATTTATTCTAGTATAATCGTAGAACCTCTGTTGTCTTTTTTCTAGTTGATCAGATTGTTGTACTGTACTTTTTATAGACTAGATATAGACTTGATTGATTTTAATTTCGCCTATATCCTGTTTGCTCTGGTTAAAATTGGAGTTGGAGGGTATTTTTTATTTCTTAGCAAAATTACCTTTATTGCTCTTCAGTGTCACTTTCGTGTAAGTAATTAAATTTTATTTAAAATGTTTGCAGTTATCTTGTTAGTTCAAACCTTTGTTGAATAAACTTATTACATAAAGTTGTTTGTTCGTCGTTAATCTGTACGACCTTCTGTCTTGCCGTTTGTCTACCTGTCATTATGGTAACTCAAAAACGAAAATAGACAATTGGAACCATAATTTTATCTGTTGCATCCATACAAATAAGATCGATTTAATGATTAATTTTCGATTTAATGATTTATAGAATAGTTTTAACATAATACAATTTTATTAGATATTTATGTTTATACTTAAAAAATTATGAAATGGAAATTTGGAAAATTAGGAATTCGATTGTCAGAAACTTATATATATGAAATCGAATATATACTTTAAATTAAATTGTTCTTAATTTATTCAACTAATTTGTCGCACACTCATTAGTTTGGAAGCGATGATCTCAAAACATTTATGTTCTTAATTCTTAACAGATTTGATGACTTAAGAAGATTTGATGTCTAAAATGTTGATTTGAACGGTGATTTACTAAAACTGCAGGCACGTCGATAGTTTTATAAATACTCTCCGTTTTCATATCAACTTCGAAAAATTCGTGAAAACGGTAAGAAATACAAAATACATTGCATAAGAGATTATCATGGTAATATGGGCCTGTGATACTTGATACTCCAGCTATATATATGTTACCGAAATAATTGGGTTTCGAATTGTAAAAATTAGAATTTTTTTGCTTCTATTTAAAAATTTGTTATGTGTATTGACGTTTTGCAACTTCCAATGGATAATTCAATCGTGTCGGTTTGTCTTTTGGTTATTAACAAATATTTATAAATTTGTGGTAAACAACAGAGGATGTGTTCAGAATTGTTCCATTTTCGAAACATCTTACCTCTTTATTACCGTACCTTACCGAAACTAATCTATTTTTTTCATTTAAATGTCTGCATGTCGTGAACCCTTCATCTGATTATGATGAAATTTCCATGAGTGGATTTATATTAGCCATTTAAATTTTTATTTTTAAATCAACTATTCTGAAATATCGTTACTAAATAAAAATAAAACGTTGGAACGAAAAAAATTGAAAAAACTTTAGAGAAAATTTTATTTGAATCAAATTCAGAAAATATATACCTTTTTTACCTCATATTCTAAAACAAAAATTTTGCAGAAAATTTCAAATAAATTAGCGTTTTTTTTTTTTCAACAAACTAAATAAAATGGTTTTTATTAAATATATTTTTTATAAACAATGTGAAAACAAATCAAAATTTTATTTTTATATTATACGAATAATAAATGGTAATTTTGATAAAATTGACAATAATTCGAAATCATTTTGTTTATACAATAATGAGTACCTCTAATATATGTATTATTCGGTTGTTATTTTACAAGTTGGAACGATAATGTTGGTACGTTTTGTGTATATATTATTTGTATTGATATTTGATAAAACATTGACCCCATCATACAAATATTAACATATTGAATACTTGTTAATAATAATTAAGTGTTTTGTCAATGTTTATTAAAACATTCAACGTCAACTGTTCAATCAATATTTTCATTGAATGATAAATATTACAAAATAACAAAATTCATGAAACCTACCAAGTGGAAATACATTTCCCTTTCAAAAACAATAATAACTCTTATATCTTATTTTAAAGTCCAGTGCAGTTGTTCAAAATGTGTTAACTATTGGCAGAAAGAACTTACATATGAGTAATAAGTGATTCGATGCGGAACGATATCTAGAAAATTGTAAGAATTTAAATAGTTCGAAGCAAATAAAATTAAATAAGTCAAGTAACCAAAATTGGTTTTTGTAGAATAAATCTACAAAAGCATTAACTAACTTCTGAATCTGAAAGAAAATTGATAAACCTGATTTTTGTGATAAAACAAAATTTCAACTCCATTTCCAAAATAAGACCCCCTTGCAAAATTTCAAGTCTCTTGACCCGGTAATTTGTTTCCAAATATATATAGATTCTCAATGGGCCATCATGAAACCTAATAACAAATTTTCAAAAAATATTCTTTTTCGTGATAATAGTATGATGAAATAATATTATTTAGATGGTCAATATACATATGAGGGAGGTGCTTTTTACCGTACTACCGTACTACAGCTTTTTACCGTACCGTGGTACTATTAAAAAACAAAAAAAAATGATGTAAATAAGTTTTTTTAATTGTATTTATTATCAATGTTATATACTAAAATTAAAAAAATCTACACAATTTATCTGATGTATTTCATTCTAACAATAAATAAGATTTCATAATTTTGATAGCAAAAAAAAAAAAAAAATAAATAAATACCTTTATGTATAAAAATAGAAATAATAATAAAGTACTTTAAGAAAATATTATTTATGCTTGTTTCTCAATTTTTTGTTCTGTCTCGACAGCAAATAACCAATACCTTTTTTATAAAATTTATTATAATGCTATAATCTTATCTTGTCTCGAGATATACTCAAAGCAGACCATTTTTATAAGCTTTTGTTTAACAAGTATACCACTAGAAATATAATAATTAATCTATATAAAAAAATATGTCTATGTTAATATATTTTACTTACGAATATCTTCATAATGCCTTCAAGGGGGGGGGGAATGGTTAAAACGTGCAAAAAAAATTTGTGAACTTTTTTTAACGACACATTTAAAATAAATGGTACATTATAGTATAACATTCGAAGAATATTCAGTTAAATTTTCATGTAAAACTACTAAAAAATATGGTAATGGCAGCAATTATCCGGAAGCGCCCTGGAAAAAAGTACGGTGCTTCTTATAACTGGGTGCTGGATCATCTGTAATCAAAAAATTACAAATTAATTTTTTCATTTAATAACCGCTGTCTCCAACTAACATCGGGAGAGTTTTTTGAAATGTCAATTTTTTCACTTTTTCGGAACACTTGGAAATGCAAAATAAGATTTTTCTAAAAAAAAATCTGCTCATTTGTTATGATAAAATTTTAATAAATTTGAAAAAACTTTCCCGTAAATTATATACAGATAGATTTAGTAGCTTGCAGTGTAAGGCGCATCTACTTTGAAAACGTAAGTTATGAGAAAAATGCTTTAAAGTTTTGAGAACCAAAGAAAAATTTGAAATAAACGGAAACATTCATCAACCAGTTTTATCGGCTTATTGCAAATTGAATCATCGATGACAGGTCCAAAAAGGATGTTGCTGTCATAACATCTAAAGAACCTTTTTGCACCTGTCTACGATGAATGCTGCCTTCTTTATTCTGTTTTTCAGCTTCCGACTGAAAAAAACAATAACAATTACGAAGACCAACAGTAAATATAATTTGAGTGAAATGCACATCAGAAAAATTAAATCCAATCGAGTAAGACCTCGTATTTCTAATCCCTTACGAAACTCGATAAAAGTACTTATATTCCCGACTGACTTCTTACGGAACTTAGAAAAAAGACTTCTTACAGCTTTTATAATTCTGAGTTCCTTCGAAAATCAGAAATAAGAGTTTAATGAATTCACAATTTTTACCTTTTATGAAGTTGGAGTATAGTTTACTTAAAGATTTCTTAATTATGACACCTTAAAAAACAAGTCATCATGTAGTCATAATTGAGATATCTTAAAGAACTTTATTTCTTAAGTTACAATTATGATTCCTTCGTGTTTCAAAGGATTATTTTCAAATTTGATAAAATTTGAATTTCTTCGGTTGTGCTTCGAAAGTATGATGGTGTTCCTGGGCTATAAAGTATGACACCTTCAATCACCGTTATATTTTGCTAGCTTAAGTGATGACCAGTGATGTCATTAGTGTATGATGTTAAGGTTGTTCTTGTTTAGACATATGTACTTAGTACCTATTTATTTAGTTGATTTGTTTTATACGTTAATGTGCAAGCTCAATGTAATAAAAACAATATAACGTCATATCGTGATGTTGTAGAACTTTTGAAACGGATACCATCCATGATGACATCATTCCGTGCTGCCCTGTAACTCCATTATGTTTTAAAACATCCCTATACGTGTATGTTTTAAAACATGATAACCATTTTTAGATGGAAAATACTATGTTGGTCTTATTTTCATTCGTAGTATCATTAGTTAACACTTTTTTTATTAAATGAACTAGACTAAAATAATAATTGTTCCTCAGTCAAGGACATGGAGTATAATTGTATGTACTTACAAGTATAAAGATATTGTTTTCTTCTCGAAAATTTTAGCAAAAAGTTAACTTGCAAAGCAAAGTATATTATTCTGTCGAAATGCCAATGTTATAGCATAAATTAAAAACTAACTAATACCTATGGTTAAAGTTTCAAACTTGATTTGGTTTATTTCAACGTAAATGCCTGCCTATGCATAAATTCACTTACGAAAGTTATAACTTGTAAGTTTTGGAACCAAAAGAGGCATTAAGTTTCTATGGTAGAATCAGAAAAACTTGGTTAATTCTAGTGCAAATAATAGCTAAGAATTTTTCTAGGTCCTAAAATCTGAGGTTTAAAACGTGTAAAAGACGGGTTTTTTTGTTACGAGCTATTTAATTCTCTCTTTTATTTCAAAATTTCCTTGTTGGTTTTAACATTCTCGGACTGTTTGTCGCGAAGATGCCATTTTCTTACCACTCGTTGCTATTCAAGATTGAGATTGAGATTAAGTGTTCCGTGCTTAATACAAAACGAATTTCCTCATTAAAAATTAGACAATCCTCTTTTGTTGAAAAAAAAAAAACAATTACGCGGTACAAATAATTGACGACAGGCTAATCAGAAATTAATAAGAAACCAAAATTTATGGAAAGATGGAAAGTTCCGTTTTTATTATTTTTACGAACATTTTATAACTCTTCAAAATTTTGAATAAACTCTGAATAAAAATATGGGAGATATACAAATTTTTTTTATCACGTCTATTGAAGCGTCATTACTTCACAAACATGAATTTTAAGTTACTTTTTGAAAATCTTAAATAAAATTTAAGTCTCATTCACGTTTTTTTATACTAAACGATCATGTAGCGTGAGTTTTATTAGACCTATATTTAATCTAACTTATCCGTTGAAAAGCTAATTAACTATATTTTCTGAAACAAAATTGTGAATATTATATTATTAACATATTAATGAATTTTTCACGTGTAAATCGTAAAACTGCTTCGATTTTTTGTTCTCCCAAAATTTCAACTGAAAATGCATCAAAAAAATTCCTCCATTGTCAAATTTCATGGAAAAAAGTGCAGCCAATTAGCTTTCTTGAAATATTTCATTTATTGGTTTGTTCCTTGATGCATCTATCTACCTACCTGTGTTTGTTCCGCTGTGACTTTCGAACGACTTATTCAATTTTGACGAAATTTTGTAGGTACATTGATCACACTCAGGATATTCACTGTAATTGAATTCACTGTTTTTGGAAAATTTGTATTTCCTACTTTCGGAAAAACTTTTTATAAAAACTAATCTTTTTTCTAAAGAAATGGAAAAAAAAAATTAATTATCGGCTTATGTTTCGAACTTTATGTTTCGAAAGCAGGTTCTCTCATTCCTAGTACAATTTATTTGTGCAATTTATTTGTTCAATTTTCGAAACAATACTTTTTTTTTAATTTAAAAGTTGGTTTTGATCGAATGTGTCTCATAAGATATAAGTGCCTTAATATTACTTTTAACGCATATAACATACTTCAAAACTGTTTAATAAAATAAAAAAATTAAATTTCATATCAACAATAGTTTAAAACGCTAAGAGAACTATGAGTTACATAAAAAGAAAATTAGTTGAAAAAAAAACAACGACTGCTATTCATTTAACAGTAAATATAAAATTACAAACAAGTTGTAAACAGTTTTCAACAATATTCTTCCAATATATTTGAAATAAATATGCAGTATAAGTTTCTAATATATCCAAGTTTAAATATTGATTATATAATAGTTTCTAGTCAATTTCCAATATTATAATTGTTATAATAGTTGTTAAAACTTTGTTTCGTTTTAAAACTCTATTACAAAAATTATTTTACGTAAGCTATGCGAATTCCTAAAAATAAAGTTGATGAATAAATTTACACACTTTAATTTTTTTGTTTTTTTTTTTGTTTTGTTTAACCACTTTATTTCATTCTAATTACGCATGTTTCGAATGTTAATCCATATTCAACTGCTTCGGAGTAACATCTGAAACATATCGCATAATTAGAATGAAATAAAGTGGTTAAGCAAAATAAAAAAGACATTAAATTGTGTAAATTTATTCATCCATCTAACATAATTAATACTATGGAATACCACAAATTAAAGCTCTCTACCATTAATAATATTACAGTATTAGACAGTCCGATTCAAAATAGAAATTTGATTGAAAACTTTCCTTAAAATGTTTTTTTATATTTTTAAAATAATTTAAAAAATGTTAAAAAACACTTCATTTAAACTAAAATATATAAAAAAATTAATTAAAATGTAAAATTTATTATTACATGCGTGAGGTACTTGATATCTGTGAAATAGGTCAGGTATAAGAATAAATACATACCGAAAAAAATACACCTTTAACAGTATAAGTACATAGCCTCTTCACGATAACAACGGTTAAACCTCGAAATTCTGCCACGCAGCACCAAGTTTTACCCTAAAGGTGAACACACTCCTTCTCGGGGATAGGAAATTTTTTAATTAAAAATAATGGAAATGGGTAAATTGACTAACTTTTATTCCATAAAGATTTTAGATCTGAAAGTCAATAATTTTCGACATATTCGAGGGTGAAAACATCAACTTTAACAACTTTAAACGAGAAAAACCACGCTTTCAGAATGTTTTTCATTAATAACTCTGAAAATAAGTATATATATATATATATATATATATATATATAAATATAAGAACCAATATTAGCGTAGTAATAGCTTGTTAATCGTTGATTTTTCTCTAGTCAAACACCAAACCTTTTTAAACAGGCTAACAGTAGTAGAAGTGTTGGTGATGGATTCGACATCATGAACAAAAGTTGAAAATATTTACTGAATTTAAAACACAACCAGACCCATCTCATAAACTGTAAGAAATATAATAAAATTTGAAATACATTGATAGTCTAAGAGCTCGTGGATGATCTGAGTTACGATCTTTCTGTAAGGCGGTAATTTTTTCAGTAACAAATCATAGTATGCGAAGTACAGAAAACACTTTGGGTCACTATCAACCCTGCACGTCATCAGCTTTTATGCATTTGAACTGGGTGAAATACCCGATTGGCCCAACTCTAGGGCCAAAGGGATAGGAGATACAAAAAAAAGTATTAAATACAAATTACATAAAGAGACTCTAGGTTTTTAGCAAATATTAAGCAGAAGTTTTCATACAAAAAGATATATATTTGAAAAATTGTAGACTCTGTGGTTCCGTTATTTTTAATTATAAAATTTAAAGCTCTTTAATTTTTATTTTATGCTTTTATTTTGTAGCATTCCACAAAGTTCCATAGGAAACAATTAATAATTACTTGTTCTTTAAAACTATGTATTTGGTAAATTTAAATATTGCTAATAATTATAATTTCGATATTTATAGTATTTTATTTGCCGATGGTTTACTTACCGTTACAAAAAAAGATTAATGTGTACAAAAAACTAATAAATTTTCATAATTATTAATTTTATATGCTAATACTATTATTTAATATTATAATTAATGTTTTTAATATTATAATTAATCCAATCAATATTATAATTAATCCTATTAATATTATAATTAGACACGAGTATTATAATCAATGTGGTTTTACTTTTATTAAATTAATTGATAAAAAAAAATTTAAAAAGTAATCAGTTTAAAGCGATTTTAAAGAAATAGAAAAAAATGGAAATAATAATATACCTATTTTTTATTAAACATATAAAACCTGATTAAATATTTCCCGCTGGTATTTGGAAAGAATTTGCTGTTTACAACAAATAACTCTTAAAAAGTAGTTTTCAAATAGAAACTTCCATGAAATAAATCCAAAAATTACATAAAGATCATATTATTACATGTATAACAGGCACTGTTTTTTCAAACATGTAATTCAACTTAAATAACGCTATGTATGCTACGTGTCCCAGAAGGAAACTGTTAATAGAAACAGTTTTAAATTTAAGAATATTTTTTATTTTCAGCATTTATTGAACTTGCAATATATGTTTATTTGGATGGAATCAAGCAACTCCATTTTGAAGTAGATATCTTCAACTGATTGAACGAAATTTTGTATACACATTCAGTTTAGTTAACTGTCACTCTAAATTTTACATAGCGGCACACCTAAGATGGCGGACTAGTTATTTTTAAAGCATTTCTGCAATATGAGTATTACATGCAGGAGCTTGGAAAGAATAACTCAAAAAATTAAATTAAATAACCCGTATTCCAATATGGTGGACGTCTAAAGTCTGAACCTTGAAGCAGATGTGTTCATTCGATTGATATATTCATTCGAGGATGATAATGTAAGGTTAACTGTGTCATACTAAGGTTAACTGACGTCATTCTAAATCCGACGATAGCGGACTTATTATTTTTAATGAACTCTTATACCATAATATGGGCATCAAATGAATTGGTTTGTCGAAAACAAGTCGAAAATGAAGTTATCTAACTCTAAATGCAATGTTCATTATGTTTTCTATCGGCCAATTTTGTCCAAATCAGCGAAATCTTTTAATCCTGTTCATAAATGTTAAAGTTTTTGATTGTGTCTAATGCTGGGAATTCAGTTGATTGAAAATCGATATATAAAAAACTTAGCGTTTCTGGTATGGGAATAATAGACATTTGATTATTACTCAATTAAAATTGGAGGTAACCTTTTTTTTCACTTGGAAATCTCCTGTAAGATACATATTTCCTGCAATAAAGTTATAATAAATTAATTATTTTGAATAATTTGGGTTTAAATTTGATACAATAATTTTTTTATTTATTTAAAAAGATTTACATGTAAAGGTAATTAATTATATATGAATATCTTAAATTAAAATATAATTTGAAATCAAATAAATATGATTAATTTACTACAATTATATTTTTAAATACAACAATTTTTTCTGTTTGTAAATTTACAAGATTAATTACTCTCCCACTTTTGATAGAGAATATTAAAATAAATTAAGAGGTCAATAAATATGGATGTTAAATATACACACCTATTAAATGAAAGTGAACGAACTATGACAAACTTTTGTAAATGTTAAAAAAAATTTCAACAAATTCATTGCTATTTCCTTCAAAGGCGTATGTCACATAAAAGTCTAAAATATGTTGAGCATAAGGGATGCGATTCGCAAAGACGTATGTTACGTGATTAATAACGGTACTAATAGGTGACATTAATGAAATATATCTTGAATCCTAAGATGTTTGATAATTTTGAAGTGTTTAAAAAACGATTACACGTTTGTGTATTCTATAAAATTCGTTCATTGAATTAATTTCTTAGATACTCGACATATGTTTATACATTAGCATTCATAAGATATATTCTGAAAACTAGTCGATTAGGTATAACTACATATGTAATAATAATATGTATTATAGTGAAATATGTGAACGAAATTTGAGTTGGAGTAATGGCGAATCTAAACATTTTACGAAATAATATAACTAGCAGAATTTGTTTGTTTTAAAAAGAAAAACTTTAGCTTTAAATATGTCTTCTATCTTTTGTGGTTCAAAAGTTGAGTCATGGATCAATTGGACCAAATGGTCAGATTAGGTTATCACGAACTTTAACTCACTTTGTAGATTCATAGTCACAGAAAATTTAGATTCAATATCATTTTCGTTTTTGAGCAATGTTGATGACGCATGGACAAATGACAATGAACTATAAAGGTTCTATGAACACCAATGACAAAAATATATAAATTATAAACATATAAAAAAGTATATAAATAATATGTACCCAATATTTATAAAAATTTTTACACAATTATAAACATGATTTTAGCTAGAAAAATTAAATATGTCAAAATTAAATAGTATATGCATTAAATAAAAATATAAATTTTATATACAACAAAAGTGCCGCAGCTTAAAAGTGAGATAATTTGCTTACGAAACATGTGGTTCCGTGATCGAAACCGGTAATCAAATTTTTAATGAGTTTTCTTAGTTTGTTTGGAAAAAAGTGATTTTTTCATAAGCTATACAGTGAATTTCCTTAGTGTGACCAATGTGTCTACCAAATTTGACCAAAATCGAAACAAGACGTTGGAATGTTACAGCGGAACAACCTTAGATAGATAGATAAAGACAAAACGAAATGCAAAATCGTCTAGGTATACCACAAATCTCATTTTGTTCAGTCAATACTTAAACTTCATTATAAAAGACTTCATTTATTTCATCTATATGCGACGTCATTCAACTTGCCACCAATCACAAAACGTTTTTAAATAACGAACAGGTGATCTCCTTTATAATGGAACTTTTGTAAATAATTCATATTAGAGATATAAGATGGCATGTGACCACGTCATTCCTCAGAACATCACTGTCTTATTTTTCATTTTTGTACTGTATTGTATTACAGTTCACTTATATGGGTTTTGGTTCAAAATAATGTCAATTCAATATTAAATTTTGAAAATGAAAACTACACTTGAGAATGCTCAGTAACTTTTACCTCAATCGCGTTCCTTGTGGTTATATTCAGTAATATTTTCATTGAATTATTATAAGATTAAAAATATTCTTTTATATTATAAAAAAAAAAAAATACAATTATTTTATTACATTCCCGCCAGAGTTTGCAAAAATAAATTTTATGTTGTAAATTTTATTACTCAATATTTTCAACAGATTTAAGCGTTTGAAAATTTCAGACATGGCTATTTTTTCTTTAAAAATCGCTGTCATTTTGGAATGGGAAAATGATATGTTTCATTTGTCGTATCTCTAATTCGTCTTTCAGTATGATTCAATTTTATTAAATTGTTGTGTACACATACAACTGTAATATTTATTACTACAAATGTTAAGACATGATAGGTATTCTATACATAATAATTAATGATTTATACCTATTCAAAGGTGAAAGACATATTAAATTAATTTTTTGTTTTAATATTACTATATATGTATACGTATAGGAAACTAATTATTATCAATATACCTGGAGTGATAATTTAAAAAAGATTATTAATTATTCAAATGTACAGGCATATGAAATGATACCTCGCTTATTGTAGTTATAGTTTCTTCCATGAGACACCATTATTGTAGTTCTAGTTTCTTCCATAAGACACCATTAAAGATCATAATCATCAGATCAGAAGTTTAAATAATGATTCTTTTTCCATTTGTTGTGGTGTTCTAATACCGAAAGAAATGCTTAAATTTATCAACACTGATTTAATAAACATATTCACATTTAATAAAAGTTATAGGCAAATATTTTAAACGTATTGTTATATCAGTACACGAATTTAGTTTCATCGTATATTTTATCTTAATTTATATATATTCTAAACAGAAATCATGCAAATGAAAATTAATTTTCATCATTAAAATGAAAATATGAAATCTCTCCTAAAAATTATTGATAATTGTGAGCGAAGTAAGAAGCTCCAACTGTTTAGCGAATAAATGAGGTTAAGTATTTGGGAGCTGAAGGTTGAAATATAATACTGATGTAACCTGCACAATGTATAATCGTTTTTCGCGCACAAATAACTCAAAAAATACTTATCCAAATGTTTTGGAATTTGGTACGTACAATATTGGCATGAAAACGGAAGGCTTATCCAAGAGTGTTTCTAGACAAAAAAAAAAAATCAAAATATGTAATCAAATTTTGATTTTTTCCATTAAATTTTTTTTCGAGAAGAACTGGTATGTCAATATTATTATGTAAACCAAGTTTCATAACAATAGGATAAGTATTTTTTTAGTTATTTGTGCGCGAAACTTTAAAGAAATACAGGGTAATAAACAAGAAATTTGCATTGTATATCCACCATAAAATTTAATAAATCTGAATACTCTGTATACAGCATTTACGACAACCTACCTATGAGACAACTAGACCCTGAAAGATGATGTAGACAGAACTTCAAATAACATTTGCACACCAATTATTGGTAATTTATTTTTATGCTCCGCATACCTAGAATATGCCAGAGTATATTAATTCTAGTCTGATGTTTATAACGCTACCTACTATAGAAGGCACTAATAAAATTTTGGTATAGGTGTTCATAGAATTACCTAATTAGCCCATTTTCGGATGTCCATACGCCCGCCTGTCATCAAGATAACCCAAAAAAGATTAGAGATAGCGAATTTTTGAAATTTCGTTGACATATTCTAGATATTAGGAGTGAATTTAAGCTCGTAAATTACCAAATTGGTCCACTGGATCTACGACACAACTTTTTAAACATAAAGAAAAAATTGCAATTAAAAAATTGTTTGTTTTTCTTAAAAAAATTTTTCGTCAACTGTTCAGATTCGCCTCAATATTTTCTCATTTTAGGTTCTTATAAACGCATATAATTGCAATACATAATAATATTTTTAATGTATTTATAAGTATATGGATGCATATTTAGGGTATTTTGTGGATGCTATTCAGTTTATATAGTTCAAACATTGATATTAAACCATGTGTCCCAGTCTCTAAGCAATTAACATTACAAGTTTTTATTTTCATTTATTTTACTTTAAAAACAATTTGATTTCGATCTTTTAAATGCTGAACTTCTGTACTTCCGTCGTAACTAAGGCACTTATTATATAGTTCATAGGAGCAATGAAAAAAATAAACGAAAACGCAGCATAAATAATTAATCAACATTGTCATCATATACTTCTCTCCGTCGTATTTTTCGGTGATAAATGGAGTTATATTAAGAAAACTGTATTTTCGATTAGGTTTTATTTTAAATAGACAATTAATTTTCACTCCATATCAAACCGCCCTATTTTCATGGTTGATCATAACTAGTATCATTAAAAACAAATATATTATTATGAAAGTTGTAAATTACACTTATATCGCACGATTTGTTTACTCACTTACTACCGAATGTATTTCCAGTTGTAAATTATATATCTGAGTTAATTTTAGGTTATAAAAATTAATGTACGTTACAATAATATTTACGCAATGTTGTTTTGTAAAATAAAAAACTATCTATAATGTATTATTACAAATGCGTAATGAATCCAAACAAATTTTATTTCATAATTGTGTACACCCGCGGTCGCTTAATAATAGTTTTAAATTTTTCCAGTATATAATTATTAATATCAAAATGGCTTAAAGAGTCTGCTGATAAATGAATATTATGACCTTTGATAATTTATGGTAATTACTAAAACCAAATGTATTTTTATATAGTAGACCTTGATTGGATTTTATAGCTGTTAATTAAATATTTTATTTTTAATTTAGTTTTTTTTTTTATTAATAATATATAGTTGACAGAATAGAACCTTTCAATCCTGTAAAGAAAATTTTGTCTTTGGTAGTCATTTATAATTATTAACATATACAAAATTCATAAAATTCGCTAATATTTTTCATAATACTTTATAATTTAATTACATAATATTTTAAAACTTTTCATTAAAATTTAAAATAGAAACGGCATTAAAAAAGTAGCTTTTTAAAAACTTGACGAATCTTTAATGTTTGATTAAAACAGTAAAATTTAAAAAAAAAATGGAAAATGGTTGACCCTAAAGGCCTGCAACTTCTCGCTAAATCAATAATTTAACAATTTAACATATAACAATGTTTTTGAGCTTAAAATTTTGGTTTTGAGCTTTGATATTAAACAAACACTTCCCAAATATTTCGTGAACCGATTTTCAAGTTCTTGGCGGCAAAATAGAAGTTATGTAAAAAAAAACTTTTTTTTATGAAATTTTTCTACTATATCTCTCGAATAAATCAACCGATTTTAACCGGATTGGCGGCGATCGACGTGGTTTATCGAGGATAAGAGTTGATTTCATTGAAGTGATCCACAGAGCCGTTTTAATGTTATTCCAAAAAAAACCACGTTAAAAAATATGTTTTTCTTACTTTTTTTGAGATTTCTCAAAATCTACCAATTCGAATCGATCCAAATTGTATTCAAAATATAAGTTTGGTCAAGTCCTTTCGAATGGCACCAACCGCAATGAGTCGAGCCGTTCAAAAGTACACACACATACATACAGACATGTTGACAACCTCGCATGGGTAGTCAGGGTAGCTTACTGTAACCTCAAAACGCCGAGATCTGATGAAAACTTGATTTTTTCAAAGCGGAGTAAAACTTCCCAATTTTTTGAAAATCTTTCATTTTCTTAGCGGGATGTTAAAAATATGTACATGCTATTTTTGTTGTTTTTGTGGTGTAGAAAACAATTGTGGCTACAGTGTTTCTGAACAATTCTGTATATTATACGAAATTTATTATTCTACATCAATTTTAGTCACCTACTGAGAATTTAAATGTAATAATATTAATAATATTTTAATTAGTGTATTATTTATTTCTTTGTTAGTGAGATTTACAAAGATGATAGAGGTCTTTGTCCGCTAAAAGAATTTGTTCAAGTTAATAAATTAACATATTAATTTCAACAAAATTCGAAGTTTGAGAATTAAATATCAAGTAGCCGCACAATAATAAATGGTCGACTTCAGTGATAAAATAAAATACAAGATTTTTTACCAATTGATGAAGAATATTTCTAGAATAATTCATTTTAGTTTACAAAAATGACATTTTTTTTTTTTTTTTTTTTTTTGTTTAATGGAATGTCCGGCTATTTGAAAATTGTTAATTTTCATATTATCGAGAAATGGATTATTGGTTTTGAGTCTGGTAACGCACAAAATTGTTTTTATTGTAATTGATAAATTTATATTTGATACTTAATGATCGTTCTTGAAAACAACCAATGTACACGTTCACATGCGATAGAAGTGAAGCTTCAAAATATGGATACAAATATAACATTGATTATTCATACCAGGTTTAAAATTATTTAGACCAGGGTAGAAGCCTTTAAAAAATTATAGTAGGATGATGACTCATTGGAAATAGAATAGAATATAACAAAAATGAAAGGAAAATAATTAACGGGCGATCTGAGGTCGGGAAGTAGAAGACGGTGAGTTTTTAAGGCTAAAACACGGTTTATCTTGATTTCCGAAAAAAAATTAAATGATAAAGTTATAGGTTACAAAAACATTTTATTACCTTAATTTACACATTTTTCACATTACCTCAAATTTTTCGATTGAAAATTAGGGTACTTTCTCGATATTTATTCAAATTAAGGTAATAAAATAAATTTTTTAAATCGAAAAAATTACAGTGTATTTGAAACATACACTAGAAAAGGTAAATTTTCACCAAGTTTGGTGAAAAATATATTTAAAAAAATGTTTTTTGTGAAAGATGGAAATAAAAAGGTTATTTCAATTTTTTACATAAATTTTGAGGTAAAAGTGTAAATAAAAAAGTTATAAATCCTTCCATAGGTAGTTTTGCCGGAAATCCAGACAAACCGTGCTTTACCCTTAAAAACTTACACCCTTCCACTTCCCGACCTCAGATCGCCTCTAATTTATTTTTCATTTTATTCTCTACCGTTCCCATTGAATTTCATTTTTTATCTTGGATTCAACATTATTGACTCTGGTATAATAATGCATTTTAATTACTTATATATTAATTACATCCATAACACACATGAAGTAACCGTACTCATGTGAATTATTCATGTGATGTACAAGCTGTAAATATTAAGATGAAATCTGTTGACTTGGAAATATTTAAGTACAATGATCATCTTCAGTATTTTGTGCATCACTGCGTACTTTTCATCTAGCTTAAGGCGTACAGTGCTGAGCCTCTGTGTGCCTGTCAAATAATTAGAAAATTAAGAAATAGAGTTATATACACAAAATAATATTACTAGATTTGCTAAAAAGATTGAAATTTACCAAAACAATTTTAATCTGTATAATTATTTTATAATTTATTAAGAAATTTTATATCCAGTTTGTTCAAAGTTGAGATTAATAAAAACAATTATATTAACATATTAGGTTTCAGTTAAAAGTAATTTCAGTCATTGAGCTGTGCCTGTAGATGAAAATCACCGATAATCATAAAAATATTTTGTAATTATTTTCGTTTAATTCTAAAAGTTTGTAAGCTGATCTGTATTTATCTTATTGAAATAAAAACAAAACCGAATTTTAAATCACGTTTTTTTAATTCTTATAACACAGATTTAAATAATTCTCAGATTTGAGATTGTCAAACTATTCAATATAAAAAGGTCAATGGTACAATTGAGTACTTGCATCCAGTACTAGCTGTAGTACTTGCAGTGTTAAAACTTGATCCTTTATGCGGTAGGTAATGCACATTATTATGTGCATACACTGCGAGTAACATTATAAATATATAGCTGTATAGTCGTTAATCTCATAAATCAGCAAGAATTCAAACACTGATACAAGTGTATGTTGATTATTCAAACAATTAATTTGTTAGTTGCGAGTTTATGTAATTTAACGAAACCTTACACATTTATTCTGATAATTTTTTTCTTTTGTTTCAGGTAAGTCAATTATAATTCGTTCCAACCGGAAAAAATTCAAATTTGTAATACAATGCTGTAGTAAAGTATCCAAGCACAGAGGCTACAAAATCCGCAAGAAAGGTTTGTTCATTACAATATTTGTAATGTAAAAACGAATAATTGTTGCTTTTTACAAAAATTATACTTTGCGCTAAAATGGCTTTACATGACTATAAAACCTATTTATTATTGAAGTATCTGTCTGCCTTTTAACAACAATAATAAATCATTAAAAAATACAATTGCCTACCAAAAATCGAACTAAAAAGTAAAAAACAATTTGTATTAGATTTAATGTCCACGACCATTTGCTCAATAATATTGGAGCCATCCTTCAATTCCAACTAGATTTTTTAATTTTTTAATAATTTTCCTAATATTTAATAAATTCATCAAAAGTTGAAGAAAAGTTTATCCTGAAAGACGAATGGCTAAATTTTTTATAATTGCTATATTTTTCAAGGTGGTATTATCATGAAGTGGGAGATGATCTCATATTAAAGGAAAACAATTTGCTTTCTAAAAGCACGCTGGCTCATGACTTTATCGTTAAATGCATATAACGAAATGTCAAACCTCTGATGGCTCATGCCAATATCAGCTTTGGAACACGTCTCATATCTGTACACTTATATATGTTAGTAATTTATCGTCTTAAATTTGAATAAACAGTTGGTTACATTTATTTGCACACAAATTATGAAAACCCTCAGAGGACAATATAGCTTTAAATAATGAGACAATAGAAACACTCCAATGAACTTCTGAAGGTTTATTTAAACCGGTTAACTTACGAAGCTTAGGTGTTTTAGGGGCTTTACCATGGTATTGTAATTAATATACTACATGCTTTAGTCCAGTGTCAACTTCGTGGCGAAAGGCTCTGTGTCGCTGTCATAAATATCACTTCTAATGATTTTATGATAAAAATAAATAAATAAATAAATGATATTGTTTTTCTTCTAAATATACTTTTTGTATAAGAATGCATCTGACCCCGGACTGACGTAACGTAATAACAGGCTTAGACCAATCTATAAAGTTACCCAACAGCAGGAACAATCTGTATTTGGATGGGTGACCACCTAGCAGTACTGTTGTTGTATAAATAATAATAATAATAATCCCCTTTGGTTAATGGCTATATAGCTGAAAGTAGCTAAAGCCAGAAATTAAAAAAAAAAAGAAAAAAAAAAAAGAATGCAACTATAAATGCTGTATACGCTCCTTCGGTTACTTTAAGGAAACTATTCCGGTATTTACCTGAATGACATATTAGGAAGTCGTAGAAAAACATGTCAGAACAGCCGGTATTAAAATACCTCTCGAATATCGGCCATAAATTCCTGGCATTTTTCAAAATTTATCACTCTAAAGTAAAAATGCCTGATTTATATCGCCTTACTTGTGGAATAAGTCTAGTTTTTGGTCGATACATTTGAGAAATTGAGTCATATATTAGAAAAAAAGGGTTTGTTTAGGTGTTAACAACCATAATCTCAGTTTTCTAAATCCATTTACCTTTACCGATATCCTTTCTATCTCCTAGCAACGAGTTTTCCGTGGATAAATAAAAAACGTGGACACTATTTGAGTTGCTTTAGTAATAAAAAAATATCAAAATGCATTTTCAACCCCATTCTCGCTTATAGAACTTACACATTGTTAAATAAATAATTTAAAATATGAAGAATCACACCATTGGTTTGTAATTAACGAATGATTGATTTTATTCAACTTAAGGGCACATTTATAGCAAAGATAATTTAGTTTGTAGGAACCTTTAAGTTTAATTAAAAAATGTATTTATATACAATCAATTAGAACTGTAAATGATATATGACCTGTAACCTTTTCTATACAAGATTATACAGCTGGAAAATTAAAATACCGACATTGTTAGATTGTAGTAACTGATTCTTAGTAAGATGTTAAATAATGCATTATAATCATGAAAATATACTTGTACTGGATAAATAACATGAGTCAATTATATTTTATAATAACAATCATTACGGCATATTTTAAGTAATGATTGTAGGGTATTTTTTGAATGAAAATGTTATTACTTATGGGAATACTGCAGTAAACTGGAACAAATAGCTCCATTATTAAGTTTCTTTTTTTGCATAATGCCTTCATGTCGACATTTTGCTGAGATATCCGAGGTGTAAACAGATTATTTATGGAAAATGTTCAAAAATATCATTTTAAATATAAGCTATGAAAACGAAACTTTTTGTAACAGTTTTCAAATTTGTGAGCAATTCGTATTATTCGTTAAAAATACATTTGCTTTATTCTAGTCACGAAAAATTTTCTGTATCAATAAGTCAATTTTATATTTCTACAATTTTCAGATTTTTTCATTAATGTCCCGAATAATCGAACTCGCTAAAATGCAAAACCCTGATGTAAAACTACATTGATTTAAAGAAAACGAATTGCATGTTAGATTTAAGAATGTGATTTTGTTATAATCCTTGTTTAAGTAATTGTAAGCAGCTGATAATTAACCGTTATTTACAAAATCTGAGGTTCAACTTGTCGAAGTTGAAAATTGTTGACGTAAAACGTTTAGATATCCAATTGTAGTCAAAATAACTAATTAAATGTTTTGAAAAACTCTCAAAAAATGATTTTCCTTTTGATTTGCTAATAGAAAGTTAATGCATTATATAGTGAATAAATTTATAATTTAATTGATGATTCAATTCAATAAATATTGAGTATATACCAATAATATTTACCTTTGTTATTTGTCGAAAATAGAATGTATTGTAAGCAATATACAATTAAAATATTTTATTTGATTTAAAATGTAACATATTAAATATTTTACATATTTTCTGAAAAACATTTTTAATATTGATATCCAATATACATACCTTTTCTACCTAAACAGAAAATTCATCCCATCCAACAATCATTTTAAATTCCACAAAATATTTCAAGCAACTATCAATCATAAATAATTTGGATGCATGATTAGTAACGATATATGTACGTATGCATGCATGCATGAATGTATATTGAAATGTTTACAAATAGGATACATATAGGAAATACTAAGTGGGCTTTGTGACCAGGCGCAATCACATTTTGCCGTTTCACAACGTAGACAGGGAAGTACAAACAGGAATGAAAGTTAAACCATGTTAAAACATTGAATTATTCAAACGAAATCACTTTAAAAAGAATGTAACTTCCGACTTCGACTCATGATAGAAATATGCAATTATGTAATTTATTCATATTTTATTCTAAATCGGTAATCAATCATTATTTTTAGAAAACACTATTTTGTATTTTTTTTACGAATGCATGCAGATATCTGTATATGTAATAACTCCATCTCCAGATTTTATCAAGTACTAAATTGGCCAGGTGTAATATTTAGATGAATAATTTGTCCCCTCACATTAAATTCGTCGTCAATATTTAAATAAATTCACTAATTAAAAATCTACCTGGTTTAAAGCTTGAGAAACCTTTTTACTCACAGTGTACACTATGTATACACAATATTTTTAATTTTATTTTATTAAAACTGTTCAGCAATATATACAAACTTTTGTATACATTGAAAATAAAAATATTAATCCTAGTTATAGAAAATCAAAAATATAATAAAAGTGTATCTAAATTAGAAACACGTAGTGATATCTGGCAGAAAAATTTAAGCATATAAAACGTATATAAATTTTGAAAACTATACAAATACTTTTACAAATATCCCGCATAAATAACTCAAAAAATATTTATTCAAATGGAATGAAATTTGGTATGCACAATGAAAACAGACGGCATGTCGAAGAGTTTTTTATAATTAAACGCTTTGTTATCATGTCAAGATTGTGTTTACCAAATTTTATTCCATTTAAAGAATGTAACCAGCTTCACTTGTGCTCCTAAAAACAAATTTGACAATAATTACTAAACAAAAAAATTAGTATAGCTTGAAGAAAACAATTCTGAATTTATTGCATAACTAATTTAGGCAAGTAAAGAAAGTACTTACATGACCTTATATAAGTATATAATAAATACATCATGGGTTCGTATCACAGCCTAGTAAACGCTGTGAACTCATTGTGGTATGAACATATTTAAGTGACCAAGAGTGACATACTTCTCGGAAATAATGTACGAATTAAAATTGATTATCAATGCGTGATAAAAGGAATAGTTAAATTGCAGTAAGACATATTGAATTTAAGATCTGTAAAGGGCATTTTTTTGTAATTATAATTAAAAAGGATTTTGTAATTAAAAGGATAGAAAGGATTTTGTAATTCTGATAAAAGGAAGTTGGTTGTATGAAAAAAGCAGAGGAGACTGCAAACACTCAAGTGAATAAATAGGTCACAATTCAGAATGACTATAAAAGTCAATTAATGTAATCAAAAACCACAAGTATCGTAGCTAACACGAGGATTTTGAAAATCCATTAACATCGAACTAAGAATAAATAATTATAAATGTTTATAAATAATTATAATTAATTTAAGAATTAATTAAATATTAAAAAACTATCATCGAATACAAAGTATTTTTGTTTTCTACCTGAAACTTTTTCTTTAAACCACCCGCCCCGTAAGGCTGATGAAAGTACTTCTTGCGCCTTAAATTTTTTTGAAATATAAGCCAATATCACCGTTAGGAAAATGGTTTTCTAACTAAATTCAATCTTACACTAATCGTCATTTTTAACCAAATTGGATTCAAAAAATATGATTATTTTTATAACGAAAATATTTCGAAACGAGATTAGGTAAAAATCAAATGGTATAACCGGTTTAGAATTGTGCAAAATATAAAATAGAGTATATATTTTTTAATAAATTTTCAGAATACTGAGACTCTTTGCACTAACGAGAATGGTCACGCTTACAATTTCTGTATCAAAATGACTTTGCTCAACACACTCTTACAAACATTTGTATTTTTTAATCCACATTTTTGTATTTTTTTTCAGCTCTCTTGTTTCTCTTTAAATTATAAATTTAAATAAGGAAATGTTAAATTAAATATATATCCTATTATATAATTTCGTTTAGTGTTAGCAATCCTAAGGGATAAATATCTTTCGGGACACTGCTTTTGAATCACAATATGTACTTTTAATATGTTATGTTGTTGTAGACGAAGAGGCCTCCATAATAAAAGACACTGGATCGTTTAAATTAAACTAATTACTGCATTGGAAAAGATTTATATAGTAGAAAAATGTGACATCGTAATACTTTCAGTCCCTAGGTTGTTACAAAATCATGCAGCCTTGTTTAAAAACGTTGACTGGCATTTGAATGACTCGCCAAATAAAACAACTGACAAATACCAAATTTGAAAAATCTTTAGTTTTGATTTTTTAAAAATATTTTTTATTTATTTATAAAATTTGATAAGATGGTTGATGTTTTTAATGTACAGTACAAAAATTAAGTATTGAATAATTCAAACGTCAATCACCGTTTATTACTAAAAAAACGGTATAAGCGAATTTAAAACCATTTTTTGTCATAAATAAATTGCTTGTAATGCGCGTGCTTACGTTTATAAAACGACAATACGTAAACGACTATATAATATGTAGATCGGGAATATATTTTTGGTATTTTGATATTATACTTTTCCTTTAACCGACCAAGTACTTTTTATAACTGTGGCCTCCTGGCCTATTCGTTTCGGAACAATGTTTTATGTAACGAATCAAATATCTAAAATATTTATTTCATTTATCAACCATTTTACTTAATATTTATTTCGTAACATCTCATAATCCTTAACTTATATGACATATTAACTTATGTGACATATTAATTTTAAATACACATATAAAATGTTTAATCCTAATCTAAGTGATACTGCTCATTAGTCCGGACCAGTTAATACTAATTTGTCCGGTTAATATAAATTTTTTATTTTACAATGATTTTCATAGACCTTAATATTACTTTTACAACTAAAATATCAAGAGGCCCCATCGAACTCTCTCCTGCTTAAAAATACTATATAAATCCAGTCACATGTTGCTGTTTTGTGCTTTCATAAAATTTTGAGAAATCGTTTTAATAAATCATATCACAAAAAATCTCTCTCTATCATGCCTAGAATTTATCTAATTGCATTTAATTATTATCCAATACTCCCCGATTATTGGTAAAAAAACCGGTTACAAACTATTGCATGAATACCCAAGAATTTGATCCATTGCGTATTTGGTTGTAGTTGGATTTTAACATTTTCAATATCCAGTAATTGATAGAAAACAAAACTTGTTGGCGGGTTATATTAAATTAGGAATTTACACTGCATATGTTAGAAATTTGTTTTCTCACAGATGATTAAGTACGAAAGGCTATAATTCAACAATTAATAAATTGGGCGATTGGGATAAAGTTTATCCTTTCTTTTAACTTAAAACAACTTACCAGTGCTGCCGATGTTTAGATGTTCAAATTCTTGTTTTTTCCTTCAAAATTATTCGTTTTAACCCGACAGATGATTAACTTTACCCGAATTTTATCCACTCCCATACAGTCAAATGCAAACCAATAAAATAGCTATCAACAGTATGGCTTAGCTAGTTGTAATGGTGACGGTGCAAATCATTACAACAAGGTAATTCATACAGATGATGACTACTTTGTAGCCGAAATATGCATTAATAAAAATACAAAATAATTTAATCTCGAAAATTGGGGCAAAAAATCTAAATTTATTAAAAAAATCCTAGAGTTCTCATTAATAATAATAAAAACAATAAAAGAGCTTCATTTTGACTCCATATTACTCCATATTACGGCAGGATTTCAAACCATTTTCGAACATTACTAAATTAATGTATTTATTATGAACTTTAAATCAAATCGTGTATGACAATTATTGCAAATAAATAAACATTGCATTATTTAGAAATATAAAAAAAAAACAACATGGAAATATATAAATAATTCTAAACAATAAATTACGAAGTTAAATTTACTGAAGTAATGAATAAATATAAAATTATTTACAAACATTTTGATTCACGCCAAATATTAGCACTGATAATTGATTCCGGTAGAGTGAAATAGACTGCCTTGTATACGATTGTATAACTATAACCAGTACACGTATTTATTGACACCATTGTCAATAAATCCTATAAAGTCCAATTAATGTAGTATGGTGCAGTAAATTAACATAAACCATTTATTAATTAGAATCACCTTAAAAGAATTAAAATCGCTGCAGTGCAAGGTTGTAGGTTTAATTGGTAAAATGTGTTTCATGAATAAGAACAACTCTAGACCGGAACAAATAGGACTCATTTAAAAACTATTCGATAGTAAAATGAGAGTCTCCATGGACTTTGATCCGTATACAATTTTTAATTACTAACAGACCCGATCATATGTTTCTGTGACAATTATGGGACAGTCGGTACTTGATGTGGGACACCCGATACCCCGAGATGTGGCCCCCTGGTACTTTATTTGATGTGGGATACCCCAAAACGCATCTCTAAATATATGACAATCAATTAAACAGATTATTCATTCCAAATTTAGCACGTAAAATGTATCCCGATGATATATTTGAAATTTTTTAAAATGCTAAATTTTTAAAAGCTCATTTACTTAGTATTGCAATATTTAACAAAAACTATATCAATTTAATTAAGAAGTTGTCATTTTACAAACAAATATGTACTCATCGATTTTATTAGAAATTCTGAAATGAAGAAAAACAAAAACTTATATATGTTCAAAAATAACCAACTTCTTGTGTTTATAAATTCGTGTTTGTTAAAACCTATGTTAAAAGTAAATGAGTATAATATCATGTATCAAAGGAATAATCGTTTTCAAACATTGAGAACATTATTATTTTTATATTCATAATATTTTAAATCTATGACGGATATACAAAATTTAATATAAGAAATGTAACGCTAAGCATTATAGAAGGCTGTAACAAAATTTTGGTATTATAAGCGCTTATAGCAATATCTAGTTTATCCATTTTTGTAAGTGAATTTGTCTGTCTTTCATTGAAGACTTAAAACGTAACTTTGTATTATGTTGTCCATTGGATCCATGGCCCAACTTATTAACCATTAGAAAAGAAGAAACACGAAAAAAATTTTCAAAAGCATTTGACTGGTATCCAGTGATTAAATTTCATCCAAATATGAATGACTCAAGATTTTGTAATTACTTCATTATTCATGCATTGTGAGCGTCGTCATGAACAGAGAACTAATACAGGCGAAAGGTGATGATAAAAATGATGTATCAAATTTTCGTTTAAACAAACAAATTAATTTCGGTATAATTTAGGATTCTTCTACATTTTAACCATATAAATAATAAATTTTAACAGTACAAAACTTTTTGTAAAGGTTAGTTTTTTTATATATATATTTAAGAATAAAAACTTTCCAAAAAAGACACGCATTCAAAAAAATGAGGTAAAAAGTAAAAAATAAAAATTTAATACTTCTATAAATAATTTCTTTAGAGCCAATAACCTTTCTCACTCGGTGCAAACGAAATAATTTTTTCCTTAAAGATATGATTATCGCTGACTTCAAAAGATAATTATTCACAAAGGAATAATTTACAAAAGTTTCTAATATAAATTTTTTTTTTTAAAGGCGGATCTTTTTTATGAAAAATTTTTATTTTTTAGTTTTTATTTGGATGAAATTTTATAACTAAAAATGGGGCCAATATGCTTAATATGGTCCCAATGTGTTATACTGAATGAACGAAAAGAAAATAATTTTTAAATCGGTCCATAAACAGTGAAGTTATGTGCGAATAAATCTATATATATATAGGAGACTTTCTATAGATATAGTCACTCATCACGATATCTCTGGAACTATAAGACCTAGAGACTTGAAATTTGGCAGGAATATTCCTTTTGCCGAGTAGAGGTCAGCTAAGAACGGATTTTACGAAATTCCACCCACAAGGGGTCTTGCGGTTTTCGAATACAAAATGTTCCTAGCTGTGAAACATATTTTGTCTTTTTTTTTTCTCACATGTTACAAATCATCATTTCCATAGAAACCAAAATCTAATTTTGAAAACTTCTTTATCTATTCAAAATAAAACTTCTTTATCTATTCAAAATAAAACTTCTTTATCTCTTCTCACTAGAAGTATGACGAACTGTCAACTATATAAAGTGTGCATATCGCATTGTTCAAGTATTACCGGAATCATTCTTGGTTCAGGAGGTCCATATACCTGTCATCAAGTGTATGTGTACCACAGCAAAAATTATCGGGTGAACGTGGTCCCGGGTGTACCCCAGCAAATACCAGGTAAAAACCGGGTGGATATAATGTCCCGGGTGCACACTTAATACCGGGAATCCGATAAGAAATGATTTGAAATTCTTCCCCTAAGGGTAGAATTGCATCCGCATGTAATCGATGTAATATCATTTATTAAAATGTGAAAAATAACACAGCAACGCATAAACCGGGTGGGTATGCTTCAAAATATAAATTTATATCATAATTTATTCTGATTTGTCGCAGCTTTTCATATTTAGTTATAGACAGTTGAGAATATGTTATTATATTTAGAAGATATTGATGTAAATTAGAAATAATTTATATAACAAAACAATGTTTACCCGGGTCAGCTATTCAAAATATAATTTATTTATCTATTCTTTTCTATATTAGTGGCTCTGGACTTCCTTTTACTATTTTTCATCAAGTATAATCTATCTTCTATCTATTATCTATATATAGGAGATCCCATTATTGAACTCACTCATCAGGAAATCTCTGAAACTATTTGGTCGATTGACTTGAAATTAGGTATGAATATTCCTTTTTGAGTAGAGGTCAGCTAAGAACGGATTTTACGAAATTCCACCACAAGGGGTCTTGCGGGGAGTTAACAATAGAAAATTCCCATTTTTTTAATTAATTTATGTGAATAGCCATTTGTTTTTTGTGTCCGTCAATAAAACAAAAGACGATCGTTTTTTCGTCATTTTTTTTTCCAGTTTATAAAGAAGCCGGAAAAATTTATAACATCAACTCTACGCTTTCAATGCTTCTCCATCCACACCCTCCCACGCATCCACCCCCGCACTCCCACGCATCCACCAACGCATCCATCTATGACTTTATCATTTGCGTCCATTAACAAGGTGCAAGTGCAAACACTTTACGTTTGTGGTGTGAATTTGCAGGAGTCATGTTTTTCACATGGCCAACTTTATGCTGCCTGTTCCAGAGTCGGTACACCCAGCCGTTTAATTATTCATGGTCAAAATGGAAAAACAAAAAACATTGTTTATCCAAATGTTTTGCATTAAGCTTTAAAATAGATATCAATTAATAAAATATTTATAAATGAATTTGATGTCCCAATTAAATTTTTTTATTATTTCAATTATACGTAGCGAAGCACGTACCGGGCCGCTAGTATATATATAAAATATTTCTCACACAAATTGATAATCTCTTGAAGCCGGTTAAAAATAAGCAAAATATGAACATTCAAAAATATTGATTGTACAAAGAAGATAGTTACACTTAGAAGTGACGTCACTACTCGTATATCCATACAGAATGCAAGTTCAATCTTCAATAAAAAAACGGAAATTAATGATTGAAAAATTTTTTTTTTCGAATTTTTCTATGTTGTTGAGTCAGGTTTCACATTTTGATGGTAAAGTGAACTTGTTGAGGAAATGGGTCTCTGGGTCTCAGTTACCCTTCTTATTATTCTAACTCACGATAGACTTTGCTTATTTGTAAGAAAAAGAGTTAAAAACATCAAAAGTTCAGTGAATATTTTCGAATGGTGTTTCAAATTACCTTCTATATGGGCATGCCATATTAGCAACCAAGTACACGTTAGGGACAATTAGAAAAAATGTGTACCAATTATTAAATTATTTAACAATTATAAAAATTATATAGATATAATTATATCTGTTATTCTCTTGCAAATAACTCGATCTTATTACTTAAGTATACATTTGTCATGGCTCTCGTTTCATGGCTAACTGTCATATGTATTCTAAATATTTTTCAAAAGAAAGCTCTACTATTTTTACGCATGTGCTGCATTTTACCAACATTACTCTTACTGTGTCCATTTTCTCTATATTTCTAACTTTTTTTTTTTTTAAGAATACTGTTTAAGAATTAAAACAGTTCAATCATTGATGCTCAAACATATTCTGGGTATTTTTAAACAATTAGCTCTTTTAGTTGTTATTCTCACTTGTTTATTGTATTTTTAATCAATAATTTGTTGTATATTTGGGTGCAAATTTACGGGTTATTTTCCAATTGCCTGGAAATCACTGAAGCGAACGACATTCTACACACCTAAGAATTTGTGTCAACATAAAACTGCAATGGTAGGTACACATATTAAGTATAAGTTTTAGAGAACAATGTATGGTAAATTCTATTATATAAGTTTCAATCTCAAGTTTAAAGTTGGTCGTATTATTTTCATAAGATGATAGCTATATGGATTGAACCTTTATATATCTATTCTGTGTACACTGTGATATAAATAATATATGCTCTTAATGGGAACAATACCAACTACCAAGTAATTTAAATCATTTCAAAATAATAAATTTGAGTAGTATCATGCAAAAACCAAAACAGAACTTGATATTTTTTTGGCGCTGCAGCCTTAATTTATTAACAAAGACTGCATTCCTCTTGCTGGCCAATAAAATTTTCAATAGATTTTAGATTTTGTCCTTTACTTATGCGTTATTCTACTAAATTTCAACCTTCTTCCTACATGAGAAATGCTTTATAATTTTGATATATCAGTGGGTATACAACCCTTAGAAAATTCATAATTCGAACTGCTGAATCTCTGTTACAGTTTAACATAGAAGTTTGAATCTTTCTGGCAATGCTTACACATACTGGAATTTCACCAAAATTTGAGATCTGGTAAACACTATATTTATTTGAGTCAAAGTATCCGGCTTGATCAAATACAACATCTTTGATAATATATTTAATAGACCAGTATAAATGTTTTAAAAAAGTATAATTTTTTATAATTTTACCAGTCTTAAGGTTTCTAGAGAATAAATAAATTTTATGTATGATTAATATAACTGCCAGGGTAAAATTCCATTCCATGAAAAAAAAAATACTTAGAATTTTTAACTTTTAGAAATTGAGCTTTTTTAAAGAAAGGTAATCTCTCTTCACTAAAAGCTAAATTTTTTTTTTAAACAAAGCGCTTTTTGCCGGTCAAACATAAAGGGTATATTACAAGTATATAAATAAAGTAAATTGTAAAGTAGTAACGATCATTTTCAATTGGGGTAATTACCACCAATGGGGTAATTCTTGGGGTGAATTTCCCTGCAAAAAAATTGGGACCAATTTGGTTTTTGTTATAACTCGCTTAATTTTAATACTAGAAACTTTGATTTAAAAAAAGTTTTAAATATTTTAAGCACTTTAAAGAAAGTTTTCTTCGAAAAATGCATTGTATTTTGCATATTTCATGTTAAAATATGCAATTACTTCGTTAGTAGTGGATCTAGCGATATTTTAATCATAGTTTTTTATCAGGTTTACATTTCTTTATAAAATACTTATTTTCACAGTTATTCATGAAAAACGAATTTTTTGTTGTTGTTGTTGACCCTCGGCACATTGACAACTTTGAAGAGAGTTAGAATCTACATCCAAATTTTGGTGCAATCAGTGCTGTTTGGTAGAATTGAGAGGGAAACTGTGCATAGACTGGACTGATTATATAGAAAAAGTTTATTATAAGAACGAAAGAGTAAAAAGATTATGTTGTTAATGAAATAAAATTTCTAAAATTTACAACAATTAAATAATTCCATTAAAATAATTAATTTTAAATGAGTACTGAAAATAAAATATAATTTTAACTAATGGATCGGAAGACAATCAATAATAAGTTTTTTGTTTTTTATTAAATATATTTTTTTAATTATTGAACATAGTTGAACCTCAATAACTTAAACATCCATAATGGTAATAATAGCATCTATAAAATTTTTTTGTTATTTCCTCCAAAATTCGTTCTTACTTAAAAAATGAATCCTCTATACTTAACCGGGCTAATTGGGCAGTGGATCAAGGGAGTATGTAAAATTAATAAGCAAGTTGTCATTCTGTACATGAAGACTTGTCGACGCTCTATTTCTAAAATAGTTAACAGTTAATAAAAAAATAACAGAACTAGAAAATTAACAGGAAACATTTTTTGTTTGATCAAACTCAACACTCACCACAAAACTGATGACGTACAGGGTCTGTCAGAAAATGATTTTCGTACATTATATTTTATGGTTTACCACTAAAAAAAAATTATGCTTTTATAGAAAGATCAAACCTCAAACCTTCCTGAGTCAATATCTAACTATCAGCATTTGAATTGTATATAGATTTTTGCGGGAAGTAGAACCATTAAATTGACCATAATCTTCCCGCAAAAATTTATCCACAATTCTAATAAAATCTCTGTAGAAATACTGTAAGCATTCTTTTTAGAAGATACGGTCACGAAGATGCGTAATTGCGTCAAGATCATGCGACTTAAATTACCTCGAACGAATGAACTGCTTCGAAAGATTCAAAGGCGGCTATTTAGCTGATTAACTTTCCCTTTTATAAGTACTTATACCAATATTCCATTAATAGAATTTAATCAACGAAATTAATGTTACTTTTCTGCAGAAATTTTGTAAGAATTTTATATGGACTTTTGCGGGAATATTATGGTCAACTTAATCTTTCTACTGAATGAATAACTCGTAACATTGTGCAAAAGGTCAAAAAATCTGTAAGCATTTAAGATACGGTCACGAGGACACGACTTTTTTTTACACTCGGCATATAGAATACTTTAGACCATATTAGTTTAAGGCTAACAAATATTTACGGCACTAACACAATTTTGGTATAGGTGTTCATAGAATCAATTAATTAGCCCATTTCCGCATGTGCGTACGACTGTCCATCATTACCATCATTTTCCGTCATTCCAAGATTGCAAGTTGCAAATTTGGTGGTTGATTCCAGATATAAAAAGTAAGTTTAAGTTCGTTAATAAGCAAATTGGGTTCATTGGGTCCAATGATCAAACTTTTGAACCATAAACGATAAAAGAAAAAAGAACACAAAATTTTTGGCTTCTGAAAGGAAAGAACTTTTATTTGAAACATTTTTTTGCTTTAAATATTTACTTGTTTTAAATTAGTGTTAGGAAACTCAAATTGAAACACACTATATTTTGATTTATTATAGTAAATTTTCTTCCTATTGTTTGTTGCACATAAAGTTTGAGTCTCCCTCACCCACTTTTACATGATCAAATGACACAAAGCTGCCTAAGCATCTCTCGGTAACCTCTCATTTATGTCTGAGAAGTTTTGTTCAAATAAGGTTAGCCGATTCAGACAGTACAATTTTACATACATATACATAGATTATGGTTCTTAATAATATTATATAGAGATATTGTGATGCTTTTTGTGTATTAGAAGTAAAAAACATTTTGTCGTAACCTATCCAGTAGTTTTTGCATAATACGCGACAAAAAGTCTATCATTTGATTAATATAGATATTCTACTTGTATTCCACTGTGTGTAGTAATATGGAAAGAACAACTTAATTGATTGATGCGTCACCAGTAACTAAAGGATTTATAATAAATTATTCGTATAATAGAAAATTTATTTATTTGTTCAATTGTTTGTATGTAAACCAAAATTGATGAATAATTATTAGAACATATGAATAGTCATTGCGTTGGAAATCGTATGAATGGTGGAAGATAATCGCATAAGTAATATTTAAAAAAAAAATGTAAATATTAATAATAATTCATTTCAATTCGTTAATAAACACTGAACAATTTCCCATATTATTTCACTAACTTTCATAACATTTGATTGATGAAATTCTATTTCGTAATTACAGGAAGGCCGAAAGACAATTTGGTTGAACAATTGCAGTTTCATTTACACTCTTAAAAATTTTAAAAACTTTAAAATTACCATATAGAATTGGCCACTGAATGTGATGATTTATTTCGGTTTAAACCTTGAAATTCACCCTTTTAACTATCTTTTCTTTTTTAACTATCCTGTAATTTAAAATTATTTTAATGTGAACGTTTTTGAATCCATTTTCAGTGTAACTGTAGGTTAGTCTAATGGTGAATTTACATTTTTTTATTTATTTTATTTTTATTTATTTATTTATTTATTTATTTTTATTTTTTTTTTTTTTTGTAACTGGGCTTTTGCTGACTAAAAACAAAATATTGAGTAAAAAAAATATTGTTTTAACTACAAAATTTAACAGTTTTAGGAGGTTAAAGACGTTTATTCCTTAAATTTTTTATATAACAATTAATGGCATATTGAATATCAAATGCTGCAAGCGCAATGAAAAAAATAACAAAGTTTTTCAATGTTACCGTATTATTTTTGTATTATGTCATACTATTGAATTGTCATCCGATTAACATGACTATGTCCAATGTAAATATGTATGTAAATATTAACTTAAATTTGATTACATGCAAACATTGGGACAAGTGAAACTAAATAAAAGCGTGTAGAAAATAAGTTCCATCGCAGAAATACCTATAAATAAATGTTTAGTAACTTTGACTAATCTCTTGGGTTCTTTAAAATAATTTTCCTTCCCTCATGAGAAAAAGTAGAAAGTTAACCGTTGTATGAAATCTAATTTCTGAACTAATAAAAGCTGAACTAATTTCAACGCAAAAGTGGGTCAAAAAAGGGAGGGCATCTAATTTGTTTGAAATATTCGAAATATTTGAAAGATTCATATCAGTTGAATTAAAGTTTTATTCGGACTTCTACTTTTACGCGGCAATTGACTGATGACAATACATGATTAACTGTGTGACGTCATTCACATACTATCACAAAATATCACAACTGGTGATTTTCTAGATCTAAAAAGTGAGATTAAGAGCATGAATGAGCAAAATTGCCAATTTAATCCAATGAATCCATGACCCAATTCTGAAACCATATAAGAGATAAAAATGTTAAAAACAAAAGGAAACAAACAACTTTGGTTTAAACATTTTTTCCTAAAATATTTTGAATCGTCACTATTTCCGCTAATTTAAAAACAAAATAAAAATAAAACAAACAAATGTTAGAAATTTATTTATTATTTTTCAGTAGTTTTGGAGCCATGCACTTTCGTTTGAATGACTGTCATAGACCGCTAGACCGACGGGTACGAAATGATGTACGAAATGACGGACAAAACAAAAATTGTTTTGAAATCGAAGCAAAAAATTTTTTTTTACAATCAGAAACACAATACATTTGATATCGATAGATATTACCAGGACGTAAAATTATATTGAATCAGATATTTTAAATAATAACCTTTTATAAAACTCAACATGGAGTGCAGGTAAGTTTACAAAACTTACAGAAGGTACTTTGATGTTTTTCAAAAATCACATGAAAGACTGCGTATAAATAGATCGTAATAAGTCGTATCGTGTTTATACCAAACTTTTTATTGTTTTTTGTTTAAATGTTTAAAACGAAAGTTAATGTTTCATAAATAATTAATTATGGTCAACTTAAAAACTTGTTCTGTTTTTCTAAATGTTTTTTTTTTTGTTATATAAAATTTAATTCCGTTTCAGATTATTTAAAACTAGCAACCCCGCCTAACCCCTCCCGTGAATTTTTAGCATGCATAGTGCTATACGACATTTTTTATACTATCGTCGAATAATTTTAAATCACACATTAAAATAAAAGTTATCCAAAATAATAAACAAGTGAAGATAATAACTAACACAGTTAATTATCTAGATACTCGTCATATGATTCAGTGTCAATGTTTGAACTATTTTTTATCATAGCATGCATAAAATACTCAAAATATCCAAACTATACAGTTATCAATAATACATACATAATAATATGTATTGTAATTATATGTGTTAACTGGCTAAACTTGGACCCATTGGCCCAATTCAACAATTTGTTCATTCACGAACTTAAACTCACTTTTTAGGTCCAGGCTAAAATTTCAGCTCGTTATCACTTTTCATTTTTGAGTGCCCTTTTAGCATTAATCGCCTTATAGGTACGGCCTTTGTATGACTTTCGGCGATACTTTAGTAAAAATGTTAAATTAGAGGTAATTTTCGTAATTAAAAAAAAACTGAAATATTTCCTAACGAATTGCTTAGATCTAATGCAATATGCAAAAATTTTATATTTATATTTGTTTAAACACTTTTTTATTTTCATTTTAGACAAGAAAAGGGAAAAAACTTAAAAATTATCAAAGATTCCTCGTTAAAGTCCAAGCAACTTTGCTTCATGCGTATATTTCCAAAAAGCTTTTTTTTTAAATAGTCTGCAAACTTTTTCCCAGGGCTATTTAAAACTATCTGCTACAAAAACTTGTATACAAGACATTATATATAGAATATGTCAGAGAATGCTAGTTTTAGTCTTAAGTTTGTAACGCTACCTAATATTGACCACACTAACAAAAATTTTGGGAAAGATGTTAATAGAATCACCTTATTAATCCATTTCCGTCTGCCCGTGCTTCATCAAGATAACGAGCAGAAAGAGCTTCATCAAGCTAAGATTTTTGTGGCTTATTTTAGTAGTTAAAATCAGTTTGTTGATTAGCAATGTCGGTACAATGGATCTATAACCATGGAACAATAAAAGATAAAAAATTTGGTTAATTTACTAAAACATCTTTTAATTGAAATATAATTAAATCAATCGATGATTTTCATTAAATTTATAATTTGTCTGCATAATTAATAAGTTATGTAAGTAAGAATGTCACTAATTATAATACAATATATCTATAGATTGATAGGTAGTATATATTTGGATACAAACCCACACCCAAATTCCATTTGACAAGGACGTGTGGTACCACTTTTAAAATAATCAACATTTAAAAAATAAATAATCATATCTATCCGTCTCTTATTATATATATATATATATATATATATATATATATATATATATATATATACATATATATATAACATATAAAATAACATATAAATAATATATTATTATTAACAAATATTACATTATTTTTTATTTAAATATAGCGTTGATTTGTTTATAAACGTAGGTACACTTTAACTCAAACCAATTGTTCTTAAAGTAACAAATTTCTGTGCTTATCTTCTCAACATTCATAATACGGTAAAAAATGCTATTATTTGACAATGGCATATGTAAAAAGATACAAAAATGTGGATAAGCAAGTGAAAATATAAAGGAAATTTTTAACGGGTTATGAAAACTGATGGGATGAGCAAACTTTCTATAAAATTTATTTTATATCAGCAGCTATTTTTACTTCTTTTCATTTTTTGCATATATTTTCAAATAAGCTTAAAAATTTTTACTTTTCAAGGATATTTAAAATGATGTAAAATTTCAAGGAATGAAAATAACCGAAAATTTTTAACGGAATCTGAAAGCTAGCAAGATGAGCAAACTTTTTGTCAAATTTTAAGATTTTTAGACTTTCATATGAACATTGCTTATTTATATATTGTCAAATAGCATATAATTTTATAATTTTTTATGGCTTTTAAAAGGCTATAAAATCTCAAGGAACGAAAGTAAAACTTATAAATGTAGTTTGGTACCCAAATGACTTAAAGTTAACCCAATTTTTTTTTTTGTTTATTCGAAAGATTATAATTAAATGCATAGAAAAATATAGAAAGAAAATAATATTTTTTTACCACATACCTCTTATGAGTGTCCTTGTTCAATAATACCGGAAATGGAAGGTTTGTTGAAAATTGGTAAAGTTGACCCCGCTTTTAAATTGATAGAGCTATATCTCAAATATACACTGTAAAAATTACTGAATAATTTACGTGGTAATTGATTTTTCAATATTGACATGTGGCTTCCTATCTCTCTCCTCCATATTTACTAGGGAAAAAATGATGGCTTCGTTAAGCGCAACAATTTCTAATAGTAACTAGCGTTTTTAATACAGTTATAAATAATAAATAATAACAACCAAAGAATATTGAACATTAATAAATATAAAAATTATTTTTTATAATATTACATTTATTTTCTAACAAAATAATTTATTTATTTACATTAAAATTAAAAAAAAATAAATAAATAAAGAATCCACGATATAAAAAATAAAGTTGACAATTCTGGGTTATGTTTTGAAAATCATTTAAAGTTGGTATTATCAGTTGAGTAATAGTCAAATAATATTTTATTTATTACATTATTTTAATTATTTAATTATAATCCTTGCTAAATTATATCAATTAAATTCTAATGAGAATTTTTATCAATTATTATAGCATGTTTTGTATATTTATTAGTAAAAAATAAATAATAAAAAAAAAGGATTTTATTTTATTTCGAATTGCAGCTACCAAGCTACCTTAAATATATATTAAACCTAAAATAAATGAGGCTATGAAAAATGTTTTATCAAAACACATACTAATAGTATTTAAATTCAATAGAAATAGTATTCAAGTTTTTATGAAACAGATATTACAATGAAATTGTTCTATTTATAGAAACAAATTTAAACACCTTGACATTTCTTCACACACGTTGAATGTCAAACAAGCTACCAGCTATCAGCTGATTATATCTTTAATAATAATAATAGTAATAATAATAATAATAATAATATAGGTATACTTGATATTGAAATTGATAATAAAATATGCAGTTATTTTTTTATTTTATTTAAATGCTTACACGCCTCACACAACATTTCAACAAATTTGTTCTGCTGTTTGATTTAATTAACATTATCAAAATTATCTTAAAAAGGCGTATTTTAGACGTTTAAGGATACCACGCATTACATTAAACAATTACATTATATTATCACTTCCTATGAAGTTATTATACAAATCAAGGCTGTTATGGATATACAATTACGGATATCGATACGTATATTGATATTGGAATAATATTCGAATCGTTAGGGTAGGTAAAGCTTGCGCACTTTGTATTTGAAGGCTCTTACCGTACAAAGTATAAAAGCAGTGAAAACAAAACTACGATTTTCTAATCACATATTCTTTAGGTCAATCCACATGAAAATAAACTAAAAACACAGTTTTGTTTATCGGCAATTAACTTAACGAATAACGCTGATAAATGAGGGTAAACGATCATATGGGGGTTTTGCATGGACTATCTGTAATAATTTGTGGTTTAAGTAAACTTTTTCCGTTATGACTTATCTCTTTCACTCATAGTTAAGGCTTCAGACTTGATACGGAAACACTTTGAGTCGGAGTTAACTATTTTTCTGTTTATGTAGATTCATCTATCGAAGTATCTACCACAGTTTGGAAATTTTGGCATTATCATTTTTGTACGTAAATGTTGACATTAAACGACCTATAGATGGATGCTACACAGTCCGCTTTTAATCTTTTTCAAAGGCACGATGCACTTAGTCCAATCAAAGAGGATCCGTCTATACTAAAACGTATGTGGCTTGTTGTGACATCTCTTGGTTCGAAATGGTGGGGGTTAGGGTGGCTTTTCTGAGTTTACTATATAAATAATTTGGTAATAAAACTAGAAAACAATAGAAAAAGGCGGCTATATTAAAATAATAAAAATCAAATCTTTATTTTAGTCATTATAAAAAGGCACGTTATACAAAAATTTAATTTATAAGATGTGGTTTATTCTATTCTTTCTATGAAATAGAATTAAACGACAAGTAATAAAATATTATATGATCATAACAGAAAAGATAATTTTCAAAAATACGTAAAAGATACTACATCCGTAAATATGTATCATGCACGTATTACAATCGACATTCTGCAAACTTTTCGCTATTTCTGAAAGATTGAATTGGATTTATCTCAACTAAGTGAAAATTAATTACGATAAATTTATCTTATATTTAAATTAAAAAAATGTGTGACGAAATTATAATTTAAGTAAGTAAAGAAACATTTTGCAAAATATTTCATTGGTCGATTTAAGTGAGAATTAAGGCAGCCCACAAATTTAATATTAGGTTCTATATGTTAAATAGGTAAATAATTATTATAATTATTATATTAAAATTAAATAGGTAAAAAATCGTGTGACACTCGGGGACTGCCGCGGTAAAGCTATTGCATAGCATTTTGTATCAACTTATGCAATTATAATTTATTTATTTATTTATTTATTTTATTCATGCAGTATTGCTTTTTCTTACACCTATACACCTATATACTTTCTCATAAACAGCTGCTTATGTATTTGTCCGATTTCGGAGCAGCTCGTCTCGATTCGTCAAGCCACACCTCCTTGCCCGTCGGAGTGGGGAACGTGAGGTTTTTTCGTTACGGAATTTCTGGATTCACTCCCCGCGCTCAAGGTCCGCGATAGAAGATATGCAATGATTCCGGTAATACTTGAACAATGCGATATGCACACTTTATATAGTTGACAGTTCGTCATACTGCTAGTGAGAAGAGATAAAGAAGTTTTATTTTCAATAGATAAAGAAGTTTTATTTTGAATAGATAAAGAAGTTTTATTTTGAATTTCAAAATTAGATTTTGGTTTCTATGGAAATGATGATTTGTAACATATCAGGTTTTTTCGTTACGGAATTTCTGGATTCGGTCCCAGCCCTCAAGGCCCACGATTGAAGCTATGCAATAGCTTAAAAATTGGAAATCATTCAAAATACAGCCACTGTTTTGTTGCTGTTTGTTATTTCTACTGTTTAGTTATTTACAATTGTTTTACTTTACCAAATGAAAACTGTAAACCTATATTAAGATCAAATATCATATAACTTTTATTTTCTCAATATATCTCCAATTGTCTACACAACTCTAACGAATTGAAATGTCCCAATTAAAGTAAGATTACTAGGAAATAAAACACATTTATTTTATCTATTTAAATCTTTAATGGGGTTTTACATGTGTAAACTGTTCTGTACAAATTTCGTATTGTATTATTTTAAATATAGGTAATTTTCGTTGAATTTACTTTTTCTATATTTGACAAAACAATTTATTCAAAGTCTTTCACACGCTTTTCGTTTGTGTTTTGAAGATAAGTAAGAACATTTATCTGGTTAGTTTTTACATTTTTGAATTGGACTGACACATGATATTGCTGTATTTCCATTTGCTGATATCATTCCGGTCTATTTGCAAGACTTTAACTTTGATTTTAACATCACTGGCGATGATTAAATCAAATTGCCATCATTTGTAAAAATTTTATTTCACTTCTTAAATTTCATTTTCGACTAAATCTTCAAATTATTTTACTTCGTAAAATAATTTATATAATTCAAAATTGTAATTAATTAATTTAAACCATTGTTTTTTTTTTTTTTTTTTTTTTTTATTTTAATTTAAGCAAAAATTTAGCTGTCACCAATTTTAGTTGCAATAGTTGATAATCAGTTTGTCGTACGGAAGACTATCAAATGCTTTCATAAAATCAATAAAACAAACACAAACAATCTCGCATTAGATCCGAAATTGGAATAAGGCATTTCTACTGCCTTTGTTGAGGGATAAAACCACGTTGATCCTCCCCTATTTCTGGTAGTTATTTCTCACGCGATTTAATATAATCTAGTACATATATTACAACGGTATATGCGTAACATATAAACAAAAAATCATATTCGTCTTTAAAATATTACTTGCCGGTATCCGCCGTCAATTTCGCTTTTGTTGCTTTTTATGTTTATTGTATTCATTGGACTAATAATGCGACGTTCAAAATTTTGTTTTTTTTGTTTTTTTTTTTTTTTTTTGAAAAATCGAATTAATTTAAATAATTTTCTATAATATCTGTAGCCGAAAAGAAAGCTCCGAAAAGAAAGCTTTCTATTGGTGAAAAGATTTTTAAAATTGTTAAAGCGTGAGAGCAAAACAAACAAGGAAAAATACATTCGCATAAATATTAGTATAAGGATTAAGATCCAATCAGGATTATTATCAGCATTATGACGTATTTATGAATTACTATTTTTGCTTCTGGTTGGTTTCACAATGTTGTCAAGGAGGTGTTTTCATTAGGTATATTTTGTCATTATGATATTTAGGTTTTTATTTATTCATGATAAACATTAATTAAAAATGAACTGTAAACTAAAATCAGATTATATAGATGAGTTCAAACATATGCCGTATTTGCAATATTCGATTAATTAACCATACATGAATATGATTGATTTAAATTTTATCGTTACAGAAACTATAACGTAATTTTCTACATAATAAAATAGCTATAAAACCATGATACATTGAAGTTTTATGATACGAGCATATCTAAAATACTGCATTACGTTCTGAAACTAACTATAAGCCAATTTATATAAAATCGAATATAAACTGATTTATAAACGACAGTTCGAGAGCATACCAGTTGAAAATAAATCTATTAATTAGAGAAATTTTTGATTTGGAACAATACAAAACCTACTCAATAATTTTTTTATCACATTATTTTTCGGATACAATTAATATTGGGATACAAAATCGAACATCTAGTCGAAAGTATTTGATCAAAAAAAAAAGAAGTTTTAGGTTAGCATGAATACATTTTAATGTTTGTTCATCGAAATTTTCGTTAATTTGGGTGACTCACCAAAAAGAGTAATAAAAATAATTAAGTGAAGATAACAACCAACAAAGTCCATTGTTTAGATACTCGATAAGGTTGAGTATCAATGTTTGAAAAATTTTTTATGATTACCATTCATAAAAAATGCATATCCAATATATGCATTTTTATATCTACATATATGTATATATATATATATATATATATATATATATATATATATATATATATATATATATATATATATATATATATATAAACTTCTCGGATCACCAAACTCCTGTGAAATTTTTCGTGTATATTCGGCAGATCTGAGAATAGTTTGTAAACTATTCTTTATACCCCCGAAGTGATAAAGTTGGCCGACCCCAAAGTTTTATTTTTTTTGATTTGACATTAAAATTACATATAACCCTTCCCCATTCTAAATCACTTAAATTGCATATAACCCTTCCCCTTAATATTCACCCTTCTACCCCCAAACGATATTTTTTAAATAGCGATATTAGTATTGTAACAGTCTTCTTCCCGGGTTCGATCACTGACAGGTGAGTTATATTTTACATTCATTCTTACGAGAGGCTTTGTTATTCATCCTTGTTATTCAGATTCAAAACTTGTGAATCTTGTTCATGTTGGAAGAATAAACAGATATAATTGAATTATTTCCTATAACTGCTTTCACTAGCCTAATTTTGAGAGAAATAATGTCTGATGGTTTGTTATCAGACCATTGGGTATCGTACACAGTTTATTTTGTATTCATTCGATGATTACTGAAAATTTTTTAATCTACTAGAAGACTCACTTTCAATATTTAATAATTATAGGTAACCCAAATCGTAAATTAAGATTTGCATTTAACTACTGGCAAAAATTTGGAACAAAATTATGTTTTAATATTTAAACTAAAGTATCTCATCGAAAAATAAATTTCAAAACTTTCTCCCACTTTTTTTCTTATGATGCAATACTTGCTCATTGTTTATAAAAACATTTCACTAGAATATCTTAAAGCTAACCGCTTCAAAACAGTAAATTTTTTCATTGCTATAATTGTTCCAATTTCATGTTCCTTCTTTCAAAACCGAATAACGATTTACAAATCTTCAACGAAAGAACAATTCAATGGAACAATTTAGGGTACATTTTGATATAAAAACATTGCTTTAAATTAGTCGTACCCGACCACATTCGTAATGTGTCTGGAAATTTTCTAAAACACCTTAAAAGATCCTTTTCATAAAAAAATTCAAAAAATTAAGTATTAAATAACTGTCATAGGAAAGGAGAATATTCTAATTTTCGATATCAATATTTTGTTTTTCGTATGGCCTTTAGTGTCCTAAAAACTGATTAAGAGCAAAAGGATATTTTTAGTATTAAGTTTCAGCGAATTATATAGATATATAGAGAAAAAAATAAACAATCAATTCGATCATTATAAAAACTTTAGAAAATAAATAAAAATTATAAACAGACCAAATTTACTATATTTTCATGTGAATAAAAAGTATATATGATCTTATAATAAAATTAAATAATAGACTCCTTATCCATTTAACATTTCTTATGCTATAAGCCCTTTGTGATATGTTTGGGAAGTCATGAATTTAAATGTTAAATATAATAAAAAAAAGTTTTTCTAGCGTACCAAATAAAATCAATAAAACACCTAAATAAGTAAACGTGCTTTTCTCTCAAAATATAATATTAATAAACCTATAGAGGTTTATCAATTGAGTATTAAGAAGTGTTTAAATTTCATACAGAAATGTATATTTCTTGTTTGTTTTCAATGAATCGATGTGAGATATTTAATACTTATTTAATGATAAAACTTTTACTCGATCATGTCGTTTACAATAATAGTAGTTCCAATAATTACGTAAAAAAATCTTTCTATTGCTTAAAAAAACCATTAGAATTATATTTGGACTACAAAAACTACTGCAGCAACATAGTTAGAGTGTAATTTTATCATTTCACGGTGTTTTTGCACTCGAGATAGTAAACTTTTTGTTCAGAATAGAAATTATTTTATTTCAACTATAAACCGTTTTTATAAGAAACGGCCTGATTATGTGCGCCCCGGTTGCAAATGTGTAGATCTTGAACCTTGTAATCTAGCCATTCGTCAGTATAATAAATTGTAAAACAATAAATAGTATAATAAAGAAGGATGATCGAGCTTTGATACTGCAGTATAAAATATTTATTGAAAATTTGTTCACATTCATTAGATGAAGTTTTGCTCTGGGCACGATTTTCCATTTCTTTAGGATAAATTATAGACAAGTACACGTTGCTTGCCGAGTGACTTCGCATAATTGTATTAGGTATAGATATTTATATATATTTAGATAATAAATACTCGATTTAAATTTTAATTATAATTATGTTGATTTCATCTTGATTGATAAATGGCTTTTTCATTTTCGTTTTTAATCTCTTCTATCGAATCAACTGGAAAACTGATTTTTGCAACTTCCATAATTTTCTATATTAAAAATTTTATGAACTTCATCTATGTATTAAGTGTATTTCTCATCCTGTACAATATCACTTCCTCAATGATATTCGGAAGGCATTTAACCATTAGTTTTTGGTACCAGCTATACTTTCCAATGATTTTCTATGATTTTCCATTTGTTTTGCACAAAGTGAATACTTTTTTTTTTGATAGTTCCTCATAAAGTTTATCAAAGGTGCATAGCTTCCCCTTTCTTACATGTTCCATCCTATGATTTTGAGTTGTTCTGTACAAATATGCATTGTTTAAAAAAAGAATGAATAAAGATTGGATAAAAATCAATTGAATAAATATTGAACTAGAATACTTATAATAACGAAGGTGAATGTTATTAGTGGCTTGGATTATAGCACAAATGCAGATTTTTACTTACCCGCCACCAAGGCAAAAAATAAAAAACCTAGAATTTTCATGTTTATAACTCCAAATAACTGATATTTTCAATAAGCACTCGGTTATACTGTATAACTAACATGTAATAATTAAAAACTAATTATGCTTTGTAGAGACTTCCATATGCACAGAACTGAAAATAATAAATAAATACTTAATTGACATTAACACATCGACTGTGGCAGTAAATTAACATATCGACTGTGATAAACTATCAGAGCCAGTTTATAACTGGATTCAGCTTTACATTTTAATTAATTTATCTAGCAGAGTGTGACCATTCAACTATATAAAAGCTTCATAAAATAATTCATTGCCACGCATTTTAGAGATGATTTTTTTGTGCAGATGTTTCACTGACTGTATTATTATATGTTTGTATGTTGGAGAACATTGTAAAGATAGGCTCGTTATTTAGATTGGTCCAATGCTACTTGAAGTTTTAATATATATGGTGATTTTAGTCACATTAAAGTTTCATCTTAAATTTTCTTAAAAGATATTTTAGGTTTAATTATTATTATTTCTGTATCGTTTCGATAGACTTAATGTAAAAATTTTGGAATAATATGTACGAAATATATTATTGAAACTTAGTGCAAAGTAATGTGCAAAATAAAAAACCTAAAATGCAAATATTTAAAAAAATAAATAAATTAAGGTACAGTACTTTTTCTAGATTTTTGTGACTTTTGTGCTTGTATCATAGTAGACCTTGAGATAATAGTTTAAGCATTAGTACAATAACATAAGGTATGTACGCGGAACTAGGTATCTAGATATCAATGGCAAAGATGGAAAATATGATTTGTAATTGTAGAGAGCTTTACTTTGTGGAAATACATATTCATATGGTCCAAGACCTGGCTGCAAAAAACCTGAACTATCGAGTAACCGGATGAAGTATTTTTTAAACAATACTACTCACTGTAACTATTGAAAAAATCATTTAGTGCCAGGGCAAATATGGTGCATAACATTGCTATATTTTTTCTACGGTAAATTTTTTGGACATAAACTGTACCAATCAGGCAACCGCAAGAAAATGATTTTAAAATTTATTTTCGAGTGAGTATAAAATAATTATGAACAAGTGCCTCGTAAAATCTGGTGCTAAATCAATGGCACGAAACTTTTTTAGTAGTATCATTAAAAAAATACTGCATCCGGTTACTCGATAGTTCAGGTTTCTTGCAACCAGCTCTCGCTCTAATAGAGCTTTACTTGTAATTGATAAGTTTTTAACTCTCTCTTCTTTTCTATACATTGAGAAATCATATATTCATATATTAACTAGTCGTAAAATGTATTTTCGCTATTTTAGCTATTTTGACTGTTTTTATTGTTTCTTATAAAAAATCTTAACAAGAAGTAGTTGTTTATATACTTTGATTTGGTTTTTAAAACTAAACTTAATAGTTTTTTAAAAATGTCTGTATAAGACATATGCAAGTGACATAAAAAGACGCAATCATATCTTTAGCGAATAATTCTGTGTAATAAAGTGATAAATTTTAACACAAAACATAATATTCTTCAATCATGCATGTGGCCAGTATTAACTTGCAGTCGTGAAAGTTGGACGATGAATAGAAATTGTGGAAAGTTAAACGTACTTAAAGCGTATGAAACATGGCGCTGGTGAAAAATATTAAAAATTAAGTGTAACGACTATATTTCGAATGATGACTTCGAAAGTGTGGAAAAAAGTGAGCTTCTATTTAACTTAAAAACTCATTTTTGTAAAAAAATTATTTGATGACTGTGATGTGAGCCAACGGTGAATTAAAATTCAGTAATGACACAAAATCATCTCTAAATATTCAATAACGGTTCGCCTTTAGATATGTCCTATTAAAACAAACAATATGAATATATAATGGTACAAAATAATATACAAATATTAAATATTCGCCCGGCACGAGCTACTATGTAACAAAAATCAAATGATATCTGTAAAAAATTATATCAGCTATGAGCAGTTATTCTATGTCACCTACACTGACTAACCAGTTTTTAATTTTGTAAAATTATAATTTACAAATAAGTGACAGGAGCCAATTATCAAGCCAACCATTACCTCTATCACAGAAAAATTAGTCAAAATTCTACTTTATAATGATAATTTAGTTATTTTTTATATTTTGTAACGATTGGAATTTATTAAAAGTTAAGAAATTGGCCAACCTTAACGATATTCTCATATACAAAATGATATAATAATTTACAAAATCTGATAGCATTATCAATGAACAACATAAAATTAATTATTGTTTCATGATAAACATAAATTTAATTGTGTAATACATATCCAGTATATTAACTAGTAGTTCCAGTATATTCCAAGTGCTTGGGTCTAAGGATGCTAAACGTATTTCAACGGTGATTTTGTTACTAGACATGTAACTTAAATAAATAAGTATGCGCATTCATGTGACTTTCCTGAAAAGATTATACAAATTTTTAAGGATACGAATTTTTTACAAAATTTAATATACTTTTTATATATTCCATATCTATAAATGGAAACTTGTAGCAATCGAGTAGAGATAAAATGGCACTTGGCTCCTATATGTTTAGATTAGGATCTAATAACATGGCTCTTATTATTAGTATAATTTTTTTCTCGAATAAAGGTACTCTAACAACAAACGCTAGTTAAAATCATAGAGTATTCAGTAGAATGTAAACTGCGTATGAACTACAATTTTATTTGCGAAATCAGTTTTTGCGACATCTAAATTTAAAATGTTGAAAAAAATTATAAAAATAAAAAAATTTTTAACTGTTAAATATTTTTAAATATATTTGATTTACTGGAAAATTAACAATGAAAGTATAATTTACAGACTAATAATGTAAAATATAACAAAATGGATTCTAATTTTTTGTAGTATTATTTTCCTGAATGAATTTTCATTTCTTCCGTAGAGATTGAATTAGAAAATTTTAATATCTGCAGCCACCTCGTTTGTATCTTCATGTATGAATAAATTTTCATTGCATTTTTCTTCAAAATGAATTTCGTACATTCGAAAATACAAATTTGCATTTGTTACATTTGCGAATTTCATCAATACCTTCCGATTGAAAGGTAAACACTAATTGAAGAAAACAAAGAATTATATTATAAAGATTTGATTTGTATTATCAAGAAGCACACGTGTACATAGAATTAGTGTTTGTTTTCTGAGCGCATTCGCTGATTATACATATAGCTTCATTTCTTACAAATAACCCTTGAAAGATGAATTATTTCTTTTAGTGTCTCGGTGAATTTTATTCAATTTGAACTTCCAAGTAACTTTTTTATCCTCTAATTATATATGATATGAACAGTTCTTACATCTTAGGAAGAGAAAGCAATTTAAAAATAAATCTTCTTTTCATTTGATACTGTATATTATTAAATCTAAAATTTCAATAATTTATTGAAATTAATCGTAATTTTATAATCATAATTACATAAATGATTATTGTTTAATGTGGTAATTACAAGTTTACCTTCTAATAAAAATCGCATTATGCGACTAAAGATGTTTTCAATTAAGAAAATATTTTGAATGCTTTCTAGTTTGCACTAAGCTAAAACAGCTTCTAATTTTATTATGTTATAGATTACTAACTGTATTAATTACTAACATTTAACAAATAACAACTATATATAACTGTTTTGTAATAAATTTTAGTTCCTATGAAGCTGCAAATTTAATGCAGATATCAAATCTAGAAACTAATTAATATTTGAAATATCTCATCCTATAGACATGTAGGTTTGTATACATTCAACTGCATGAATAAATATACTGCCTGATATAAATGCATTAGTTTATAAAATATTGCATACAAAATATACAAATTTTTCTTCTTTTCTACTTTTCTACCATATTTTTTTTTCTATCTGAACTCCTCTTAAACGAACCGTATTGAATGACATTTTTTGTGTATGTATTAATGGAAGGTTTCTATTTACATTTGAACGAATCCATATGATTGCTCTACAAACTGGTTCTACGAAATCATTCTTCAATTTTCTAGCTTTGAGTTCAGCCACATACACACGGACAGAAAAAAATATGCATTCATCAAAAAGGTATATACCAACTATTCTTATTTTGACTACCAAATTATTATGCCTAATTGTAGATAATAAAATCTTAAAATTATAATGAAACTCACAAACAAATCTTTAAAATATTATACTATTTCAAAAATAATCAAAAATTTCTCATAATATTTTACTTTTTTGAAGACAATAATGTAAAAATGATTTGTAACTTTCTTAAAAATTATTTATATTGCATTTGTAATTATTTAAGTTAACGACATATAATATCAAAATACAATCGAAAAATTAATTAATATGTTGGGATAAACCTAATTAATATCTCTTGGTGGAAGAATTTTTAAAATCAGTTTTATAATTTACGAGTGAATGCGTAAAAAACAAAAAAGCAAACAAAGTCACACTCGCATTTACATTAGTAAAGGTTTTTTATTTGACATAAATCAAGAAATATAACTAAACTAATAACTAATAACTAAACTAGAAAATAATAAGATAAATTAATAACTAGAAACTGCAAACAAAACAAGATCTGTATAGAAGAATAAGCACATTAGGGATATTGTAAGCCTATATATATTCTGTAATTCCTAATTATTCACCAATTTCTAATGTCATCAAACAAATTAGCATTATGAAATATGAGTACAAATATCGAAGCTTCAAAAAAATGTTTTCAATTTAAGTTTTTTGTACAAAAATATCAATGAAATTAATATTTTTTGCTTTAGAACTTTTCTTTTTTTTCTGGTTGTTTAAGGGATAGGTTCTGGACCCATGAGAATCAACTTTCACCGATTTTTCTGATTTACGAAATCGACCTTGTGACTTGAGAAGCCATAGAATACGCCATTAACAATATAAATACAGGCGTACAGACGAGCAGGCAAAAATTTATTAATTAAGTGATTCTACGAACACCAATACCAAAGTTTTTTTTATAATGCCTTCAATATATCCAAGATTTACAAACTTTAGATTCAATTTATTATATTATCACATATTCGTCATATGTACATGTTGGGTTGTTATAAAATGCATTCGTAAACTCATAACAAATAGTGAAAAAATACAGCAAAAACATATAAAAATAAAAATTATTCTTAAATCCAAGGAACACAAAATGAACGGCTTAGACTTATATGTGAACCATATAAACCATATATTGATCTTTTTCACATCTCTTGGTATATACTGAAAATAAGCCTATATAGAACATTACAATTTTTACTCCATTTTTTTAACTCGTCGTGTATGCGTTCGTTGCTGTTTCTCTGTATATCGAATTTTAAACCTTTTCTTATGATCAATCGAGCCGAAATTCTGCAGATAGACTCGTTGTAATGAATGAATGAAAAACGATGTATCAAATTTTTATTTAAAAAAAATAGTTATAGTATAATAATTATGGATATTTCGAAATTTTTTAATTAAATTATAGTTGACTATATTTACAAAGAAACATGGTTTTTATGGTTTTGTTTCTTATAGATAACACATGGACTGAAAAGTCCCGGGCATAACAAAGAAAACACAGTTTTTATGGTTCAAAATTAGCTTTATTCATCAACGTAATCTCCATCAAAAGCAACGCAATCATTCCTGCGCTCTAATATTTCAATACCACTTTTGTAGAACGATTTATCTTTTGCCTCAAAATAGGCCTCAGTTTCAGCGATAACCTCTTCATTCGTGCGAAATTTCTTAGCGGCGAGCATTTTTTTCAGGTCTGCGAACAACCAGTAGTCGCTGGGAGCCAAATCTGGCGAAAAAATTCCGGTTTGTCACGTTTAAACATGGCCAAACACTGTTCAAAATCATCAACACGTTCTCGTTTTTTGGTCAACAGTGAGCAAACGCGGCACCCACTTTGAACAGAGCTTTCTCATAGTCAAATACGCATGCAATATAAAGCCAACACGTTCTTTTGATATCTTTACGATGTCAGTTACCACATCATTTGGACGTCCACTACGTTCTGCATCATCGGTGTCTCTACGACCACGTTTGAAGTCAGCAAACCAACGTTTTATTGTTGTTTCTGATGAAGCGGAGTCCCCATAACACTTTTCAAGTCATTGCTTCGCTTGAACGGTATTTTTTCCCATCAAGAAGCAGTGTAAAATTAAAACACGAAATTGTTTTTGATCCATTGTTTTGAAAATAACAAAAGTAGCGTCACTCTTAGCACAATAACTCACAAACTAATAAATAGAACATCTTGAAATGTAAACAGATGTCTTTTGAAGGTTAGTATTAACTGAAAAAAAGGTGACTGCAATAAAACTAGCACCATCTATGTGTTATGCCCGGGACTTTTCAGTGCATGTAATTGGTACTTTAATAAACACGATATTGGTGTTAGTAAACAAATTTGTTGTGTTAAATATCTATTTCTTATTATTATTAAAAATCCTGATTGAATAAAGAAGACATACTATATTATTATATTCTCCATGCGATTCCATGTGAAACACTATTTTATAAGAAAAAGATGAAAAATAATCTTGAAGAGCTAATATTTTTACTTTTAAATAAATTTTAAAAAAGATTTTGAATTATTTACTATGAACTTGAGTTTCACATTTTTATGCGTCCTTTTTAGACCCCCCCCCCACTGACGTAACGTAATTACCGATCTCAACCGTTCACCACGTTCACCAAAGTTAAGCAACAACAGACACAGTCAGAACATGGATGGGTGAACATCTAGAATTGCTGTACTTCAATCTATACTACTGTTGTATAGATTGAATCTATACTCACTGTAGTCGCTATAGAACTTTAGTAGTTAAAAAAGTTGAAAAGTGACTTAAAAAAATAAATAGGCAATTTTTTAAATGAAACTTCCCTAATAGGTACAAATATTTCTGTTTAATATATAATATCATCAAATTCTAGTTCTTTAGAACGATTATATAATTTTTCTTGTTCTTAATTTCATTTCTTCGAATAATCCAATACTGATTTATATAAGTAGAAACAGTGAATCTGCATTTATGAGTACAGAATGTATTAGAATAGCCAGAGAGTGGAATAAAAATATACATTTAAGAAATAATTTTCATAATAATGAGCAATGTTATTATAAATGATTAATAGCATCTATTTTATTAATAAATGTTATTTATATCTGTTATATCTAAATACTAACATTATCCAGATACGAGTATATGCATATGTATTTACATCACAAGCTTATATTGCTATTATCTATCAGAACTGCTATCATTAGCAGAAGCAATAGGGAGAACAACAAATTTTTAATAGAAATTTGGTAATTGTGAGCTATTGAATATTGTTCTCAAACCCTATCTAATTGTGAAAATCATTTTGTTTGGTCACCATTTTTTAAACATGGTCGTCATTTTTTAGAGTTTCTTTAAATAGGTGTCTATATTTATTTGTAATCAATTTAAATAAGCGAAATGTTTGTGAAAAAATTCTCTTCAAATTTTTATATTTATTTCGAAATATAACCTAAACAAAATTAATTATGTCCTTTTTTAAACTTATTTTTTCTTTAATGATTTTAATGTAAGAGATTGACGACCTCTAATTGGTTGCAAAACGTTAAATTTACAAACTCTATCCAATAACAGTATATTTATAATAAGAAATATAAAAAGTCTGGCTCTTGATCATGCAAACGTTATCGAATGAAGAAAAACATTTCACCAAATTGTAGATTTTTCTAAATACTTTAAGGCATTGATATTAAGTTTATATGATAACCTCAAAATTTTTAGTTTTGCTTTTCAGTTTTTCATTTTGACTTTTTAAATGTTAAATTAATTTCGACTATAAATTCTTGATTATTTGTATTGAAAATAAATTACTATCGGAAATACCTTACCATTTATGTTTGAAAAATTCTACTTTAATTCTACTTCATTTCCGAGAGACTCGAAAATTGATGTTATTCTGACGCAAATAATTAAAGATCAGCAAAGCAAGATCGAGACCAAGACTGGAACAGTCTTGGCCTTGCATACTCAATTTTGGTCATGTTCTTGCTCAAATACTTCGAGTTACGGTCTTTGTATTGCTGAAATACTTCGAGTATTGGTCTTGCTTGGTCTTGCATATTTGACTTGATACTTTCTCTATGCATTATCATTATGAAGATTATTAAAGGTATAAATAATAAATAACTCACAATTAATAAGTATCTCTTTTAAACACTTTATTTTATTGGAATCAAAATAAGCTGTATGACTAGAACTCTGCAGTGTCGTGAATTTGTAATAAGTGCGGACCCTATTTGCTATTGAAACTTATGTCATGTTTCATGTTGCATTCGTGCTCTTCTTCCCTCGCTCCGTCTGTTTCTTTATTTTGATTTTGAACTAAGCGCCATGTTTATATTTGTTTGTTTCTGTATAACTTGAATGTGGCTATAAAGTACTCGTACACAATACATACTAAAGTAAGGTATCAGTGTCTTTGTAGTGTTTTTTTTTCTTCATATTTAGTATTCAAATCTAATAAACAACTAAAAATTAAACTAAAAATTCTTATGTTGTAAGACAACGTATGTTTGTTGCTTATAATACCATAAAATTTGTGTTATTATATAAAAATGTTATTGAAGATTGCATATTTTGTTTTCGATTCAAAAATTGCAAATAAAGACAGCACTTTGACGTCGCCTTACTGATTCTGTTATTATTCTGTAATTTTCACGTTGAACTTTATTTTCACTGTGCTATGAAAATGTAAACATTTATGTTTCCACATCAACTTAAGCTATAGGTTGCACAATTTAGAGTCTTAGGTGTATCGAAGGTACTTTTTCGAAAATGAATCAAATTTCAAAAAATCATTTTTTAGATTTATGTCATTAATGCATTAGATTTACAAATTATTTAGTGGACGTGTACGATTTGGTTTAATTTAAAATACCAAAAGAATTATAGCAATTTTACCTTAGAAGGTACAACTTTGCCAAGGTTAATCTACTCACGTTTATGCTAGTTATATTTGTATAATATGAAATTATCGAAATCGATCCTTATGTTATGTGATAACGGTTTAATAGCAACACCCACTTCTAAACAATTATAACCTTTCACATTCTATTTACAATTATATATATATATATATATATATATATATATATATATATATATATATATATATATATATATATATATATATATATAGTATTCATCAGTAAATATAGTTTTAGTAGAAGCAAATTAGGTAAAAATATCTAATTGTGTTGAGGCTAAGCGAATTTTGACCAAACAATGTTCATTTTGTTCGTTATCAAATTTAGAAAAACTCATAAAATTATGCGCAATTTTTTTCGCTGTGGTTCCAGCCCAACTAAGGGTTGGAATTATAATTAAAAAAATCATTAGATCAATAGAAGAAAAAATTCTAAGCAAATCGTGTTTTAAAGAATTTTTTCGAAAAATCCATACTTTCTGAGTTATTCTATTTTAAAAACGTCATGTACCGAAATTGTAGTTCATAAAAAATCAAGAAATTCGTGTATTGTTTGTAGATTCAATAATGTAGATCCAAACCAAGCTTATTGTACGTTGGCATGATCATTCTAGTGAAAAATAAAAGAATTTCAACATTTAATAATGACAAAATGGGTCATTTACCAGAAAAAATATCATATAAATTCTTAAAGTACTCCAAGAAACCTTTAATGCGACCTGTGCTATAAAAATAACACGGCTATATCGAGTAAAGTATAATATTAGTCATTACGCACTTTCAATATGAAATTAAATTTAAAAAATTTTAAAATTTCCTATAAAATGAGGGTTTATGAGCTCTGTAGGCAAAAATTTAAGGGAGTTATTGTCGAAAACTGGGCAAATTTTTGTTAACTTTCAGAGCAGCTACATTTTGGACCAACCTATATAAAAATATGTCTTTTTGTTAAAGAACAATGGATTTTGATCAAGCATGGTTTAGTTTGCTCGTAATGAAAAAAAACAGTAAACCTCTTGAAATTTTGTACAAATCACCCCCTCTCCTTTAAAAATCCCCGAGTTTGTTAAACTTTTTGAACGATAAAATATTTTTGTTAACTAGCAATACTATTACCCAACGTGTTGTTAAGGTCGTTGAATATAAACCTAACGTAAAATATTGAAAAATTCAAGATGGCACCCATGAAATGCGTAAGTGTCCCTTATAAAACAGTTCCAAAAATAGAAAAGCCAACAATAGTGAAAAAGTAAAACAAAATGAATACTAATGTATCTGGGATATTTTTGAGGTTGTTAAATACAAATAATGAGTGCTCTCCTCCAAAATAAAGAAAAAATAAAATAAAAACTAAAAATAATTAAGTTTCAATATTTTCCTATTCTTTGGGGCTGTTTTCCAAGAATTGTCCATTTAATGAGCGCCACGTTCAATTTTATAATTTTTCACATCTGATTTGTATTCAACAAGATCAATAACACTCCAGATACCATTATTATTCATTTTGTTTTACCGTGATGATTTTTCTATTTTTGGGAGCTTTAAATGGGGAAACCATAATGCTATGTTGAATTTCTTTAATTTTTTACGTTAAAAAAAGTAAATTTACCTTTCAATAAAATTTTTCGAAATGAAGAAGTAATCGGAAATTTTGAAAAGGTGGGGGTGATTTTCGAAAAATTTCATGCGTTTGGTTTTTATTGAAATGTAATTACGTACAAAATAAGCCATTTGTGATCAGAATTCGTTTTGCTTCAACAAAATTAGATATTAGTCCCAGTGTTTACCTATTTTCTCCGACTATATAAATTATATATGTTAAAACTATTTGCTATGCTTATTTGATTTATATACTTTATTTTATGCAACCAAAATTTATTTAAAATTATTATTTCGCCGAAGCAACAGAGAAAAGAATGTTGTATATTATTCCTGTCTAGGTAATGGTGAGCACGTATTTTGACAAAATTTGGCCTGGAGCAGCTTTCTGTTTGGTCGTCATTTTTAAACAAAACGAACATACTTTTCAGTTTTCATTTACTATTTCTGGTGCTGCCAATCCGATTAAAAAAAAGAAAATTTTAGGAAAAAAAATAGTCTCCAAAACTATTTATTTATAAATGATTTACTTTGAAATGTATGCTAAAGTATGTATGTAATGTAGGAAAAAAAGTATAAAGTTTCTGTCAATTAAAAAATTTGATGATTCTTTAATTATTGTTGAAGTAAGGGTGGTCAGTACCTACTAATGAGTCACACAATGTAGAATGTTCAATGAGTTAGTTTTTGCTTATAACCTTTGAAACAGACATCAAAAGATCTTTTCTCCAGAATGTATCCAATGTATCACGAAGTTTTTCTAAAAATTGCAATATATTAAAACTCGTACATTCTAACGTAACCTCCAAATGTTTAAACGTAAAATCAGTGGCTCAACCAATAACGTTTTATCAAATGTGAAACTAAACATAATCCAAGAATAGTATATTTTATCTTAGTTCCAATAATACACTCTTAAAGTTCTTCTATTGGATTAAATTGATTAGTTACGAACAAATTTTTGAAAAAAAATTAGCCTTTATGGTTATAGATATCAAACGTTGATATCTATAGTTAATTTATTTTAATACTGCAGTAGTAAAACAAAAACTAATATATTTTTTGAAAATAAAACTAAACAGTTTGGAAATATGGACATTGTTTAAAAATACGACAAAAACATTATTTGTTTCTAAGCTAATTGATAAATTTCTGGTTCACAGATATGTGTAACATCTGACATCTCATCTTAAAATACGCAATAAATTTACTATAATAATATTAAAATTAATGTCATTGAGGATATACTGAATTATTCTGTGAAAATTAGTGGAATATTGAAATCGTTAATATTTGTTAGGTTTTATAATATGCACGTACACCATAACTTTATATGATTCAATAACAATTTATTTTAAACTGTAAACTAGTACGATTTAGTTGCTGAGGAAGTCCTAACAAAAGGACGAAACTAAACTAAAATCAACACTTAGTTTGTAATTTATTGTCCTTAATCCCTGTGACCAATTTAGTTAGATAGTTAAGTAACATTTTGTGAATTTTGTATGCATTATTTTAGTCTTGTCAGCGGTTTTTAGCAGATCAAATACCGCCTAATATTTGATACCTGAGGCACGACAACCAACCACCAACCAAACACTCATTTTATTTAAATGAGTGTTTGATTTTTAGATCATTTTGTGTAAAGAATCTGCTAGAACAGTATATTCGAACTTCCTTCTGTTAATTTTACAAACTATATATTATATAAAATGTGTTATTTTTCTATTAAAAACTCGTTTGAGATACAATTAAGCATTATCTTAATAAAAACTAGTTCAAGCGTATATAAAATGGTATTTAGCTTGAAGCGATTCTTTTCTAATACTTTTTTTCTATATTATATATAATTTTTTCTATATCATTTAAAAAATACTCTTGTTTTTCTTTTATAAAACATTTTGAAGTCCTTGATGCCAATCTTTATCAAAGAACACGCACGTCCTTGATGCCAATCTTTATCAAAGAACACGCACGAAGAATAAGTAATATTATCTATTTATATTGAAATCAATTCAAAGAGTTTTACTAAATACATTAAAATAAAAAAATAAAATAAAAACATTTATAGTACAAGTTAACGGTGTTGTCTTATAGTATTTGTTTCTCTCAAAAATTTTTTTGAAACAGGTACGCATGTGTAATAAGCAAAATAAGTTCAAAATTTAATATATATATTTAAAAAATGGATGACAAAGAATATGCGAGCCTTACTCTCCTCAAACTCATTCAATTTGAGTGTTAAAAGTTGAGTGTTCTAAGACCAAAACGAACTTTCTATGTTTATTAGAACAAGGCTAATTTAACTTTGAATGGAGAAATCTCATAAATTTGAAATTCAATATAAAATTTATTTATCTCTGGTAACTTTCTGTCGAACTGTCAATTGTATAATTTCTGCAAATGCATGGTTCAAGTATCATCGGAACCATTTGGCGTTCTGGAGGTCAATATTTTTCATCAGTATATGAGTACCACAGCAGTACCACGGGTGTCTACATCATGAGTACCATATGGCATAAAATAGTAAATGTCCCACATCATATACTCGACTTCTGACTATAAAGGATTTCGCGAAATTCTATCCCTAAGGGGATGAAAAATGAGGGCAAAGTTTGTACAGGACAACGCCATTGCTTGATTTAATCTATACATATAAAATGATTTTGAAAAAAAGAATGAACGCACATCCAAGCCGCTGATCCACTGAAACCTGAACCACGTCTATGTTTCTGAAAATATAAGATAGTGGGAAACTATCACAACACTTGGAGAAAGAAATGCCCCATAAGAAATGCATGGGAGGAAATCGAGTTTGAGTATAACTTGAGAAAGGCAAAAATAGATGTAAATCCAATGCTTGATACATATCACGATACCTTTCTATAATAAAAATAATCGCGTTTGAGCATAACTTGAGAAGAGCAAAAGACATATGTAATCCAATGCTTGATGCTTTAGAATTATATAGAGATTGTTTTTAGTTTCTCGTGTATGAAATACTACTACTGCTTGAGCAGCACAAGGGCCCACTAGTACTATTTTCATTTATTATTATTATTATTTTTTTTTTTTTTTTTGACTAAATGTGAACTTTAAGTATTTTTGAAATTTCTGGATTCAATCCGGATTCAATGATCCGGGTCTCTCTGACTTTCAACAAATGTGTTGGACATCTTTAAGCACACAAAAATGTGTCAGTATTTTACATGTTGCGAAAAACATAAAAAATTTCCTAAATAAAATCTTGCGAACAGATCATGTACTATGCCGAAGGATTTTACTGTTTTTATGTAAGAAAAGAAAAAACATAATAAATGTCCTTTTTTAAGGATAAGTATTGTTGCTTTTTAAATTCTAATCTGTAATCACTAGCCAATCATGAGCTTTAAACTATTTATGAAAAAAAAACAACGATGAGCTCACTATAAACTAATATTCTAGCTTCGGTGGTTCTTTCGGCCTTTCTTATTGTATATGTGATGTGGTCTATATAACATGTACGTAATTTTACCTTTCGATTTCCAAAATTTAAAAAATTTTTAAAACGTTTTTTGTTTTGAATTTGGTATTTTTTTCTTTTTTTAATTCGTTAAAAAGAATTAAGAAAATATAGTTTTGAAAAGGAAAAGAAAATTCCGTTTTAAAAGAGTTTTTTTATTATGACGTAAAGAAGTTTTGTTATAATAAGTGAATAATTTACTTTTCTAACACAATTTTTTCATTTAAAATTTTCATTAAAACAAAATCTTAAATTATTTTTTTTTATTATTACTTAAGAACTTTTCTATAATAAGTGAATAATATACTTTTCTAACAACATTTTTTCATTAAAATTTTCATAAATTAAATAATATAAATCTTGCAAAATTAAAATTAAAAAAATGTGTGTATGTACTTATATGTACACACTTACTACTTTAGCGTCTAAAAAAAAAAAAATTCAAAAAACAAAATTGCATAAACAATCGAAAAAAAAAATATTAAAATTAATCATAAATGTTTTATTTCAGTAAAAATAGATATATAGTCAAAATAAGCAATCATTAATTGTAAAATTTATTTACTGAAATACTGAACGTCAACATACACTAAGTGTTTGTACACACACACACGCACACACATACAAGTGTATATTATGTGTGTATGCATGTATTTTCAACTTATCAAAATTTAAAAATAACATGTTTTATTAGATATCTTGTGTTCAGTCTGAATATACTACGTACCCTACTTATAGTACATACAGTATCTACAGTAATGGCCGTATTCATAGTCCGGCTTTAAGTTCGTACTTAAGCCTGTCTTCATGAAGACTGGCTTACCGGTTGTAAGTTATGATGTTTTCAGAGTCATTCTTTAAGATAAACTTGAGAAAATCTAAAGTTTTAAGCAGGATCTTATTTTCAGTAAGATAAGCTTTAGTAAGACGTAACACAAGACCGAGTCAACGCGTGTTCGTCAATTTCCGTAAAATTTTTATGTTTTCTACAATCTCATTGGTTGAAACATACTTAAATTTTGACAATGAAGTTATTTATTCAAAAGTGTAAACAAATGTGCCTTAGAAAATTGTAAGTCTCAAATTAAAGTTACGCTAGAAAATTATTACCGCATGATCAGAAGAAAATATGTCAAAAAAAGGAAAAAGTACTAATTTTACCCCTAAAAATAAATATATATAAATCTATATCTTTGCTTAAATTCGATGTTTGAATAAAAATCAAAAGGATCTTGCAAATCTCGAATATAACGTTTTGGAATACGTATGATTAAATCATCGTCATCTAAATCAAAGTCGATATCAATATTATCGTCGATATCAATATTATATAACCCCAAAAAATTCATTTTTTTAGCCACTTTTTTCACTGCGAATACATTTAAGACTGTCCTAAGTCAACTAAAATGATGACTTAAAAAATAACTCTCTTATGTGGATGAAAAGTAAGGTTAAGGTATTTTATAAGACCGTCTTATTTGAATATGAATACATCAAAAATATCTAATGCTCAAGCTTGTCTCAAGTTAATATTATGAATATGTATTCCAGCTACATGTCTTGCTAAGATCAAATTTTGAAGTATATCTTAAGAAAGCCGTATATGAATCTAAACACTGCCTTAAGCTCGTGCTTAAGGTACACTTACACTTAAGCCTGAACTATGAATACAACAATAAGTATTGTATATTCAGTTTCCATACCTATAAGTTAACTTAATCATTTAAACAAATAAATTATTAATTCTATTCTGTAGCCAACTTCATCATGTCGTTTTTATTGGATCGTGCGCACACGGCTCACAAATTTACTCTTATCCAAACATGTCAAAAGAAGTATAACTTCAAAATTTTCTTAAAAACCTTTTCTTTAAAAAAATGTATAATGGTTTTGAAATATATATTTTTTTATTTTTATGTACCGAACTTGAATAATGAAATTATGTTCCATAATCTTTTTTATTCATTTTTTAACATATTTTTTGAAAATTAACGCAAGGTTGCCTTATGTCACCTATTTTATTTAACTTTAGTACAGAAAAATTTTCAAACGGCTAAAAGAATTTGAAGGTATATAAATGGCTAGCAAAAATATTATAAATAGTGATTTATTTTACTCCAGTTATTAGATGACGAACCATTAATAAACTAAAAGCTTTGATATGTGATACAAACATTCATATAAATATAAAACAAAAGCTATTGATACGTATTATTATATGGATGCGAGTGCTCGAAACTTATGAAACTAACTGAAAATGCTGAAAATAATAATATATAAAACTAATTATATTGGTTAGGATTCTGTGTGATGATATATTTATTAAGAATTAGAGGATGAAGGATTGGTGAAAGACAAAGCTTTTACTGCGCAACGTTTCATGATCTCTATTTATATTTCATCAGGCATCAACATTTCATCTACAAATTCAATAAATATTGTTTGTTATTCATTAAAAATTAAATAAAAACTTATCACTTTTAAATCAATAAACATCACTGTCAAAAGTGGTTACCATCTTAGTCAATAATGTGCGGTAGTACAAGTTTAATTCGTGATGTTTACAGAATTAAAAGAGACAAGTTTTTGTTTAATTTTTGTCTGCCTGATGAAGCGTTAATGAAGAATACGAAACGCTGAGTAGTAAAAGCTTTGTCTTGATTTTTTTCACCGATCCTTCATCTTCTAATTATTAATAAATATATAAAAAATTTTGGGTCACGTCATAAAGATAAACGAACTAGAACTAACTATAGCATTGCAACGAAAACTGAAAGGGTATAATGGGATACAGAGAATGCGACGTGATAAGGAGCTTGCCACAAAACCTACCACTGAATTTACCAAGATCCAATCGTACGTTTGGTATAAGACCGAAAAGTAACGTGAATTTGCATGCTTGTTAACCGATATGAGACATAATCTTCACGAATGCGAACATGCGAGCATATCTGTATAACATGCTGCAAAAATGATATTGAGTTTATAAACTTCTATTAAAATGTGAATATGATTCTAGGTACTAAATCTGATTGATATTATAATTTGGTGTTTTGTTTATATTGAATATTGAATATAATTCTATATATTGAACTATTTATAATAATGTTTATATGGAGTAAATTATAAACCATGATGATTTGTGGTCAATATTGAAATTTATTATGACAATAATTTGTTATTTATTTTGAAAACAAACTAATTATGGCATACTATAAATGATTTTCAAGTTTATTTCAGATAGTTCTATCTGAAATAAACTATTCCTAGCACTCTTAATGTACTTATTACTATTCCTAGCACTTATAAATGTTTAGTATAGTTTAAACAATAGGGTAGATGAGTGATACGAAATTTTCTATATTTACATCAAAATATGAAACTAGACTAAAGTTCATTACAAAATTAGAAAATACAATTATTATTGATTCAAAAATGAAGAAATTTTGTGCTCTTTTATATAATACCTCTTTCTTGAAAACAATGGCTAACATGCAATCTCTATGAGAAAACTGAATAGTGACGTCACTACATTTGTATCATTATTTCTGTTTAATCAGGATTTTTGAACGTGTCCATACCATGCCTTTTTTTAAGATTAAAAAATCCTTAACTTCAGTCCCCTATTTGTAAAATAAAGACGCTTAAGATGCTCAAATTTTAAATTAAGAAAATTGAGCCATTATGATGCACTGCTGCCGTGATATCACTTAGTACTTACATTATATTATTATGGTTTTTATTTCAAAATTGCATTGTCAGCGTTATATCGCGACTACAGTTCATCTTAATCACTCAATTTATTTTATTTAAAATTTTGAGCACATATTTAATTTTGCAGCCACTAATAAACACATTAATCAGTGTTGTATTTTTTAGTAATTTTGATAAAATTGATTTATTGAATGGACGTACCATTAAAACACCTAAAAAAGGCCTTATTATGGCAACAATGCGACATAATGGCTTAATGTTCTAAATTAAAAATTTAAGCAAATAAATTTCACAGCACCTAAAAAGCAACTTATTTTGAGCAAATTTAATTTCAATTTTGAATACTTCGCTATGTTAGTATGTCATAATAGCATACATATTAAATATTATATATTGATTTACTAGTAAACATAATAATAATAATATTATTATAACAATTAGTAGGTAATTGTCCGAAACATTTTTCATCTAAACTATACATGATAATAATGTACATAGAAAATAATATATACATATTTTCATCATAATTTATAAATATAATAGGAAATTTAAACTTTTTATTATCGTATGTAATATTACAAATTTATTCAATTTAGTATACAGTTTGTAATGCCAGAAAATATTGAAGTAAATTTTGCTATAGGTGTTCATAGAATCACCTAATTAATCCATTTTCGTCTCCCCGACCGTCCGGCTGCCCGTCATCAAGATAATTCCAAAACTAAAATAGATCCCGTGCTGTAATATTGACGTATTTTATACCTAAAAAGGATTTAAATCTTTTAATTCAGAGTGCACTAAATCGGTCGACTTTTAAACCATGAGAGATAGATATAACAAACAAGTTTTTTTCGTAAACTGGTTAGATTTTCGACAAATTCAGCTCAAAATAAGGTAAAAAATATAATTGTAATGCATAGTATTTCATAAATGCACTGAATTCAGTGCAATTTAGTAAATATGGTAAAAATGAAAAATATTCCCACTATATGTCGGATATTAAAAGAAATCCCATTGTTAAATTAATCACTTGGTTAACGGTTGTAAATGTTGGAATATAATAAAATGGGTCAGGCTACATTTCTAATGACAAAGTGGAGAGAAAAATCGGACCAAATTGTATGTGGTTAAGAGTATTCAGAAACGTATTAATTCGAAAAGGTGATTTTGAGGAAGTACCATTCTCAGGGAAATGAAAACAGAAAGAAAGAAAAAAAGAGCTTACTACATAAAGATTTCCTTGAGAGGAATGGAACAGCATATTATTCAAAGTTTCATGCAACAATACATGACACTCTCATCATCTGACTCATCAGCAATAACGGGTTGTTAACATTCTAAAATTTAAATTTTCAAATAATATAAATAAAACTAATGGTTAATAGAAATACGTAAATCGAGCTCGAGAATGTGTAAATTGTCGCAATTTGGTACCTCGAATGTTAATGCAAAGATCTAACATACAAACCATATGATTTTTACGAAATTTAAACAATATTTCCGTTTCGTAAATTTAGTTAAAGGCCGATTTTTAATTTCTCTGATTCTTTAATATCTACAGTTGAGTTCTCTTATTATTTAAAATATCTATAGAAATATGTGGTTTATTTTTCAATATCTATTTCATATTTTTCAATATATTTTCCAGCTCATAAAATACTACTTATCCTACTATTATAAAAGTTTTTATATCAGACAAATTGATTTTCATATAACGTAAGAGAGAATCGATAAGGTTCCCTTCACGTTTGAATAGCTCATTTATTAAGGATTCAGAAATTGAATGATTGCTGTAGTCGTGAAAAAGCAGAGGGCTCATCAATGATGCTGGAAAATTCACTGTATCTCCATAAATTTTTATTATTTTTATTATATAACATTTTTGTTTTTATAGTTTTCTTTTAAGTTTTTCTTGCCTTTTTTCAAGTATTTTTAAAACAAAATTTAACAGGAAAAAGCACCATGAATCGTAACAGAATATCGAATCATATAAGTGGTATCATTAACCACACATTTCCGGAAATCAAACTAATTTTGACCCCGAAAATGATGAAAACACTTAAGTAAATTTTGCAAAATTTTCTTGAATTCCTTCAAATAAGTAATGGTACAATCTAGCATAATGCCTGATGATGAAAGATCTCACCCTATGTTTTGTGGAGTTAAAGCACTTTTTGGTGCTTCTTTCATAACCATTTAAAAATTGTCGCAAAGTTAAAATTTTTATTAATTGTTTTAACACAATGATTACTAAATACCGTTGAATGATTGGCCATTTAATATTAAAACCAACGCCCCCACACAAACGAATATCATAAAAACACCACGGCTAATAAGCTTTCTAATAAAAATGTTTATTTTAATCTTGCAACATCTCATCGTTCAAGTATTTTGAATGATATTGATACATTAATCTGTTATTGAAAAGAAATCGATAAATTCATCAAGGTATATCTCAAGATGTTTTGAAAAAGATTGAAAAGCATAAAAGTCGTAGCAAGCATAAAATTAGATCTTTCTCACAACTTGATATTTTATTAATAATAATTCCTATTTAATTATGTTTGGTGTGAATGAATTTGCTGAACAATTGTGATATCAATGTGTATACTCTTCAAGCAAGCCATTATTCTTACTAGGAAAACCCGTTCAAGAAAAGACGTACCCATGTGCATCACTTAAAGAAGCGAGCAACTACTTTCTGTTGAATAGCAGGTACATTCGATTTTGTGACTATCGCTTTATCCAACATTTACGGTGATAAATGGTTTGGACGTTGTGCTAAGTCGATGATACTTTGCCACAAGGGTACTAAATTAAGTACTAAATCAATTTACCTCGTCTGATAAGAATGAACTTTAAAGTAGGATTAACTGACGATTTTCTCAACTAAAGGGAATAGTTTTGTGCACCAAATTTCCCACCCAGTGCAGAATAAAGTATAAATATTCTTAAAATTATGCAATTGGATAGATAAAACATCATGTTAAGTTGGAAGTTTATAAAAACGTCTATTGCCATGAGAAACAATGTAAAAGCAAATCAATTTCCCACCAACAACTTTCAGTAGAATAAGAAAAGAAAAACTCAGCTTGACGATTTCCCTTTGAAAATAAAGGATTAAAGTTTGTATATTATAGATTGTTCAGTCTATTTATATAATCGATTTTACACTTCAGTTGTTCAATATTAATTAGTAAAATCTATTTACTTCCACTAATGTGTGAAATTAATTTATATCGTACAAATTTCTAAGTAGTAAGTGTCTTAATAAACTATTAGTATTAAATGATAAAGTTTTAAACAAACTTTTAAGTTTTGTATAAAATTTCTTTCATATAGTTTTTCAATTCTTAAATTCATAAAAATTTTATATCTTTACAAAAATGACTTCTCACTAATTATAAAGTTATGATTACTTTTAATAGCCCGTAACGGTTTGGCAAATTGAGTAGATATTTTGTAAAAAAAATGCATCTATGTGTGTTTGAAAATGTGAAAAACGAAGGTGACACGCGAACTGTTGTGTATCCTGAGTGGTCATTGATAGATAAGATGTTTATTTGACTATATATAATTTGACTATATTAAACACCTTATTACTCAAAATTTATTTACCTTCAGTAGTTTTACGGTTTTTGCATTCATCTGATGAGAGCTTAAGGCAGAAAATGTAAGTTGCTCAGGAATTTTCGAAACTTCGATATAAACAAAAATTTTTAAATGAATTAACACTAATTTTGCAAAATTAAATGTACAGTTCATAGACTGAGAGGTCATAGGATGTTAGAGTTACGGTCTTTCTGTGAGGCTGTAATTTTTTCAGTCATAGTATGTTCAGTACGGAAACCGCGCTCAGTCCTATACGTTATCAGCATTTATACATTTCAAAAAGGTCCTAGTTGGTTTCAGTCAAATGAAACAAAAATTTCAAATAATAGAGTATAAAATGTTACATGCGAAAGCAGCTTTGTCTGTTTTGGCTATTATTAAAGGTAATGGGCCTAGAGCATCTTGAAGTTAGCAGCAAGTACTCCATTTAAGAAATAAAATACTTATTAAGAAGTATGGACCTTTAGAGACGCATCGAAGGGTATTCTTTGTTGCTCCAACTTTCTCACATTAACCAAGTTTTATTTATTTCGGAACACAATTCAATTATCCTATTTCTAATACTCTTGTCGAAAAACATGAAATTTATTCTCATAGATATATTAATACAGCAGCTATTTATTATTTAGTAATTATTACCGTTTTTTTATTTTCAAATATATTTGTATTTTTCCTACGAAAATTTACTGTAAAGAATACGAATGTAGAATATAAAGTTAGGATTTTGTTATGATGAATATATTTCACCATCTTTGTTTTTCGCTTACAATAAAACTAATTCTTACTGTCTTCTTTTGCAAAAACATTTTTTTTTTCTTTACTTTGAATACAGGACCCATCGTATTAGAAACAAAGTGGCATAGAAATTGGAATAATAGATTTTCTAAAAAGGACAATGATCTAAATATTTTTCATTAACCTTAAATGATAACTTTTACTTAGTTTCATTCGCAGATGATTAATATGTAGATCAAGTTGTTATCCAAAATCACACCCAAAAAATTAAATTTAAAATTATAGTGTCGGGTACGCGCGTGATTTTATGGAAATGTATTATATTTCTTTTATCCCAAAATATAGGAGATGTGGATTACTTGTCCTGGTTGTTTTTCCTATACTCAAACTGTGTTACGCTTGTTAACAACATCTATACTATTATAGTATGCTATTTTTACCATTTTACACCCATATATAAGACTCAAGGCTGTACGGGGCTGAATTGCTTCAAAAGATTTGTGCCAAATTTACTTAAAATTTAAAATTTTGAAATCTACATAGCAAGGTAAATACTATCTGTGTTTTTATCTCTGTCAATCAGCTCTAAAATGAAATTAGTAATATTTTCTTTCATAAACATTATGATTAACGTAACATAACCTAAAAAAATAGATTTTTTTTAAATCTTTTTGAATTTATATTTATACAATCTGTTTCATAATCTTGTCAGATCATTATTTATTTTACTAATTGTATTGAATATGAATATTCGTTTTTGTATGACCTCATTCTTACTTAATCCTTATTGATTGGAATATCAAAATGAATGATGGTATAATAAAAACCAATACAGAAATTTGGAGTAAAAAATTCATTTTTGTAAATTACGTTCATCTTTTTTTCATTTTATGTACGAAATAAGGATTTTGTTTTCAACATATTTATCTTGTTCGCTGTTAAGAATTGTTTTACTACAAAAAAATTGTCTAGAAGTAAAAAATAAAGCGTTTAAGATAAGAATGTACTTAAAAAAATATGATTTTTTAAGAAATTGAACGCCAAATGTATTTGTATGTACACAATAAAGCCATATGGATTTAAAAGCCCCTTGCGCAAGCATTGACGAACCTAATAGTCAGGCGAATACTAGAATACTGAAAAATCATAAAATTCAAATATATATATATATATATACTTCACTAACTTATACCTCCTTCAACTTCCGTTCGCCTCGGCCGATCAGACTTTTCGTAACGCTCTCGTCAAGCATTTACCAGCTTACTCTACAATACAAGCGGGCCTAAAGAAGTTTCACTTCAAAAACACTACTAGATTTTATATTTTGAGCTATTTTAAGCATTTTTTTATCTCCTGAGTTTCCATCTCACCGTTTTTGATATATAAAACGTAATTTTGAATTAAATTTTATACTGCTCTACAATTACCTTTTCTTATGTAGTTTTGATAAAATATTTGATTAAAAACCAACTTGTATTTTGGATTTCAAATAATTTTTGTATGTTGATTTTTAATACCTCAACTCTCAATTTTTGAGTAAACTGTTATTAAATTCTTGTTTAACTTTCCGCTAAGAAAATTTAAAATTTTCGGAAATCGGGAAGTAATTGGTTTTACCCCGTTTTGCAAAACTCGTGTTTTGATCAGATCCTGACGTTTTAAGGTCCTAGAAAACTATTTTGACGGTTTCTGTGAGAGTAACACCCTGTCTGTACGTATGTGTGTGTATGACCGATTTGAACCAAACAAGTGGCGTTTCAAAAATAATCACGAAGCTTAGATTTTCTTAGATTTTAAGAAAATTTGAACCGATTCGGACCAGTAGATTCCAAGAAATCTCAAAAAAACTACGAAAAAATTTTTTTTCAAAAGTGGTTTTTTTGGAATAACTTTTAAACGGCTGTATCGATCAACTCCAAAAACTAATCAGATCTTAACCTTGATAAACAACGTCGATCACCAAATCCGGTTAAAATCGGTTGATTTTGAGAGATATCGTAAACGAAAAATTTCATATAAAAGTGTTTTTTTACATAACTTCGATATTTCTTCCGCCAAGAACGTAAAAATCGGTTGATTGGTTCGAGAGATATCATTAATGAAATATTCGGTAACAATTTTTTATTTAACATCGAAGCTCAAAAACCAAGTGCTTAGGTATGAAATTAGCGGGTAAGTTGCAGGGATGGCCTTTAGGGTCAATCGTTTTCCAAATTTTTTTAAAAAATATTTCCATATTTTTAAATGTGCTGAATCCAATAAAATAAAATCTCCCGTGTTATTGCCTAGTAGATTTTTCAATGGCTTGACATGTAGATTAAGCTTGCATATTAGTTACATCAGCTTTATATATTAGAATGAAATGAATGAATGCTTGGTTTTACTCGCAATCTCACTATAAAGCAACCACAACTTTCTGTAAATCCTAGACAATGTTTGTTTTGACAATTGAAATTATTCAGAATAGTATATGAAATAATGATATACTGTAAGCTATTACGAATATATGTACTGATATAGAAACTATTTCATAAATTTATGTAGATTCATAAAATTAATTAAAAGTTATTCATGTTTGTGCATTTTCTAATATTTACAGATAACAAGTTTATGCACGCGTTCCATAATACAATCACTCATTCTACTTTGTACATTCTGTTTTGAATTGGATATAAAAAGTTAGACAATGTTATTTCAACATCGACATCGGCAAAAGTCATGGAAATGTGGAATTCTGGCTGTGGAAATATTTTTACAAGTAAGTAATATTACTTTTTATTACATTAACTTTCAGATAATAACAGTAGCCTAACACATTGGTATTACTAATTCCTAGATAACGCCGAGCAAATGACTGGCGTATTGTTACGTGTAGAATATTTGGCTGTAAAGACCTATCAATTTAAGTAGACTATTTCAAGATAATTTTACCATCTTAACACATACTAGCTAATAACTCTTAGATCTTTGACAACTGGTTTATTCTTTGTTTTAATCATGAACAATTAGTTATAATACGGACTACGTACAACATTACGCAATTTTATCGATAATGAGAAGCAAGTGAATTTTACAACTAACAGAATTAATTGTTTGAGTACTCGAAATATGATTGAGTATTAATGTTTGAACTTGAACTTAATCATTAGCATTCATAAAATTCGCTTAATATTCTGTACATGAATAGTATGTATAGAATAATATGTATTGTAATTATCTATGCGTTTAATTACGCTAAGTTAAAATTTTGGCAAATGCAAACGAAAAAAGTTTCTTATAAAAGAAGCTTGCTTTCAAAAAACCAACATTTACTGTATCTGAATTTTTCTTCTATCTTTCATGGTTTTAAACTTGGGTCCTGAATCCATAGAAACCAATGGATTTGCTTTCAATAATTTTGACTCACTGTTTAAATACAGAATACGTCACTAAAATTTCAGTTTTATTTTCGTTTTTGGTGCTATCTTGATGACGGATAGACGGTCGAGCAGATATATAAAAGAGATAGAGATGTCCCATTAGTAAATGTAAGAAAACAAAAATAATGCTGCTTATAGAGGTATTGCTATGCTTGTCTTGAACCTGCTCTAACAGAGTACTGTACTCGCACACTCAGTCAATATCTCATATTTATTATTGGTATAATAATAAAAAAAGAACTAGCAAGAAAATAAATACTTGTTTTTCTTGGTATACCTCATTTATAGCGTGGCAACGTTGCAATTGTGAATACTTACGTTGCTTGGAAAAGATGCGTGTGAACTATTAGGTTAATGTCGTTGGTTAATAAATTTTTGATACTTTCATAACTACTTGGCAAATAAACAAGTTTATTAAAACACATACAGATAAAAGAGTGAATACATAAGGATTGATTACACAAATAAAAAATAATAATCAGGTGCTAAAATGGAATAAGGTTAGGTAGAAACTTGTTATAATGGTTTTGACTAGCGATACCATTCATAAACTAATGAAAAGATTGAATATTCCCATTGTGAAGTGTCAGATGCGTACGTATTAGTCTACTAAAATTGTTTATTATATTTATAATATTTAATTGGGTTCCGTTATTGTCGACGCGCATAGATTGACTCCATACCGTGGATAACAATTAATAATGCAAACTTACGTGTATTATAATTTTTATGTTTTACTAGCTGGCCCGGCATACGTCGTTTTCCCACATATTTCTAATTAACTTCAACACTTTTTAAGTATAATAACATATTCTTAACAACTTTCCTCTATTTCTTAATACTGAAAGCTTAGACAAATTAGAATAAATAATGATATTAATATATATTTTAAAACATACCCGGACACGTTGCGGTGACAATTGATATTACATCTATTGCATGCAATATTTGAAGCAGATTGGACGAAGGAATTCCGTTGTCCCATACAGACTTTGCCTCGGCTTTTCATCCCATTAGGGGTAGAATTTCAGAAAATATTTTCTTATGGGATGCCCGGTATTTGATGTGAAACCCGCTATTTGGTGTGGGATACCCGTGACACGAAATGTTTATATATACACTCGTGTTTGATGTGGGACTGCCGGTACCTCGTGCACCCACAATTCGTGTATATTGTGCTGTGGTTCTCATATACTTGATGAAAAATAGTAAAAGGAAGTCCAGAACCACTAATATAGAAAAGAAGAGATAAATAAATTCTATTTTGAATCAACATCAATATCTCCTAAATATAATAACATTTTCTCAACTGTCTATAACTAAATAATGAAGCTGCGGCAAATCAGAATAAACTATGATATTAATTTATATTTTGAAGCATACCCACCTGGTTTACGCGTTGCTGTGTTATTTTTCATATTTTAATAAATGATATTACATCGTTTACATGCGGCTTAGGGGAAGAATTTCAAATCCTTTCTAATCGGATTCCCGGTATTTAGTGTACACCCGGTACATTAAATGCACCCGGTATTTACCTGGTATGTACTGGGGTACACCCGGGACCGCGTTCGCCCGATAATTTTTGCTGTGGTACGCATACACTTGATGAAAGGTATATGGACCTCCTGAACCAAGAATGATTCCGGTAATACTTGAACAATGCGATATGCACACTTTATATAGTTGACAGTTCGTCATACTGCTAGTGAAAAGAGATAAAGAAGTTTTATTTTGAATTTAAAAATTAGATTTTGTTTTCTATGGAAATGATGATTTGTAACACGTGAGAAAAAAAAGACAAAATATATATACATACAAAATGTTTCACAGCTAGAAACATTTTGTATTCGAAAATTAAATTGTCGTTTATAGTATTTTCCTTAATTTATTATTTACGTTTCTCACCGTTTAAACCTTTCCTGAACTTTCACGAATATTTCAAGACTAAAATTAGCCAAATCGGTCCAGCCATTCTCGAGTTTTAGTGTGACTAACGAATAGCAATTGATTTATATATATATAGATTTAATAAACTTGTTTTCAAAATGTTTTAACCTCGGTTGTTTTTGTATGCTAACTTAGCGAAACAACTTTTTCTAATTAAATTCCAAATAGGCTCATAATAAGCCGTTAATTAGTTGTGGGGGAGGGTAATTAAATGCTCTCACTATTACGTAGAAAGTTGATGTTCAATTGAGATAGTCAACTTACCTTAACAACTTTTTTCGGATCAACTACGAAATAACGATTTTTCGCACATCTCCATTTTCTCCGTTATGTTTAGAGCGATTTTTTTTTCACAACTAATTACCGATTAATAAACGCCTCGGTTACAACGAATGCAACGAATACTAAACAAAGATAACAAATATTGCACTTATAAACTATATGATCGTCTAAAATTGCAATATTAATAAAATAAATATTTATTATTTAATTTTAAATTAAAAAATAATTTATTAATTGTGAAGAGCTAAACTTTGTGGAAGTCCATTATATCAATAAGCGAGCCTTAGTACACGCAATATAATGTATCATCTAACCTTAACAGCAAAAACCTTAACCTTATTAATAGCAAAATAATCATTTTATTCTAAAAAAAATGGCTAGTAACATATTATTTGAAAAATCATTTTTCCGTTACGAAAAATAATTATTTTTACTGAAACATTTTATTATTATTACAATTATTTTGTTTTATTTATTTTTTTATTTTTTATGTGTTTACTTCTAAACTAAGTTTACCCTTAATATTGGCGTACACTCTCTGAATGCTTTCAGATACGTAAAAAGAGTTTTTTATTTTAAAAAATACGTTAAAAATTATATGGTTATAATGAAGTTTACTACCAATCTTTTTAGACTCATTATACCTACAGTATTCAATATATAATCGAAACAAATAATTTTATCCTCTATAGCTACAAATTGTAAGTTTTTTGGCTGCGGATTACATAACAATTCCGGTTTAAGTTAAAATTTCTAGTTCGTTAGGACCACACGGGTCCCATGTAGACTGCTTGTTTAATTATTCCTAAGCGTGTACAAATGTAAAGGAAAGAAGCACTATGAGACACTTATACACGATATTTAGGGACTAATTTTCCATTGAATAAAAGTAAGAAAATAAAAGTTTGGAGGTTTACATGAAAAATTAATCTGTGAATTAAATAAAGACTGGGACAGAATTTTATTTAAAGGATAAAATTCTTGAATTTTATGTTTTTGTCGTGGGATTGTGTACACATATTCTACATTACTTACACCTGGTTATCAGAAAAACATGACCTGGTAAAAAAAATAACTAAAATCAACGTGGCGTATTTTACATTTCTATAAAAAAAAATTATAATAATAAGCATATCTATTGTATGCGTATATCTCACGTATCATCTGTTAGAACACTTTAGTACAGAGATTAAAGATCAAATTCACGATCAAACTGATATGTTATTATAAAAATAGTTTTAGATTTATTCGCCCGTCGAATCTTTTTCCATGAGGAAAGAAGGGTTTGATTGATCACCAATACTAAAATATTATTATTTTAAAAAGATTTACTATTATTATATTCAAAAAACTCCAATTAAAAATAATAATTAATGGTAAAAGCACACTAATTTTATAATAATGGTTTAAATTGCTATGAGGACTTCTGGAATGAGATAATAGCTCTGAAAATCCGGTAATATATAATGAAGTTACAACTCTGAAAGACCATAAAAAATAAACACTCGTTTGAATGCAACAAGCTCTGGAACTTTCAAACTGCATAGGTGAGGAAAGAATAAATAAGTATGTTAGCAAGATCTACAATCTATCAAGCCCAATGAAAATCCTACTAACCTAAACCTTTTCACAAACGTAGATAAACTGCGCAATATTCGAACCATGGGCCAGATTATCATAAAATTCTACGTTCAAAGTCGCAAGAAGAAGAAAGGTTATCTCACTTTTTGATAAAATGCCCAGTTTATTACTCAAACACGAAACTTTGAAATACTCCTTTACATAAATCCAGCCTAACTTTTACACAATTGCGGCACTTAAAATCCGCAGTTTCATACTAAACGAGTGATTTTTGATTGTAAAATATTAAATCTGTGATTGTTAAATGTTTTTCTGTAAACAATAGTACATTTTATCAACCCCTATAATGTTTTCACGAGCATAATGTTGAGACTTATATTATTAAACCAAATTTCATTTATACTTTGATCGATCATAGTAAACCAAAACTTCACTTTAGAGGGAAATCTAGCTAAATTGCACAGAATTTAGCTAAATTTTACAACCATAACATTATCGAAATAATGGTAGACAAATTGTTTAATAATTGTTTAATGTGTAAATTGCTTCGGCAAACAAATCTAGAGGTATTTAACGCTAAAAAAAATACAATTGAAGATTTGCTATTTCTGTATAAAATATCAAAGTATACACATTTTTAAAGTTTTGAATACTTTGAAGCAAGCTCAAAAAAATTGTGTGGAAATTGTCTTCTCATTTTTGTTGTATAAAAATAGGGTACACAGTCGCTTAACTACAAAATGTTTGTCGAAAATAAAACTAATATGATGTTATTTCCGATATGTTGTTTTTGTTGTATCCACCACCTGTTTCAGCATGTAATATACAACTACATACGCATGATATATCAATGTCTGCATATTTATCTGGTTGCTATTTACACAATAATCTAACATTTGTGGGTGTTATAACATTATACTAAAGGTTGCTTTATATTTTATGGAAGTGTTTTGTACGTTATGTGTTAAATCTTACTAAGGTATATACACTGTACTTTTAACAATTACGTTCGAGTGTATCAAACATAAGCTAGAATAGCAAACATAAACTATATTATTAATTTGAAATTTTGGTCGATAACTTGTGGAGTCGCTGTAGCTATCCGTTCAATACTATGCGTTTGATAGTTTTAAGTGAGAGTTTATAAGCTTGACACCGGTATTTTGAAAATTATATTTATCAGGTCGACTAGAACATTATAGACAGTAGATGTATGCAAAAGAACAAATTAACCGGCTATGCTTATGACGGAGTCTTTCTACTGTTTCCTTCTCACAGTTCCATACCGATGATCGTTTCAATAAGATTCCTACAGAGGTACTAGCAAATTCTTTACTTCAATCAATATCCAATCCTCCACCCACATCATATAAACTAAAACCCATGTAAACCATCATTTACTATTAACGTGAACTTGTGTAATCAACTATGAAATAATGTTATGTTATTTATGTACGTATTTATGTCAAGTTAATATGTTCCATAAACCTGAAAAGGTATCGCATTACTATCAGCATATCAAAATTGTATATTTAACAACAAGTATTTATAATGTCTTGTTGCTAACTCTGAATTATACTATAGTGTCAAAAAATAAGATGAATATCTTTGAAAATACAAAGATATATATTTTATTCTTTCAAATAAATTTCGTAGTAAGTAATCTGCATTCCAAGCACTACTTACGCGAATTTAATTTTAATTTCCTAAATGAATTTGCAAATTTAAAGAATGGCATGTAACGAATTAGCCGTTTTGGCATTCATTTAGTCGAAATAGTGTGTAAATGGTGTAAATGATAAAAAGGAATGTTAAAAAATCTGGATACGCACTCGATGCGAATGCAGACGAATACGGTGATTGTAAAAACAAGGATAATAAAAATAAAAATAATAATATATTCTTGTTCCAATGATTGGGCAATGCGCTCTCTGATTTCCGTATCTGTTTATATGGTATCCACATTCTACATTATTTGGCCTTACCTTATATTACGATTTTGCCTTATACTTGTCGAAAGATGTGACCTGAACAACTCCACTTCGGAGATAAAGCCCGAAAGCTAAAACTGGAATACTTTGTTCTTTGTTTTAATGCTGTTTTCAAACGCATTTTTCGACAATAGTGTTCGAATTTATTTACCTGTTTTATTCAAGTGATTAGATCGATTTAAACTAAAATTAAAGCCTGTCCACATTTTATATGCTCTTTGTTTTCTATAGTGCTACTTGTTTACTAAAATACACCAATTTAAGTATAGATTTTTTTTTAACTCATCCTGTAAACTTGAAAAAACGACTTCATAACGTACGAACGGATAGATAGACGCCATCATTTTTTGTACTTAAATTATCCAAATTTTGTTGGTCGAAGACTTTTTGTACAACTGCTTTTGGCAATTTTAGGTTGCCTTGTTTCGCTCCTTTACCTAAGAGAAAACTGATCTGAGAGTACCAAGATTAACAGTTGCTTAACTGTGTTAGAATATATTTGTAAGGTTCTACAATGATTACAAATTATTCCCGAAACAGTAACGAATTTTACATTTTATGTGAGCCCACGCATGATCGTATTATAAAAGAATTATCTGTACATACTTACAAAATGTAAAGGAATGCACAGCTCACATTACATGACGCTGGCCATAACATCCTCAACGTTTTGACTGCGGAAAAATCATTCTTTCAAACAAAGATGTTTAACAAAAGCAGACATAGCGATACTTGAAGAACTCACTTTCTTCGCACAGATGTCGAGAATGTTTAGTTTTCATTGTACTCAATAATTTTGAATAAGTATTTTTGCATACCGGGTTATAACATTGAATAAATAAACTTAGCTGTAAGGTTTATTTCCTTAAGAAATACGTGTTCTTAGCAAGGTAAACAAAAATAGTTTCTTAATAAATTATGGTAGACAGAAACATTTAAACTTGAAAAATGTTAATAATGAGGGATGCAAACTTATCTACTAGAATACTGATTTTTTAAAAATTATATTTATTATACTGTATTTCCAACAGATAATGTCTTTTATACAGCAAGCTAAATACAAAAAATTATAATAATACATATATTGATTATATTGGATTTTTGAGCTGTGTGTCTTTGATGAAGTGTATTTCCGTATTGTTTTCGGTATTTTTTATTTGTCTTTAGTTGATGAAGATTACTGTTGAAATGCAGAAATAATTAAAACAAGTAAACATTACAACTAAACGTGTTAATTATATACATGCCGTATATGTGGCTGAGTATAAATTTATTGTTTTTATATCGCATTATTAACATGTATAACATATAAAAACACACTATTCACATGCAGTTATGAAACTTTTTCTCTCTAATAATAAGTATGGTAATAGCTGTATTTGAGATTGAATTTTATTGTGGAGATTCTAAACAGTCTTTGAATAAATGTTTCCTACAAAAGTTGTTGTTTGTAAGAAATAAATGTTTTTATGTTTTAACTTTCCTTCTACACTGTCAATTATACAGGACGAAAAATCCATACGGAATAAATACGAATATCAAATAAATACAAATATATATATTTCCCTAATACAATTTCCGAAACAAATTTAAAGTCATTCATCCAACGAGAAGTGCTTGACAACACATTTTCAAGAAATGAAAATCCTGCCCAAAGTTCACTACAAAACTTGAAAAGTACAAGTTTATTTTTAAGTGTCTTTTAATTAAATAGTAATTCAATGGAAATACAAATGGAAAATCATAAGAGCGAGTGAAGTATCTTACATCATAATTAAATTGTTTCTATAAAATTTTATCTACATTGTTTATTACATTGCTTGTCTACAAAAAACATTGCTTGTAAAGCTGTTTACGTAGTCTTAATAATGTAATGTCTGAATACACCTTCAAGGAATCGTTTATTATTTGAAAATAGTTTACACGAAGAAATACATAAATTACTGAATCTAAATTTAACTTATTATACAGAGTGTTCAGAAACTTTGGCGAAAAAAGGCTGTTTCTTTATCTTAATCATAACAAACGCTATCGTTTAGAATTTTTTGCTAAGTTCACTTCCGAACAAAACAAAATTGTAGTCATGTACTCATGAAAAGTAAATTCAATGTTCTACTTAAACCCAGTATTAAGAACACTTTATTTTGATTGAACTTTATAATGATTTCTATGACCGAAACATAAAACTTTATCAATTAATATTTTTTCTCCTAACATTCCAATTAAAATTTCTCAATAACATTCCTCGGTTTTGAACTGTGCTCCATTTAATGAAAAATGGGTGAAGAAAATTATCTTTCTCGAAATTTCTTAGCTCTTAAAAATGGAAGTCACTGGTTCCTTTTATATACAAATGCTTTTTCTAAAACGAATAAGCTTATTTATTTTTATACTCAACATATATATAATAGTTCTGAGTATTTTAATGCTCTAATTATGTAACGCTAGAAAATATTGACCACAAAACGAAATATTCAAACGAATCATATAATTAGTCAATTTTTGACTAATTAACAGCAGTTCATGAAAAAGAAAACTGATCCATTGGATCTAATGGATCCATGAACTTTTATTTGAAGCATTTTTTCATAAACTATTTAGATTCGCCACAATTTCAAATATTGATACTGAACCGTACGTCGATTATCTAATCAATTAACTGTGTTAGTTATTATCGCACTTGTTATTTTGTTTGTAATTGAGATGTAAAACCGTTTCTACAGTTTGGTTACTTTTACAGTTTCTAAAATCTCTGTACACTAAGAATAATTTATATACTTCAGAGTCATTAACAGTTAATATTAATATTATTCGTTTTTTATGACCGTTTTTCCTTCTGAAATATATAGGGTTTTTCTGAAATATACAGTATCTTAAAAAATCATTCGAACAAAAGTTGTACACGATTTAACTTTAAGGTCATGGATTCCTTGGAGCCATAAGACCAATAGTAAACTAAAATTTCGACTGATCAGGGATGAATTATATTAAGTAAGTAGGTAGTAAAATCGAAACAAAAATACTGACTCTACACTTTAAATAATAACCATGTGTTTACGTTGGACCAAATTATTAATAGTGCACTGTCATTTGCTTACAAGTTATTTGTTTCCTCTGGGACTCGATTTAATGTATCGATAAATCGTTCGTTTCAAGATCATGGGGCGTAGAGGGGAAGTGTGGTCAGCACTACGCCCAACCACTTGCTTTTTCCTCGATCAAAGAGCAGGTACCCGTTTTTTGGATATAGTATGCCCCGAGAGTGTATAGCCAAGATCTTTAACAAAGAACGATTTGAACGAAAATAGAACCTAGGACCATTGAGTGTTCAGTGCAATATAATTGGTGCACTCTGGCACAATCTAATTGACATTTGCCACAATGTATTCCTGTTACATATAATAACAAAATAGTGAATGATTGCAAAGAATTGAAAAAGTATAAATTTAAATAATACTGAACAATTAAAAATTCTGTATTCCTTTCAAAATTAACTTTGAACATAATTAAGATTATATGGCCGAATTAATATTCTTTTATCTACCGTTTCCATAATGTCCTATAATTAACAATATATTTATAATAAATAAAGTTTAATGCTTAAAAAATATATAAGCTACTTTCCGTGGCGCATTCTGTAAATAATATTTCATTACAGGGTTTTTTGCTTACAGAACGAAAAAACTAAGATATTATAACATAAATGATGTTTGAATACACATTTTCGAGAAGATATAATTGCCCTCAAGCCTATTCAATGCCATAAATTTTGTACGCTTGGTTTTTCAAAACTGTTGATGTCATATTTATAAATGTATTTTACACACGTTTCCAGTATCAATCTTATGTATTATTTCTAGACGGTTTTTTATTACAATTTTTCATTTTACCTATATTTAGAGTCTAAATAATTTTTAGGAACGATAATTAACAATGTTAGAGGCATTTTCAAAGTGTAAGTAATTAAATGGCTATTAAAATTATAATTTTTTGTTTATAAACACTTGCCTGCTTAAGAGGTTATTTTATTTAAAATAGCATCTAGTAGATCGATTTGATGATCACGCCTCACGCACACATCATCTATTGGACCTATTAGTCTTCAAACCACGAATCCAAAAAAATTGATGGCTAGCTGTGTGTCAAACTATATTTTCGGTGCTAAGCAACAAATAGAAATTATGCATTTACAAAACAAGATTAATGTGGATTTCATAAACTTTTTCGTTTCAAATAACAGTGTAATAACTTTATTTTAACTTTAATACTGATCGAAAAACGAATCGTTACTTAAAATAATCTCTAGACTTATTCTCTACAAGAAAGCAATAGCAATCTTCATATAACCACATGCAAATATCAAAAAAAGGTCGTGGAACGAAGCCTATTTCAGGCTTGAACCTAAGTAACTAAAACTTTAAAATAAATTCAAACTCTTTAAGTAGAGAAAGTTAGATAAAGAGGCAATGAGATTTCCAAAAGACTTATTCTTAAAGATATGCAAAACGACGAATCTACGCTAGACTCAGGACCATAGACAGCTTCAATCGGCATGGGCGTTAAACCTAGCTTCAGTCAGTGCTGTTGCCTTTCAAATAGAACATTCAATTTTAAAGTTGAAGAAAGTAGTAAGCAGTTATAAAGCTGTATTTTTTATTAAAAGAATATCCAAATCGCTATTAAAACTATCAAATAAGCGAAAATATCTACTCCGTTGGTTTTCAAATGCTTAGAATCATTCGACAACTTGGTAGAGATAAAATAGGATATGTCCTGGTAGATGTACCGGCACCTCACTCTGTAATCGGATAAACAGAAGCCGTCTAAGAACTCTAAGCCGTGAAGAAGGTTCTCCGAATGTCCGAGAAGAAGATTGCTTCATATAATCTACCAGATAAAAGTCTGGTATAATGTCCCGAGGTCTGGAATTGTTGACCCAAGCTGAAAGCACCTTACGCTTAATCGGGTCGCTTACCGGTCACTTCGTGGATATCGATAAAATTCAATTCGTGGATATCAATAAAAATAATGACGGATAATGACCTAAAAAGACCTACTGTAAATTTCATAACATGTAAATTTGTTTTATGTATATTTAGTAGCATGTCATAAAATAACTGAAGATGGGCATATATTTTGCACGAAACGCGTCAAAAATCTTTCGATTTATACTCCGACCATGTAACTCGGTAAAAATCACTTCGAAAAAAACTGCTAGTTGCAGAAATCACTCGATGCAAAAATCACGCCGCCCAAAACCACTCGTCACAGAAACAACTACGTAAAAAATCACTCCACTATTCAGCAGAAATGCTAAATACATGCATATCAAAATTCATACATAAAATTAAATGTAAGCTGTGTTTCTTTTGATCAATTATTGATTCTTGTTAATAGATGTTAGTCGGTAAGTTAGTTTAATTTATATATGCGATTCTAAGTTTATTGGCGCTACTTTTATTATGTTGTTTATTATACGCTTTTCGCTACGTTCCATTTGTAAAAACTTTTCTGTTACAAAGCGTAGCACATTATCATGATTAAAAATGTATGTTGGCGTGATAATTATTAAAATTAAGCCTTGTTATTACAACCATTGATGGAAATGTGATTTTGGGGATCCAGTTGGTAAAGGCCTGCATGTTTTTGGGTCATATGTCTACCCTGTGATTAAACTACCCAAATGCTATTCGGTGTCAACTTACGGTTTAGCGGATTCTTTGACTCTTACTTACTTTTTAGCCTTATGTTCAACCTGTGAAGTACGTTTATTTTGGTTCGGATCGAGTTAGTATTGATCATTGGGTTTTTGGCACTAACGCTCAAACGATTAAACTACCTAAGTGTCGAATTAGTACGGGTATATGGATTATTTTACCCTTACGTTCTACCTATTAGACCCAATATACTAATTATGCTTATTTTTGAACTTGAATACACTTTTTAGGTCCAGAATATGACACCAACATTTCAGCCAGCTATCTATTTTATTTTTGATTGGACGACCAAGACTAAGACAAACAGAAATGGACTAATAAGGAGATATATATGAAGATCTATACCAAATATATTTTATTTGTGCCCTCAATATTTTCTAGCCTTACAAACTTCAGAAACTTCGGAAAATACTATTTTGATAACCATATAATAAATATTGTTAAAAGTAAATAAATGGGAATAGAAAAATTTGAATATTAAAATTGTTTTTTACCAGTTGCATTAATTTAGAAGTATTATAGGAATAAAAGTAAAATTGTGCTAATCAAAAATTTATGTATCATGATTAAAACAAAAAGCATTTAAACGTTTTAGGCCCCTTGTAACTAATCTTAAACTTTATCAACAAAAAATTAATTTCGTTCGTTTTTGTTTTATACAAAGCTAGTTTTATTGAAAGGTATGGGCTTAGCAGTTTTTCCACAATTTTATTTTTCATTTTCCCTGTTGATTTTTTTTCGAATTTTCGGTTTTGAAGTTAAAAAGATATTTTGTCCTTATTTATCGACATCTCAGCAATCAATGTCCGCACAAAAAATTAAAGGCTGAAGTTAAAACTGACACAAGTGATCTATGTGCGACCTGCAAGGTCCACGCGGGTAACTTTTGATTGTCAAGAAAACAATCATTTATTTATATATATGATCTCACAACGATAATAAACATTTATTATAACAATAATATTAATAATAATAAATTATTAATAGATATTCTTACAATTATTTATAATAAATCATTCCAATTGTTTATTATAGTCACTTCAATATTGATACAAATTTTGTTAAAACACACACTAATAACAATATTACCATAAAGGTATTTAGAATCTGTATAAATAAACAGTACATTCATTTATTCATGATGAGTTATTGATTTAGTTTGTATCATTTTTGAAGGTTTTTTTTATACTCAATCAAAAATGGCTGGGATCGATTTGTTGAAAACTCACTCAGTTTTAAGCTACGTAATTACGCTTCGAATGACAGCTCGGTTCTATATCTTTAATTATTCTCGAAATAATTGAAACGATTAATAATTACGTACATATAGTCTTTTCAAATTTATAATAAAAAACATTTGGTTTAGGTGCGGTCTGTAGGGTCATTCACGTGACAAACGTTCCAATGAGGAGAATAAAAATACAACAACTATTAAACTAAGAATATGTAATTTTCTCTTCTTTTTTTATCATCCACAATAAGCGGCCTTAACCGATTCTGTTGCTATTCAGTTTAAAATGGTTCCACATCAACATCATTATTTGTTATTGAGGTAATTAAGACAAAAATTCTGAACAAACATGCATACACACTCGCAGACATCTCTCCAATTAAAAAAACGTCCCATTGGAAAGTTATAAAAAGAACAAATGGAATTAATTATTGAATTAAATTTGGCGTATTAAAGACTTTATCAAAGTTAATTTCGTTTATTTAGAAAACTCTGAACTGAATATATTATAAAATACACCATAACAATAGTGAATATTGTAATTTTAAAAATTACATTCATGCTGGTCCGTTTATTTTGGATTTGACTATATTATCCCATAAGCATATGTAACCTAATTTTTTATTGAGCCGTGTTGCTTTTTTATGATGAAAGTAAGTACTTTTCTCTCTACAAATGCTTAAATTAGTGATGATGATATTATATCTCTACAAATGCTTAGCTGAGTATCATAATATTTTTGAGTAGCATATCCAATTGTATTTATATTTTTAATTAAATAAGATCATTAGACTAAGAGCTCGTGAAGATTTGAATAAATGTCTTTCGACAGTTTTAAAAGTTTACAAAAGTGCTCGTTTATTTTTGAAGGCTAAAATACAATTTTTAATAACAATTATAGAGTATACAACTTTATATAAAATGGTTCTTTGATTTTTATTAAAAATGGCAGAGCTGAAGCTCTCTAATAAGTTTAAAATAATACATTTCATTTGTTGCATGTATTACAAAAACATAAATAAAAGACCTTTCTTGCAACTTAAAATTTGCAAATATTTTTACCAAACTATACATACGCTCACCAATTATTTTAAACATTATTGAAACATCGAAACTCAAGAGTATTCATTTGATGAAATATAGAAATCAAGCTGTTTAGTTATAGAACACCCAACCAGGCAGAGGCAGTACCATGATCAGCTCTTGTGACTAAGCACGCCAGTACTGGGTCCATGTGTCTAAATCTTCTGGGATTGAAGTGATTGTTTTTCACCTGTGTTATGTTCAATAGTGCTATGTGGTACTTACAATTGTTTTTAAACTCTTTTATTATATTTTATTATTTTTAAATGTTTAGTAGTATATTTTCACCTTCTATTTTATACATGTAACTATTTTATTTCTTTTATTAATTATTACTCTACACTTTGTTCGAATACTCTCTATTAGTCAATATATTTTAAATACTTTTATATCTTTTTAAAGATTATCAAAATAAACGCTTTCTTGTAACAAATTGTCCACTTTCACAACCAATTTAATCTATCTCACCTCAGATCAAGTTAATTATCGTCGCTTTATACATGTAACAATTTTATTTCTTTTATTAATTATTACTCTACACTTTGTTCGAATACTCTCTATTAATCAATATATTTTGTATGCTTATGTATCTGTTTTTAAGATTATCAAAATAAACGCTTTCTTGCAAAACATTGTCCACTTTCACAACTTTTAGTTCGAGTTAATTATCGTCGCTTACTCCAGAAGAATAAAAAATTTATGTATCTGTATATTTGTATGTTTAAATGTATCTATCTATCAATCTATCTGTTTATCTATGTTTGTTCCGCTATAACTTTTGAACATGTATTCCGATTTTCATAAAATTTTCTAGCTGTGTTTCTGTGATTCTGGGCATTTTTGGGCCTCATTAGGCCATCAGGGTCTTCGCAATATCAAATTTCCAAAACTTATTGTTCGTCTCACCTGCAGGAAGAAATCAATATAAATAAATAAGATAAAACCAATATCGATAAATAGATGGGCCTATATATTGTTACTAATGAGTTTGAAGCGTCACCTTGAAAAAGGTCAAATGCTTCAATGGAGATGCATATATATTATAAAATATGTTTTTACTGTGCCAAACGTAACAAAATTCTTTAATATCAGCATTTGAAATTCTGAACTCCCGAACTAGATCTAAGAGATTGTCTTGCAAGTCATGAATAGAACAATCTGTCGAAGCTTTCCTTCATTTCTACTCTCTTTAACTTGGTAGTTAAGTATACTCGTGGATTCAAAAAACGCAACGGCCTGGAACTTCGCTCACATAAAATTAATAATTAACTAATTTTATAGATTATTTTATAATTTTTTCAGTCTAAAATGAAGATAGATAAACAAAACGAATTTTGATAAACAATTTAAAACAACATAACAATTGAGTATTTAATGTTTATAAATAGATAGAAAAATGAGCAAAGGTAAAAGTGTCCCATTTTTTGATTCCACGAGTATGCGTCCGAAAGTGCTGCGTCACATACACATCAATTATTATGTTATGATATCACAGTTTTTATGAATGAATGTAGACCTTTATTCAAATCGGTCACCAGCTCTCAGTCTAGTAGTTATTTTTTCATACATTACAATTTGATTTAATTTATGTTATCTAATTTATATAATTTATAAACTTTATGTTTAGCTCATATCTAAATCGTGGTAAAGAATAAATATATTTTATATAAATATATTATTCATATTTATTTTATGGATATTCATTTTATTTACAAAATTATATTTTATAGTCAGCTGGCTCTATTTAATTAGATATTGTCATTATAAATTATTATAAAAACAATGAATGAATAAATCCAAACATTAAAAATGTCAACATTATTTTATTTTTTTGTATTTCAAACATTGTGAAAAAAAGTTTATTTTGTACCGGATTCGTTGATTTTGAAAATTAGAAGTTTTTTATTACAAGTTTTAGTTTTATTGCTCAAACGTTGGGTCATGCATCCATGAGGCCTGATTGACCGTTTTTGTCAAATATCTAATTGTACGGTTAAAAATTCAAATGAATTGCATTCTTCCACGAGTAATCGAATAACCAAATTTTGAAACATACAGTCACACCCACTACACACACACACACACGCAAAAATGTTGCTGAAAATCATAGGTTTATTCAAAACATGAAACCGTGATTGGTGGTTTTTTTTTCAGAGCGATTAGAATAGCATCCTGAAGTTCATAATTTTATAGTTTTATATCATATCTCGAAATATTGTAGTGTTCATAGAAACACCTAATTAGTTTATTTCCGGTTATCCATCCGTCCACTCGTCCGTCATCATAAATAACTCAAAAACAAAGATAATGGGCTGAAATTTTGGTAGCGTATTCTAAACAAAAAGAGTGAGTTTAAGTTCGTGAATGAAAAATATCGATCGATTATGCGCAATGGATTATTGACCCTACTTTTTAAACTATATAAGATAGAAGATAATTTTGTATTTTATCAAATACAAAAAATGAAAAATATTTATTTTTTGAAACAAACAACTTCTGTTTGAAACATTTTTTCATAAATGTTCGGATTAGCCACTATTTACGCTCAAAAGTAATTAATTATCACATATTGATAATTACAATACATATTATATTATATATGATATTCAATCATAGGTCGACTATCTAAATAATTAACTCTGTTAGTCGTTATCTTCACTTGTTTGTACTTCAATTCCAATATATGGTGAACCGTTCATCCAACTTTTATGAAATTTTACATATGCAAAAATCATTTGAATTGTGATAAAATCGATTAGCCTATAACTGAAAAATTCAGGAAATTATCGTAAAAAAATTACTCCAATTTTTTCTGATACATTTTCGAAGTGACAATGTATTACTATTTTTTAGGCTAGTAACTTATATTAAAGTTCATTTTGAAAATTTTGCTACGTACATTAATAATGATTCTTCGAGTATTCTCCTAAATATTATTCAATGCTTCATGATGCTATTAACATTTTCCTCGACAAATCTTAACTAGCTGAAATTCGGTTTACGTTATATACAAAGTAATAATAAACAAATATTATACCTTTTTTCTATTTTCTTTTGTTTCTAAACTTTTTTCGTTAAAGTGTGAAATTTTGCTGCTAGTTTGTGAAAAATATATCAAAAACATGCATTTTTTTAATGAAAAACGAACTCAAACTCAAAAATTGACCTTTCGAAAAACTTTGAAGTACATTTTTTATTTCAAATTTGGTGTTTTATCGCTTAGTTACTTTTTATGCAGCAATTTTCATCCCTAAGAAAGGGTGACTCCCACACCGTCGGTTTTTCTTCCGTTTTAAGTATTAAAATTTATTCATTTATTAACAAATAATGTATTTCACTTTGTGCACACAACCAATGAAAAGTTTTAAATAAAATAATGATATTTTATTGTTTTTGATAATACTATTGTCATCCAATTCAGAACTACATTGAAAATAAAAGTGACTCTAGAACCTAGGTAGTCTATAATAAATTACAAAACTTCTTCCGAACAGACATACATACATTGAGTGCAATTAGTAAAAATAAAGTATAAAAAGTAATGTATCAGATTATAGTTTATCAATTTTGTTTTATCTGGTATATTCTCTTTGTCTGGGCCATACTCCTACATGACATTTATTATCAGATAAGATAACATACAATTTTATAATATTTTTTTTTTTTTATTCATTTATAAACGTAAAACAAAATTAAAAACTCATTGTGAATATCCATTATAAAAACCATTCAAACAAATCCTATCTGTTTGTAATGCATACAATAAGTGACATGCTTTCCAATGATGACAGATGAGCGGTACGTTTCCAACAAAGTTAAGCTTTAATCGCATTGATCAAGTAACAAGTCAAAAAACAAGTATTAATTGCAATGAATATAAGCATTGTGTGCGCTTTTCATTTTCTACAACTTGATATCTTTTAACGCATTAGTTCTATTTTACAGAAATAGAAATGACGTTTGCACCTCAATAGATCTTTTATCAAATTTTATTGAAAGATAGTAAACATTAAAAACATAACACACCTGTCGGGGATCAAACCCGGGATCATGCAATTGCTAACCGGACGTGCTACCTCTACACAATATTTAATGTGGGAAAAATAACAAAAGTTGTTAAACATATTGTTGTTGTAGAAACTGACAAACGCACACAAAACGAATACAATATGCTTGTATTCATAGTAATAATAATGATGGGCGACACTGGCAAGTACCTTGTTTGATGAAAACATAACTGATATGCATTGAAGAACTACCGAGAAGCACTTATGTTGTAGAGGTAGTACGTCCAAATAGCAATTGGATGGAGTTTGATCCCCTGTATGTGTGTAATGTTTACAACATTTACTACATTTCAAGTAGCAAGTAGTGAAGTACTAAACACTTATCACTTCATTAAAGACTCGATCACACTTTGTTCACATTGATCAAGTAATTAAGTAAAGTAGTTAGTCGTTTAGAACTTACTACTTGACTTAATCAAAAATCGTTCTCACTTATTTGATAATTTTGTCAAATAAGCAATTCATATTCATGTTATATAAAATTATATAACGAAACCTGTTTAAATTATATAACTGTGACTGCAACAGCAATTAGAATAACAGATTCCTTCATTTGTTTATTGTTATATGTTTGTGATAGAAGAGTGGTTGGTGTACTACTTGCATACAAAACATAGAGTTTAACTAAAATACTTGACTAAACACTTGATTAAAATGTTGCTGTTCTCACACGTATAGGTACTAAGATACTTGCTAAATACATTGATCAATGTGAACAAAGCCTAATAATTTAGTCAATAAACAAGTAAAGGTTTTTTCATAATGCGCATGGACCAAAACTTGTTCTTCACTGGGCATGTTTCATTAAAAAATAAATAAAAACCAAGTAACTAACATAGCTAACTGATTGTTATAAAAATTTTTTATTATCGCCCTCTATTATTAAATAAATTGGCATGCGCATTAAAAAAAACCCTAGCGAAACATCCATTATTAATGTTCTGTTCCATAATTTACTGTTAGTTAAATTCATACTTTAAACAGTCACAGTCATGTTATATAATTTACAAATAAAACTGTTTATTTATTACATGACAGATTCCTTCTTTTGATTATTTTTATATTTGTCTGTGATTGATACTACTTGCACGCAAAAAATACAATTTTACTATACTAACGTTACTAAACATTTATTAAAATGTTGGTGTTCACACACGTCAAGTAACTAAACTACTTGCTACTTGACTAAATTACTTTATCATTGTGAACAAAGCTATAGTGTCGGATCGGAAATCTTCAATAACTTTAATATTATACATTTTGAGTCATTTTTAAACATTTTCAAATATGATTTATACATATATTTCTAGAAAAGTGATTGTCTGTACATGTATAACAAGGAAATATTTTTCGAAAAGTAATTCTCTGTACATATTTTTCATGAAATGGGACACCATTCAAAATGGGGAATTAAATTAAGGAAAATGTGAGGATTGCATATTGAGATTATGAGGATTTCGTAAGGGGATGATGTATGTAAAAAAAAAAAAAAACAACACACGTTACTTGATTGCACAAAAGGGAATAGGGATTTAAAAAACATACATTTTTACTATTTACGTAAACCATTTCATATCACACCGATTACAAAAACCACACATCTTCTTAGATTGCATAGAAAGAGTTGTTGGGATTTGAGATATTTTGTTCAAAGAGATAGAGGAACAGAATAAAAAAATTAATTTACAGTTTTCGAATATATTTCTAGTTTGCATAGTTAAAGCAGATGGTATTTTTTTGGATATTTGGACAGGAGGCAAATTAAATATGTTGTATACACCTAATTAAGTAAATGTACCAATTTAAAAAAATAATTATTTAAAAAAAGAGTTGGTATTATTGGGGCTATTTCCCAAATGAGATAGATGAAAGTATTCCTATAACTACAGAATATATTTCCTGAATGTTATAAACTTGCCTAGCAAATTTCATGAAAGTCGAACGTTCGAAGTAACAGTGGAACACTCATACAAAGATTTCAGAATGGTACAATCTAAATTTACGGGATCATTTGATATATCTGATGCTACCAAAGCATCAAAACTCTAATTTTACTCTAAGAGCAGAAAGACAACTTTGTGTAGTTTGAGGCAGTCTTAAATTCGTAAATGAGTATAAAATTTCAATTTTTGCTTACATCTTAAAAAAATGCGTATGCCATTTTGAATTGTCCGCAACATCATAATTTAATCGTACTTACAATGTCTTTTAAAAACATATATATCTTCCGCTACTGTTTTTGCAGGAAAAATGGCTGACGAGTTGAAAGACAACTATGCTAGCCATGTTGCTGCCTTAAATAATATCTAATATATGTACATATTTTTAACCATCTCTTAAAATGCCTAAAGAAGTTTGTGTTTTACCTTAAAACTTTGGAAATAATAAGATATAATCTAAAATGGTAAATAATTTTTGGATTAATATAAAACAATTAAATTAAATTCAAATTATTGAAGTATACGCTTGTCATTGGACTGATACTTCTATAAGTATATAATATGTATTATTTGTACATAGTTATTTAAAGTGGTATCGTACCAGTGTCACCAGTTCAATGGTTTTATCCCACCTGAAAAAGTGTCCAACATGCCTAAACAAGTTTTCACTTCATAAATTAACCATATATTTTCCAGATGAACTTCATTATCTTATAATATAAACTATCCTTGGATCATAATTTTATATGATCGCCTATTACATATTCTGTTAGCTTATAAGAAGTTTGTATAATTCCTTCCAAATAAAACACTAAAAGTGACGTATTAACGAGATAAACCGTACAACTAAAATATCAAAACATATTTTGAAGGTACCTTGGTATTTATTAAACATACAAAATATTCTATGTCTGTTTTCTACTATTGGAAATTATTGATTGAATACATATAAAAAATAATGTATCTATTTATATCTATATATATATAAAAATCAATGCTACTTTTCGTTGTAATTTTATAACCCAAGAACGGGATCACCTACCCAAACCAAATGTTTTAGGCTTTGTTCGGACTATTTAGTAGATGGTTTATGTGAAGTTTGCACAAAATCGGTCCAGCGGTTCTTAATTTATCATATTTTTTGTAAGAAATGAATTCAATAAATGGCGAAACATTTTGTTAATTGCTATCAAATAATGTTGATTACTTTGGAAATGTACAACGAGGCTTTGATAATAATTGAAGATATGTGTCTTACTAGTAGTACAATTGGATATGACCGCACCAAATCGAGAGATGCATGATGTTTGATGCAGGTGGATTATATTTCTTGGATGCACTTGGTGGTACAGGCAAAACGTTCGTTATATCGTTGATTTTAGCGACTATTCGATCGAAACAGAAAGTTTTATTGACACTTGCATCTTCAGGAATTTCTGCTACATTATTAGAAGGTGGTCGGACCGCACACTCTGCATTTGAATTGCCATTGAATGTACAGGTGATTGAAACTCCAACTTGCAATATTTCGAGAAATTCTGCTATGACAAAAGTTCTGAGATTAACGTCAATTATTTTATGGGATGAATGTACAATGGCGAATAAAATCTCTTGAAGCATTTAATCGAACAATGCAAGATTTGCGTGGTAATCAACAGCGTTTTGGTGGTGCTTTGATATTACTGTCAGGGGATTTTCGTTAAACATTGCCTGTCATTTCTCAATCAATTCCTGCCGATGAAATAAATGCCTGTTTGAAGTCATCAGTTATTTAGAGACATGTACAAAAATTGACACTGAACAATAATATGCGTATTCACCTACAAAATGATCCAAATGCCCATGAGTGTACAAAAAAATTGTTAGAAATTGGTGACAGTACAAATTGATAGTACCAACAGATTGATCATTGTTCCGAACAATTTTTGTACAATTATGCAATCGATAGATGGCTTGATTGAATGTGTTTTTACGAACATTCTTCCTAATCACAGAAATCATGATTAGTTGAGAGAACGCGCCAATTTAGCACCAAAGAACATTCATATAAATGCCATTAATTTTCAAATTCAAGCGAAACTGCCAGGTGTAGTCACGACATATAAATCAATTGACAGTGTTATGAATCTTAATGAGGCAATGAATTATCCAATTGAATTTTTTAATTCATTGGAACCGGCTGGTATGACACCGCATTGCTTGAATCTGACAGTTGGTTCATTGATTATATTATTACGAAATATTAATCCACCAAAACTGTGTAATGGCACCAGAAGTTATTGCCAAATTTGATTGAAGCTACAAATTTAACTGCGAAATCAAAAGGAGAAGTTTGTTTGATACCGAGTATCCTTATGATTCCAACTGATATGCCATTTGAGCTCAAAGTATTACAATATCCTGTGCGTTTATCATTTGCGATGTCCATCAACAAGGCCCAAGGGCAAACACTTCACGTTTGTGGTGTGAATTTGGAAGAATCATGTTTTTCCCATGGCCACCTTTATGTTGCCTGTTCAAGAGTCGGTACCCCCAGCCGTTTGTTTATTGATGCTCAAAATGGAAAAACAAAATATATTGTTTATCCAAATCTTTTGGATTAAGTTTTAAAATAGCTAGCACTTAATAAAATATTTGTTTGTTTCAATAAATGAATTTGATGTCCCAATTAAATTTATTTATTATTTCACTTAATGCGTAGCAAAGCACGTACCGAGCCGCTAGTATTATATATAAAAACATATGCTATTAATTTTAAGCTTAAAATATGTATATTTTTGTTTCACTGCGTTTATTATTTGCATAAATAGACTATCGCAGAGCCGGTCTAAATACTCCAGTCAATTAAAACTTCCCATATCTTCGAAATTCAAGAGTTTATTATCGTAGTTAATATAGTCTTATACGGCGTAAAGGATTAAAAAAATTTGGAAAAGTACCATTGTCCGCAGTGTACGAAGTTACGGGTGTGTTTGTCAGCCAAAATCATGGAGCTCTGGAACTTAAATCTTTAAAATATCTAATAAAAAATCATTGGAATGGTTTTTGCCAAATATAAAAATTAGTCCACGCTTTTCCGTAAGTTTGAATAACCTCACTTTAATAATCATAGGGCACCACATTTAAATTTGCCAATTCATTTAGTAAATACTTTCCTTACAATCAAATTTGTAAGGAAATTCAGCAAGCTAAATTGGAACCACTTAATCATATCCTACGAAGTTAAATTTTCTATTTTTGTTCAGTATCAATAAAAATGAATTTTAGCGTTATGCAGTCGGTTTGGGAAAAGCTCCAAAAATACCAGATTTTTGCATTCGATGTGGACTAGTGATGAGAAATCAGAGTAAACATAATTTGTTTGTGACACTTTCTCCCTTTGGGAAAATTATCCAAAAATGCCAACCGTTTTAAATGCCAGAATGTGTTGTTTTTCTGGATTGACATGAATTGATGAAGGGAAATCAGGGTAAAATAATTTAATCCAGAATCATTTTAGTAAGCAGTGAAAAATAAATTAATATATAAAAAAAAAGATTTTATATAATTCTCTTAAAAGGAGAAAAAAAGCTTTTAATTTACTGAAACCCATCAATTAATAACATAACACAATTTATATTATGTAAAAGGCTATCGCGAGATTTACCTATGTCGATAAACAAGAACACAATGTGACATTTGATCTTGACAGTAAAATCTCGGAGAAACTTTTATATCATATAAATATGTAATAATTTAATAGGTTTGATTTAGTTTAACATTTGTTGATTCTATAGTTTTTTATTTGGATCAAATTAAAAACACTATTACCGAATTCAATGCTCCAAATGAATGTCTCCAATGTGTTTAGCCTTAAACGTTTAAAATATCAATTTCACAAATCCAATAATAAAATGAAATGTGCATTAAAATTAATTTAAAATTGATATGTAAAACCAAAGAACTAATTAAGATCTAATAACTAATTAACTACTTTAAGAACTAATTAACTACTTTATTATGTAAAACTTTTCTATAATGGCGGTATAGCTAGAACTGCTCAAGCCACCTTAAATAAATAAAAAAAAAGGACCTTTTTACCGAATTCTGGAATTCTTTCACAAGAAAAACTGCCATTAGGACTTTAAATACGAAAACCGTTATTTTTTCGTTTTCATGGTAATTAATCTACTATTTAAAACTAAAATTTTTCCATTTTTCAGGTTTGGTAGTGCTAACTTGAGTGTCAAGATAGCACTATCACCACTTGACACTCAAGATAGCACTATCACTACTTGACACTCAAGTTAGCACTACCAGAGGTTTCAAATGAAAATTATAATTTTTGAATAATTTTTTTGGCATTTTTCCACTGCGGTAATAAATCAGTAATTATTTCCTCAATGATTTTTCTGTTCTGAGTTCTTTTTTTCCTTGTTTCAGGGTAAATAGTGCTAACTTGATAGTTAAGGTAGCACAACCAGGAGTTATTTAAAAAAAAACAAAAGCTATTGCAATTGAAAAATTTATATAAGGTAGTGCTAACTGTATGGACATAAACTGTTTGCATTGATATAAATTTGTGTTTATTTATTTATTTTTTAAATTCATTATACATACTTTGTAATTCCTAGAAATCACCATCAATATTTTTATTTTTAAAATTTGACGAATTTAATAGAGGTGCTTGGCAAGGTCGGAATACACTTTTATTCGATATTTTTTATTTTAATTTTTATTTATTTGCTGTTAACTAGTTCGTTTTCTTCTTTTAAATGTTTTTATTATATGAAGTATACTGTTTTTAGGAAAATTTAGACAAAAAATTTTCATCTATTAGTATATTCTCAGTATCGAAAATGGAATAAAACCCAAATATATTACGATATTATTATTGTTTAAATGAGTTGCAAATTAAAAAAAAAAAAATAAGAAATTTAATAATTTATTTTTATAAATTTTATTTTACCAAATCTATTAAATATGAACTTCCACAAATGAAAGCCAACAACAATTAATTAAAAATGGTAAAACAAATTATTCTATAAAAAGATTGGTCAAATAGACATTTCGAAACTCCCCAGACAAATTTATAAAATAGTTACGTAAAATTAACATATGTTACTAAATATCCTCTAATTATATTTTTATTGATTCCAGTTGCTGTTTGTATATGAAGTATTAGGACATGGTCGATTAATGGACCCTCCAGCTAGAAATTCAATGTGGAGATTCGGATTTCCAACACCTGTTAATTATAATGATAATGAATTATTTTGTGGTGGCTATGCTGGTGAGTTTGAATTTTATTATTATTTATTAAAATCAATTCTTATATTCACGGAGAAAATTTACAGTACTGAAATCTATTATTGTAGCAGATGATAAGCCTTTGTCTTAACTTTGTCTTAAACTTTTTTGACAAAATTCAATTTTATTATTCAACATTGACCTTCGAGGCCAATACAGCGATCATTCAACTTTTCAATACAATTTCGCCATCGTTTTCATTAATTTGTGATTTTGCTCTTCAAACAAAACCAAATAATAGTCGCTATTGACGGTTTTTCCTTTTTCAAGATAATCGATGAAATAATCTTGACAGCCGACTGTTGCTTTTTCCCACGCTTGGGCTTGGGTTCGCCGCGTGCAGGCCACAGTCCACTTTGCTGACTGTCGATCGGATTCTGGAGTATAGTCATGGAGACATGTTTCATCCATTGTTACATATCGACCCAAAAATTCGGTTTTATTGCTCACTGATAAATCAACACTCGAAATACGTTTTTATGATGCTTTTTTTCACAAAAACAAAAGTTGCTTCACCCAAAACACTATATCTCACAAACTAATGGTGCAACAGCTGTCAAATTTGTACACGTTTATTTTGAAGGTTGGTTAAAAATCATATGGATTTAATTCTAGTAGCCCCATCTATGTGTCAAGACAAAGACTTGTCAACCCATCTAATGTACTATATTTATGTCAGAAAGAATTCATAAAATGATAACTTTTATTCGCGGCTTACATTTATCTCACTAGAATTATTTTCAATTCCATCGGTTTTTTATGAAATTATTTTTCAAAATAAAAGAACCAATTTCAAAAAAGGAACTCAAAAGAATTAACTATTTTCAATTAAATAAACTTTTTTGCAAATAATTTGCTTGTGACCAATACCATTCGATGTCGACAATGACCATTCGAATTTTCTTTTACTTAGGATTACATTTTTTGAACTCCTATTATTTTACTATTTTAGAAAGTTTTTCTTATATTTACGAGTTACTTACACAAAGAAATTGTTGTGTTATACCAGTTATATTGAAAATAGTCCATATCTTGAAAACTAATAAACCGATTTTGATCAAAATTTACTACGCATGTTATTTGTGAGACATATAAATAACAAACATAGCAATCCGATTCTTAGTTGCTGAGAAATACGGGTACAAACATGCATACATAGATACGTAATTATAAAATTTGTGTGGCCAACTTGTTTAGAAGGCCATATAGACTAATATTATACAAATATAATACAATTCCAATAATATTACATCAATACTGGTCAAAAGTTTTCCACCATCCATACCAAATTTCATCGATTCTAATGATAATTATTTTCAACAATATATTTTCATATTTAATATATGATAAAAATCGTCATCAATACACACGTCACAACTAAAGCTTGGGCCTTGGGCTTGTTGGGGCTTATTACGGCTATGGGCTAGTGATTAAAAAAGGAACGCCTTCTTACCAGGCATTTGCTGCCTTTTTATTAATTACAGCAACAATGTAATTAAAAGGAGATTTTAAGTTTGATATATCTAACAAGAGAAAACCCAAACCGTTGAGTTAACGAACATAAAATTTTGCACAATGGTTTTTTATACAGAGGAAGCATGTACTATCATCTTTTTAAAATGAAAGTGAAATGAACAAGTATATTAATAAAACTCTAGACGCGTAACAGCCGACGTCATAATGAGTTTCATGTTTGTTATTTCTATATTGCTATTAGAATAAAAACAAACGACCTGTAATTTGTATTTCTTCTTCTACAATATTCATTGTGGTTAAAGATTTAATCTGTGTATTTATATCAGTTAATTATAACCAGAATAATTGCAATGAAGTTACAAGTATTAGCTAGTAACACATCTATGTGCAGAAGTGAACAAACAAACCTGCTTGTTAGATGGCTGACTAATAATCAACTAAACAATGTAATTTGTTGATTCTAGTTTTACTTAGTTTGATAAACAACAAACATTTATATAATGTGCATACATATTTACTTATTTTATAGTGCAATGGGAACAAAATAGTGGAAAATGTGGTATTTGTGGTGATCCTTATCATTTAGAAGAACCACGACCACATGAAGCTGGTGGTTTGTATGGAAAAGGCATCATCGGAAGACATTACAGTGTTGGTCAGGTATAAATTTCCTTACTAATTCTTGGTATATAAAATATAATTATGTTATGTTTGAATCAATTCAATTTATTTATTTATAAAACACGGTACAAAATACAAATGAAAACAGAAATAGGCTTTCGAAAAGTTTAACTTCTAATTTCGTAATTTTGTCATATATTCAAAACTTCAAATCATATATAGGGCGAGTGTACAATGCTTAATTAGGATTTACTCGATGGGATTTTGAAAATTAGATTATAGAATGAAAGAAAAGACCAAGCCAATTGAAAATATTCCTAGCGCGATAGATCTTGACAGAATATTGCTCCCAGGTGTCGCTGAAGGCGGAGATCATATATCATAGAGGTATCATAGGGAATGTTAAGTGAACCCGAACAAAGCTTCCATTCAAATTACCGACGGATATTATTGTGTTTGTTCACTCTTTTATTGTGTTCACTCTTTTGCATCAACTTAGTGACGAGTACATTTCACAGCGACTAGTTTACCATATCTCATGCGCTCGAGAACTAAATAAAAGGATAGTATTATTTTATTTATTTGTTTTTTAAAAGAGATACAAACATATAGCAAAATAAAAATTAAGAATTTAATGAAAATATTATACAAAATAAAAGTAATTAATGCAGTATGATTGTTCTATTACTTTTGTAACACCCACTCCAGTTTATCTAAAGTGTCAACGGTTAGAAAGTGACTTATATCGCCGCACACGTAGCTATCGAAAAATTAGTCTCTTACTTCTTTAAACTTTGGACATTTGATTAGATTGTGTAAGAGGTTGTTAACGTTGATATTGCAGTTCGGACAATTATCAACTTTAATTATTATGGTCTTTTCTATATAATCTACAATAATTAAGTTTGGCTAGGCTAAGTCAGCAAATCATTCTCAATTTTCGAGGGTCAGATAATTATGTCGTTTATAATAATCTATAATTTCGGTTATTTCATTGAATTATATATGTTAGTTGTATAAACTTCCATGCTATTTGCTCAATATTCTCTGTAAACACAAAAATATATGCATGAACACACAGCATGTCTGTTCATGCATATATTTTGCATTGTACACATATCTATACTGTTTCATACTTGCATCTGAAAATTAATACTTTACATTCAATTCCTATAGATATTACTTTGATTTCCTATCGAATGTTGGCCCACGAACACGTAGGTCGTTTTTTCACAAAAAAAAACTTGGAATTTTGTTAAAAGTCGGAATATATTGTGAAAGTTGTTGGCGAAATTTTGCGTCAATTTTTAGACTGTTCATTTGGAGTTGAGTTGAAACATGGGTACGAATTTTTTTATCCTTACCTCCACTCTGTAATTTAATTATACAGATAACATTTAGGGGTTAGGTAGTATACGCCTGCGTAATTGACGTTAATTTAAAGCTTGCCCCTTAACATTGCCTGTACTTTTAAATCACAAGGTGGGGCTAACGACACATAGTAAATCAACCGCAAATACGTATAACTATCTCAGTTTGACCCTTTAAATTATCCGCATATATAGTTAAATAACAATTAACTAACTTTTCATAGCAATAGTCGAATATGCAGGTATGAATTTTTTAACTATTTATCGTCAATGACGTAAAAATCGAGACGACTCGAGGGACGAGGGATCGAGGGACGAGACGACTGATAATTATATTTTTAGTAAAAAAAGATTTATGTTATCATGCGTCGGCATATATATTTTTATATATTGAGCTTAGGTCAAAATATTTCGACCAGATCCACTTAAATAATAATAGTCTGACAAAAACAAGTCAGTTCAAAACAACTCCGACCAAAACAACTCGACACTAAATCACTCGTCACAAAAACTACTCGATAAAAAAATTTACTCGAATAAAAAATAAAGTTAAATAGATATTAGAAGAAAAATTATAAAATCATCTAGGTAGTTTCATTTCAGGTTGAACGTTAGCTTCAAAAAATCCACATACTCGTACTAGCTCGACCCCATACATATACCACTTGGATAGTTTAATCACATGTTGAACGTAAGGGTCAAAAAACTAGCAGAGTCGTACCAATACTCGATATATCAATACCATAACTCGACCTTATATATCACTGAGATAGTTTCATCACAGAATGAACGTAAGGGCCAAAAAACACGCTGATCAGTACTTACTAAATCGCAAATATCATTTGTGTAATTTAATTACAGGTTATACGTAAGGGAGAGGCCGCAGATAGTTTTATCGTTGGTTTTAACAAGGGTACATGTGAATATGTTTTACGGAAAAGTACGTTTTCATAATGAAAATTTTCTATTTTGAAACAGAAATATTTTTTGCAACACGTGGCGAATAGTGTGTAAACAACAGGAATTACAAAACAAGCCTATCCACTTATATCTATTAACAATAATCAATAAGCAATAATAGATATACCAAAATAAGGCTTACAAATAATTATAATATGTTATTATTATTATTACAACCAGACGTGAATATTTTAAACATTTCTACTTAATAGTGAGTTATGTTTTAATTGAACCGATATTGTACCGAGCTGTTTTGTAAGCAGTGATTATGGACGTATGTTTTAAATTTTATTATTATAAGTTATAATTTCAGATCCATATAGAATATTCAAACGAGCGTATTTGCATTTTTTCTAATGTGCACAATAGATGTAAGTCTGTAGCCCCTAAAGTACTGAATCTAGCATATTATTACAAAAAGTATTACAAAAAGTATCACTTGGTTAATATATTTCACATAAGAGTATCATTAAACCACGGGGATGTAGTTAAGATCGAGGAGTGATTCATTAAAAAGTTACGCCGAGTAACATCAAGTGAAACAGGTGACGACGGGTTCTTTCATTAAATTAAATTATCCAAGTGATATTTGTGATCGAATTATTATTATTCAGAGTGTTTTAGGCCCTTACATTCAACCTGTATCAACAATGAAAATGTTGTTTCAAGAATAATGACCAGACCCTCAAGGAGAAAAAGATCTTTTTTCTGAAATCGAAAAAGTATTTTTTCCAAAAATCGATAACTTGTAGCAGTATCCAATGCCACGATTTGAATCAGAATGTTTATAACTACGAAATGTAAAATATACGTATAACAGTCTTGAATAAAATGAATTTTAAGAAGCAAATATTATATTTGAATTTTTCTTTTCTGTCCTATGTATTAAAAATTAGGTCAAGGGATCCAAGGAATCCAATTGGCCGATTTTTCAGATATAGAATACGCTATGAAAATTTCCTCTGACTCATTTCTTTTTGTTTTTATATTGATGAAGCACAAACAGGCAAATATACTAATTAAATAATTCTGTAAACCCGCTTACCAATGTTTTTTCAACACTCTGCCACACTATTGATTTTTTTCTACGCAACAACGGACGCTGAAATCGACGTGCGTTTAAGCTTTCCATTGAGTTAAATGGAGCCTGCCACAATAGAGTTTATTTTCAACGCCCGTTGAAGCGAACGTACGTCGAATGAACGTCAGTCCTAGCGCACGTTGAAAGGACGTTCAATAAAATTAAATATAGACACAATAGAATTTGATTATATTTCACACAGATATTTATAATTTAGTTAAAGTTTTATTTATTTTTTATTATCATTGTATCTTTTATCTTGTTAAATTTTTGTATTGTGTAAAAACATTGTAATTCCCGGTTTAGTTTTGTGTACGTAAGCTCAGGTATATTTATTTGATATGTTTTTGAAATATTTTACAAATAGTGGATGTGCCACCAATGTATTAAACATAGGTAATTTTAAAAAGCTAACATTTTTTCCACACTTATTAGGAAAATTCGATTTTTTTCCAATCGATGTAAAATAGAACAGGAACTTTCATTTTTGTTGCATTTCCGCTTTTGGGGAAAATCTCTAAAAACACAAACTGTTTTTCTATAGTTACTAGAAAGATGCAGTTGTTTGTAATCGATGTGAATTAAAATCGAAAAACTTAAGTTTTTATTGCATTTCATTCAGTCAAGTTTTTTGGCTACATTTTTCCAATAAATAGAGAAACTACAATTATAATATACACACCCCTTCCCACCCATTTGGCAGACATATCTTAAAATACCAAATTTTTTATGCAAGAAAAATGTGATGTTATAAAATCAACGTGAAATGATTTTTAAAAATTGGAAACCTTCGTTTTTTGTTTTTAACTCAATATAAAGCTAGAACGGATGGTGGTTTCAACGAATGTTGGTAAAATAAACACTTGCGTGGCAGGGCGCGTTCAATAAATTTTAGATGATTTCCCATATAATATATTAGATATAAAAATAGAACAATTTTGTTTTACTCCATTTTTTTCTATTAATATTTATTGTATTTATTTATTTATTCATTTATTTATTGTATTTTTTTTTTTTTTTTTGTTTTTTTTAATAGGAAATTGATGTTGAAGTAGAATTGACAGCAAACCATTTAGGTCGTTTTGAAATTAATTTATGTCCCAATAATAATCCACGACAAGAAGCTACACAAGAATGTTTTGATCGATATCCATTATTCATATCTGGTACACGTGAAAATCGTTATTTAATACCAATGGATTCAAAAAAGAAAGATGTTTTCCGATATAAAGTACGATTACCGCCATATGTTACATGTACCCAATGTGTATTACAATGGACATACTATACAGGTAAAATATGAATTATATTTATTAACTGCATTAACTGATTGTTTCAGCATGATATTATTATTATTATTATTATTCAATTAATTTATATACAAATTATTTTATAACAAATTGACTAAAAACAAAAACAAGTGAAGATAACAACAAACTGAGTTAACTGTTTAGATACTTAACATATGATTGAATCTCATTGTTTGGACTATTTTTAATTAGCATTTATAAAATACTATAAATATCCAGTCTATACAGCTATATATGTAAACATGTACAATAGTAATATGTATTGTTATTACCTATATGTGTCCATTAACTATTTTTAAGCGAAAATTGTAGAGAACTCTAACAATTTACAAAAAAATGTTTCATAAAAACTTTGTTTCTTTCAAAAAAATAAACATTTATGGTATTTGAACTTTTCTTCTTTCTAGTTAAAATGTTGGATCAAGGATCTATTTGACCCAATGGACCGATTTTGCTCATTTATGACCTTAACCCTTACCTTTCTTGTTGTTTAGAATACTTCACCAAAATTTCAGCTCGTCATCTCTTTTTATTTTCGAGTCATCGTGATGACGGACGGGCGGACGAGCGGATGGCCAGTCGGAAAGGGACTAATTAGATATTTCTATGAACACTTTAACCAAAATTTTGTTTGTGCGGTCAATATTTACAAACGTTACATACTTTAAACTAAAATAAATATACTCAGACATATTATGTATGTCCAGTATAAAAATTCACAAGAAAGTACAAATAATAAATCATTAAAAAACAAATCGCGGGAGTATGATATTTATAGTATTTCATTACGCCTGTGCAATATATATCTCTAGATATTCTGTATATTTCACAAATTGTAATAAAACAGCTAAAAGATGACTGGGTTGCTAATTTAGAGTTTCTTACTTCAATTTAAATCAAATTTATAATACTATAAGAGAATATAATTTTTACTACTATAATACTTTAAGAGAATATAACTCGTAATAACAAGTGCAAATATTAATATTTATAACATAAATTCCTTTTAAATTAACGATTCTGGATTGATTCTCAGAATAACTGGAATTTTAAAACAAAAATATTATAATTACAATTTACAGTCGTTTATATTCTTTGAACACAAATATATTTTGTTATAAACATTGTTCATATCTGCTACAATTTTACCTCAATTGCAACTAATTAAAACCATAATTTACTATTATTTATATCATAAGACATAATATAGTTTTGTTATACGAGGGCTGGTCAGAAAGTTTTTAGAAAAAGATTATAAACAATTTTTTTTTCTTCTTATTCAATATTAAATACACTTTGACATGCTTTCCCCTCCAACTCTTTTAAGCTTTCAAAAAAGTATGTTTGTCAAGTTTGTCAACAAAGTTGGGCAATTTTATCGGTCACATAACACTATGTTGCGAATTTTATCGATTTTTGGGGTTGTTAATCCTTCGGGGTGTAGAATGAAGTTCGTTTTATGTTGATGTCCAGCCTCTTTTAAATCAATTTATCCAATTACAAGTTGTTGAAAATTCAGGAGAAAATATGCCATGAACTGAATACAATCCACAAACTTAGCTTTTATTTTCTTCCCTGGGTAGCCTTTTAATTAGAAATGTTTAATCTAAACTCACTTTTTCCATTTTTTTTAAATAGACATGCGTTGTTTTCTTTAACTGGGCGCACGTTATGAATTTGCCTCCTTTGCCAGATACTTAATAAAGAATAAAACTTACTTAAAACAAACCACAAGTGATGGTACGAGCGCCTTTCGATCTTTTTAGGACTTATTGACCAACCGTAGTAGATATGATTTGTATCCACATAAATACTATAACTGTTAATTTGAAAAGTTACATTGTAACTTTTCAGTTCTCATACAGTTACTATAATGTAATAAAAAGATATGGTGCCAAACTATGTTCGTTTTCATTACAATAATTATAAATCTGCTCAATTTAAAAATTTTTTAAATGGTATGGTTGATTTGAAATAAAACAAACAAGTACTATGTCAGTTACGAAAAACTATTAAACTGTAAAATACACTTGAAATATTATCTGTCATCAAAAATGTACCACTTAAATACAAACAAACACATTTGTTTCTATAAAAATTTATCAGCTTAAATATAAAGAATGAAGTTTATAATGAAATTTTATTATTTGAACATATTATGTGAATTCAATTGTATTTATTGAAAGAAATTTAATTAGAAAGTGCCCGAAGTAATCTTAATAAATTACATGATTAAACATATAATGGTTTTTAACGTTTTCATACAGAAGTAATTTCATCTCAGACAAAAGTTTTATCTTGCCATTTCAAACGACTTTCTCAGTTGAGCAAGCTTCAAATAAATCAATTGCTTTCTTGTATAATTATGAACAACTTTCAAATTGAATTACATACGAAGTTTCCGCTTTATACTATTGTGTTATGGTAGGTCCACACGATACCAACTTCACACAGACTTCTATAGAATTTTGTCTGCGCAACAAATCAGTGCAAACAAAAGTCGGTATGATGGTAAAGTCTGAGTTAAAAAAGTCTGAGCACGGAAGTTGGAAGTATTTGTGTATGTCTGCGTATTATTCAAAATTAATAAATTAACAAATGAGCTAATTCGCAAAATAGCAAATATACACTGTTTATTCAATTGTCTAATTGCAATACTTATCTTGATAAAAAAGATGTCTCAAAGATTATCGGTGGAAACTTGAAAATTTGGTTCATCTTAAAATCGATAAAAATCAAAAATGCTTCTTCTTGTCTCTTTTTAAGGACCTTAAGATCCTTAAAAATAGTAATAAACCGTCCATACAAATAGTAATTACTATTTGTCTACCCATTTTATCAATTAAATTGCTTCAAATTCTTGTTTTAATTGAATTCCTATGAATTATAAGAAACTTAATATAATTTTCAAAAGATCAATTCGGCAAATTTTACATTTTTATACAATATTTCGAAATAAAATACACGAAACTTCTTAAATGTAAATATCCTGGATAACGAATAAATTATTTGTAATTAAGCTATGGATACTTATAAAGTATAACATTGACTTTAAAACCATACTTTTTTTAAAATTTTTTTCTGCTTACAAATTCAAAATACTCGGATTAATAATAAGAACACTTGCATAAAATGACTTGAGTATACTCATCGTTAATGACCTGTAAGGCTTCAAAACATAAAGATTGATTTAAATAATAATATTCATTAAACAATATGTTTTAACGGTTAGTAAGATCTCCCATAGGCTTTATTACTATTATAATTTTTTAATGACACATACAAATGTTTGTCATAAATATAGGGTAAGGTTGCTTGAGTCATACCATAGCAATATCACGTCGGATTGTTATAAATTTCACCATCCAGATCAAATCTAGAGATTTCTTCAAAGAATGATGCAGTTCTCGCAAAAATTGCAAAAGAACTAGAGAAACCAACTCCTGAACATTTTTACTCAGACTTTCAGTCTGTACAGATATCTGTACAAACAATAGTATGTATCGTGTGGACCTACCATTACAAAATGAATTAAATGCATATAAATATATTTTTCTTAAAAACAAATAAATAACTATGTTTTTTTACACACGCAGAAACACGCAGATCACATGTGTTGTGACAATTTTTACAATTAACAAAAAACTAAGAATAACAATAATAGAATTTCGAACGAATTTACATAGATCAATCTTTCTAAGTAACAAAGAAAAAAGTAGGATGTTTTGGTACTTTTCCTTGTGGGGAGGAAGTGTTATATAAGAAATTAACAATTTTCTATTATGAAAGCATTTCACATTCTTGAAACAATATCATACATAAAAATAATATTGCATCTCTGTGGGTAATTTCATATGATTCCATCAAATGTCGGGCGCTGACACATCTCCAGTTTTAATAGTCACAGATGTTGAACTTTTCGACAAAATAAAGAATACTCGACAAATTACGTAATAGCTTTGTGGCACCCTCTACATAAAAAATGCATTGCCATAACACCATTTATTCTTGTTTTAAAATTAATATCCATTCTTCAGAAGGCATTTTATAGCTTGTGAAATGTTTTGTTTTCAAATGGGAGCAATTTGAAAAGTTTTTTCATAATTTTATAGTTATTTCCTTAGCTATAACTACGAATTCGATTAACTGAGTTAAAGTTTCGCTCATTATGTTTCTCATAATGTCCAATGGTAATTGAAGAACAATATCCTGTGGTGCTTTTAGATCATTATCTATTCGTAAAAGCGAAATTAAAAGCCCAAAATTTCGAAAAACGCTCTTGTTGTGAAAAATGAAGCAAATGAGATGAAAATATTAAATAAAAAGTCATAAGGTCAGTTTGCTTATCTTCTCGAAATGCGTAATCCTTGAGATTTTATATCCTTTTAAAATTTGCTCATTTTGCCAGCTTTCATAATCCAGTAAAATAAATGAGTTATTTGCATTCCTTGAAATTTGATAGCTTTGTGAATATCTCATCTGAAGAATTTTCCAAACACCATTTACAGTATTCCAATAACTTGGATGAAAAAATATTATACCAAGAATAAATGAGGCTATGAAAAAAGTTTTTATACTTTGTAGAGGGTTTCACCCAATTATTATCTAACGAACAATAAAAGGACGTCATTTCCTTTCTTTTAACGAAGAGTCCAACATTTTTAACTACGTTCATCAAAATCATAGGTGTTTTAGTGCCCTCCATTTAATGATTTGGTACGGAATGACCCTTCTTTTATACTTAAAACCTTTTAATTGCCAAGAAATATTTCCATTCAACAGTTACAGTTAACGTAGATTTAGAAACTTAAAGCCATCGCACATTGACCAAATAAAGCTTTTTAAACAGGCGACGCAAAAATCTTTCTTAATAAACCTTTCTTACATATATTGAATATGACAAATCTAATGGTAAAACTTGTTCAAAAAAGTAAATGAATAATTAATGGAGATTACAACCAACAGTTATAATTATTTTAATATTCGACTTATGGTTGAGTATACATATTAAATCAATTTTATATTAACGATTTTAACGATTAATAAATAACTTAAATTTATGAAAATTATTTCAAACAAACGTTGTTTGACACAAACATCTTTTAAAGTGGCCTTTTCTTTTTTTAAGTCTAGAATATGTGATCAATTTCAGCTTGTTATATCTTTTCCTCTAGGCGGCCGAATGGATATATAGGCGAAAATGAACTATTTAAGTGATTCTTAAAACACCCATATCAACATTGTTTAGTACCTTAAATACTTTTTCTTACGTTAACGGCTTTATAATAAATTTACTATAGATTCATATATTCATATCTATAACCTTAATAAAAAAAAAGTCATATTCGACCTATTAAAATTGAATCGGATTGCACAGGCAAGAATAGGATTACAATAGGAAATTGAATTGAAATGTATAGGATTGATAAGAAAATCATTTCGTATTATGTCTATTTAGTCGTTTTCAATACTTTCAATACGATATCATATTCATTCCGATTCAATTTCAGTAGGATTTAATAAAACATTTTTTTTAGGGTAGATCATAAATAAATTGTTATTATATTCGGCATAAATATAAAATATCTATTATTAATTCATAAATATAAAATATCAAATATTACTTCATATATATGTGCTATTAATTATGAAGGAAATAAATTAAATTATTAAATTGAACATAATTTTAACCAGAAATCACATCACTCAATTTAACCTACGCTGTGTTGCTGTTGTGGCTATTCTGAGAACCCGTTTTTAATTTTAAATAATAAACTAAATTGTTATAAAATATACTGATGTGTTATCATTTACGATCGTGTTTTCTGTACTAATATAAAGTGCTTTTTGTTTACACACCGCGAAATCTTAATTAGAACCCATTTCCTGTTATTTTTAAGAAATTTTATATATACTTTAAAAACATAGAAAAAATAAATAATACTTGTAGCCAAAATCACACTTGCCAACCGCCTCTCCACGCCAACGTAGTTTCATTGAAAATGGATTACATATTAAAGCTAACAGATGGGTGTAAGTAATTTATACGTGTTGATTTATGACAGGCTTATAAATTTAATATAAAATTAGTAACGCTAAAAAATATTGAAGCCATTAACAGAATTTTAATTTGGATGTTTGCACACATGGCCCGAAAACCAGCCTCATAAAAGTCCTATAAAACAGAAAAATATACAATTTTGTGCCTCCCGAAATTCAGCTTTCTAACTAAATCTTTTCGATTGCGAGTTAGCTTGATGGAGAATAAATTTGCAGACAAATGTGGCATTCCGAGAGTCGGCCATATAAAAGTTCTAAGAATAATGATTGAAGTTATACTTCTTTTGGCGCGTTTGGATGAGATAGAATTTGTGAGATCCCATAAAAACGACATGATGAAGTTGGCTACAGAATAAAAATGACACTTCAAATGGTACAGAGAGTTTATTAGGAACTTATAATATATTTATACATATTGAAAAATCATATTCTCATGATACAAATAGTAGTTATTTTTCCCCCTCATAGGCATGATGAAGGAAGATACTGTTTTTGCTCTTGCTTCTGCTTTGTTATTTAGATTTTTGAAGATATACATACATTCATCTTTAGACGCGTTATGAAAAAATGATGAAAGTGAAATTTTAAGATGCGAGTGCATCACCGTCACACACAATTCACAGGTAGAAGCTGTCCGCAAAACCGCTCATTAAATATCATATTTTAGTTATAAGCCACTGATGATAAATTGATCCGAGTTCCGATTCAATCATTACTGGAAGATGCTATGGCAGTAAACATAATTGTAAAAAAAAAATAACCTTCGTATAATGAGTCAATTTATGTTACACTTAATGTAAGAAAATATATATTTATTTATTGAATTTTTCAAATTTAAACTGAGTTTTATTGACTGTGTGGATTATCCTTCCCCAATCGTTTTATTATTTTATTGTAATTAATTATTTGTATACAAATAAAAATTGTTTTATAATTGTGTCAAAGAAGTATAACTTCTAATGCGTGTACATAAGTAAACAAACACACACTTTTTTTTTGGTGCGTGTGTATTATTTCTATAGACCTAAAAGACGAATCCTCTGAAATTGCTCAATGTTTCCCGCATACATGTCACTTTTGAATAGCGCTTTCGAGCACAATCTTACGTTATAAGATACATTAAACAACTTTATTCTAAAAGAAAGGTTTCAACCAGTGGAATAAAATTGTTTAACGTACACCACCTGCAGTTACCCGCTATCTTTCTCTTCTATAAGTTTGGTTCTTATATCTTATAAAGTAAAATGGTGCTCTACACCGTCAACATAAATGAATACATGCTACACACACCAACGATTACTTTTATACTGCGGCTCACGGTATATCACCTTTATCTGTCTATTTGTCCGCTATGTAACTTGTAATCGAAAAGTCTTAGGGAGCTTGAAGGCGTGTTTAACACACAAAAATTTATTTCGTAAAAGAACAAAATCGTTCAATTTGAAGGTTAGAATACAAAAAAATTACTCGCCATAAAAAACCTTAGTCTTTTTCGATATTTTCAATATGATACGACACTAAAATTTGAGATAAGTTTCAGCTACAGCACTGATTATAATCGAATTTCAAATTATTATATTTATTGTGGTTTTAAATTTCATAATTATCATACTAAATATTTCTTTTTTTTTTTAAAAAGAATGTATTACCTTGTGTATCCAGAATGTATTGTATAAAATTTATTCGTCCAAGATAAAATTGACATAATACAAATTTTACTTTTACTGGATGTTGAATTCCAGGTTAAATGAAGGTTAAATTTTTCTTTTATTGAACTCGTTTTTTATTGCAAATTGTTTCTGTTTGGCTACAAATTTTTTCAGTGAGGAATGATGGTATGCTACGTACGGAAACCACATTCTGGCAGGAATAAGCCTTGCACGTTATCAGAGTTTATACATTTAAATTTTGTAAGGGTTGGCTAGGGTAAAAGAGGTAAGATTAATAAATTTCGATTTTTTCCCCAACTTTCTAGATCAAATTATTTTTGTATTTTATAAATACGTATTTCGACTACAAAGACTCATCATCAGTATGAATTAGCTAGTTGTAATGATTCTCTGAGGAGATGTTACTCGTTGCTAATTTGGTGACGGTTTGCACGGTTTGCGATTAACAGGTTTTGTTAAAAATTATTTTATAATTTGCTCAGAGCTAAAATACTATGATAATATTTACTCAGAGTTTAAATACTACACTTGAAATTTATCGATCCTTTCAAATGATTAACCTTTGAAGAAATTTATCACAAAAAAAAACTTACTTTTCGAGTTTTTCCATATGTCAAGTTGATAATGATACTTTAGACTTAACAATAATTTGCTAACGAAAATTTTATTCGCCTGACACTTATTGTAGAATTTTCTATTATCTTCAGTTTGGCCATGAAGAGATACGTGAGCATAGAATAGTTTATGTTGCAAAGCGAGTATATTCTAGTGAGCTAGACACTAGGAAAAGTGTCAAAGCAGATGATTTGATTAGACATAAAAAAAAATCCCCTGGTCTACTTTTCAGAGTGCCTTCCTACCATTGCTACCTCTTTTACACCTATCATTGCACCTCTTTTTCGATCACTATTATCACACTGTGTAGGTTGATCAAAGAAGAAAATGTTAAAAAATGTCTAGTCGTGTTGTCATCCATAAACACACTGAATTTGAATTGATTTTTTTCAATAAATAAAATGTTATGAAATATTATACCTTATAGATGGATATTATTAAATTAGTTGAATAATTAAATTTTTAATTTGCTAATTTTATATTCATGGACGGACACATCCAATGTAATTTGTTGATCAAATATTCAAATATGTAAATCAACATTTAATTGAATTCAATGTATATTTTAATATTATTAGATATATAGATATATATATATATATATATATACTATATATATATATATATATATATATATATATATATATATATATATATATATATATATATATATATATATTTAACTGATAATATTTGCTAAAAATTTTAAATCGATAAGTATTTTCCGAGATACACTCGTCTTTGTACTTCGATGACCACTATTTCTACAAAAAGGATCAACTTCTGAGTTTAAAATATTAACGCAACCCTTCTCAGAAATTCTTCATTACTTAATCGAATGAATAAAATTTTGGATAGTTATTTTGTCAAAAATCGAAATTTCGATAATTCCTTCAAACATTCCCAAGTTGTATTTATCCACTTAAATAATCCGTTTTGTTTTTTTTTTCTGGTGAGCTATACCGGATAAATCGTGATGTCCGCCGAAATATTTTTTTTTAAAAACCTTCTGAAGATCATCTGCTGGATCACACCAAATCAATATTCTTATATGTTTCCATTAAATGTAACAATACTTTAGTTTTTGTAAAATAAAACACTTAATAAAAAAAAAAATTTCGTCTTGCGTATAATCCGTTAAAGTTTGAATTCATTAGAAATCGTTAACGCATCTGTTATCTGTTATACAATTTTAACTATACGTTCATAGACTTACCATCACTCTGTTCCATTTTTCTTTTATATATAGAAATAGATAAGTATTATTTAGTTTAACTTCTATGAATTGTATTTCTACGAATCGGATGTATATTACCTATCTACTATATATTTGTAATTATTATGAACATAAATCATAATTCCATCAATTCAGTTGAAAGCTGATTAGAAAAGATAACATACTTACTAGCTTAAAAGATTATACGATGATTGTATATAAAACAATTCTAAAACTTGTGCGGCGCTATGGGATTTATCTATGGAAAACTGTTGAACAATGGTACAAAATTATTCATTAATATTAAAGCTTGACTGGCCATGAGTTACTAACTAAATACAAGTGATTTGAGTAACGAATTATATTATACCATTTGGGATCCTAGAGTTCGTCAAAAATTTAATATTTCTACAATGTCTACTCAGTTTTCATTGTATTGAATGGAAAAAACAAATTTTTTTACATCAATTTCCAAAATTATATATATTTATATATATATATATATATATATATATATATATATATATATATATATATATATATATATATATATATATATATATATATATATATATATATATATATATATATATATATATATATATATATATATATATATATATGTACATATATATTTATATATATGTCTACCATTTGGAACTTCCAGATGGTGCGTTCTATAGATCAATGGTACTATTTAAGTGTAACAGTTTAAGTTTTATCAAAATCGATTGAATAATTATCAAGATATGCACTATTTACAAGATAAGTGTGGTCCCAATTTAGATGATTTAATTTTCGGCTAATATAAGAAAACTTATAATTCAATTAGGGGATGATGTAACCAACTAAATTTTTAAAACAAACACTAACAAATTGTCGAAAAAATCTAATTTTTAATGAATATTAGTAATAAAAAGAAAAAAAATAATCTTCAGGATTTCGAAAAAGGAGGTTCTTTTACCTGTATGTATATAATATTGCTGGAATTGCACATGATTCTTATTTAAGTCTACATGTTCTTCTAAGTAGATATTTCGCCACTTATCCTTAAATATTTTTGTCATCATTCTTCAAGTGGTTTTGATGTCTACGCATGTAAAGCGAACGATCTGCCTTTTTGATACATTCCTGTCCATCTAGTCAATTTCAGTATCCATAGATTTTTCTACATGTAATTTATACCGGTAGAGGAGATACTGCCTATTAACCTCAATTGAGCTTCTGCAACATGTTTTTTCACGGAACGTGAGTTAAATCAAACAAAATTAATTTCAAATAAAATATTTAAAAAATTAAGCTATAACATGGTACTTTTGAATTCATAATATTTTATTTTAGATATAAATTTAATGTAATGTTTAGCAAATAATAAAAACAACAAATTTTTTTGTTTAAATAATTTGTTAAATATATTTCATTTACTACACATGAATTAATAATGAAAATATAATTTTTAGAATTATACTAAAAATATAACAAAATGGATTTTACTCTTTTCATAATATTATTTTACTGTATTTATATAAATAATATTCATTGTTTACATAAATCGTTGAGATCGAATTTGCAAATTTAATGCTCCTGTCTTGCAAAAACTACTTCCATTGACCATTCAAATGTGTGTTTATATAATTATGAACATTAATCGGAATAAAAACATTCTTGAAGTTTCGAAAAAAATATAAACTATTTTATTCCTCAAATCGATCACCTAATGAGCGACCTATCCTGGAATGATGCATAATTAATATCTGCAACCATCTAGTTAATATTCATTCTTCATTAATATCCCTGAAAAAAAACTTATATCTGTTTGTGTTCTTATGATTATTACCCACATACTCTTAGTTTCCACTCTAGTCGGATTGTCTTTGGTTTATTAAGATCGTAAATAATGTACCTAATTAGAAGATATTTCATTCGATATTTTCAAATACGGCGATAGCACTACATATAACTTGGCAATATATATATATATATATATATAATGACTTTTCAATAATGAACTATTAAGCACGCAAGTAAATTGTTTCATAAAATTATTCCTTAATATTTTGGCATATTATAAATAATATCAAAAGACAATAAACCCCAACCGTAAGTTTCAAAATTGTTTATGTATTGGTATGAAAGGTATGTATTCAAGGCTTGAATTTTAATTAAACATACACGAATAATTTTATTACATATAATTTTCTTCAATATCCCTTTTCTACTGTCTTGTATCACACTTTAGCAACTAATCAAAACGTGAACGGACCACATCACAAAAACAAATCAAAAATTTAATATGTATATTTTACTTTCACAATTTTATACAGATTAATTATCAAATTTTTGTTAATTTTTAAAGAATAAGTGATAACTACTAATACTGGTTTAATATCGAAAACTCCAACGCCTACTTTACCCCAAATAAATTGTTAGCCTATTCCACTTATTCGTCTATAAACCACTTATTCCACTTATTCAATTATATGAAAACCAAAATAATGTCAAATGCAAATCGCGTTATCGACTTCAGAATATGTGGCACAAAAATCGAGCAAATCAATGAATTTAAATATTTACGATAGATTTTGTTATTTGAAAATAAATCGAAATTAGAGATAAACCAAAAAATAATCAACTCATGGAGGATATATTGGTCCTTAAAACATATAATGAAAAATAAAATTCAAAAGTTCACAGCAATACAAAAGTTTATCGTTCGGGAACATAGTATTGAACGAAAAAATTTTAATATTAATTTAAAACAAAAAAATTGATTCACGAAAATACGGCATAAAACAAAAGTTGCAGACTATGCTGTGTAAAGACTCTGAGGTGATGTTGGGCGAGTCAACTACTTTGACAGTTAGCGAATGTTGCGCAAAATGCTTTACTCTCTGGATATTATCTTGATGACGTGACTACTTTTGTGGATAGAAGCTGGTCGAGATTATCCACATGGGTGCAAGATAGATCTAAATGGCCTGAAATGGAAGAGGCCTTTGTCCATTTATTGGGAAAAAATTCGGCATTATTATTATTATATGTTATGAAATGTGAATAAGCTCTATATGTAACAGAATTCTCAACAAGATTCGTATTCATTTTCGTTATTCCTTATAAATATTCATCTTTAATAAATTCATCGTACTCTATTTATGATCGTACTTGTAATGATGCTGAAAATCGTTTAATAGTACACACATTAAACACCACATATTAATTTAAAACGATGTTGTCATTACTTGCATATATAGTTAATAAAATAATTAATTTAATACATGATATTTATATCATTATTTGAACATATATAAAATTAAGTCTCAAGTTATTACCGCTGGAAAACAAAATGTTAACATGCGGGATAATTAAGAACACTATATTCTCCAGTTTCAAGGGAAATATGTTTTTTTTTTAAATATGTTTAAGAGACCAGTGCTTTCTCCAGGCATTGTTTATTATTTCATTGGCCTAAGTTCTGTACTATTTTCAAACGCTATTATTTGATCTGTGACTTATATATTATAATACTAATTCACTGTTGGTCTTTATTTTCTCACATATAGCTGATTCGTTCAATCCTACTCGTTTAATAAAAAGCTCCAGCTGTAATAATATTTGTGTAAATTAGGTTTGTAGACTTCGATTCAAAGATGAATTCTCATTTTTAAACTCCCAGAGCTAATTTACACACATTTATTATAGCTGGAGTTTTTTTATTAAACGTGTAGGATTATCAAATAAATAGGAGAAAATAATGATATATATATCGGAAAAATACTTGCTCAATTTTTCTAATGCTTTATAAAAATTAATAAAAGTCATTCATTGATTAACACTTTCGATATTTATTTGTATTTTAATTATATTTATTAAATATTTTACAGATCTTATACAAGTTTTGAAGGCAGGCTTATAGACTTACTATTAAGTATTGTCATTTATCTAGAGAACAGCACTCACTGATTAAAAAATTCAACAGGAATAATTTTCTCAATTAATATACGATTTCTCAATTAATATACAAGGCCGTTAAAGCACAATTTTTTACCACCAAGTTTAATAAACTCATTAAAATTTTCCTAATTAATTTACTTTATTATTTGGTTTTATCGAGCTGGGAAGAAATTAAATTATTCATGGCTTAGCCCAATAAATTGCCACAAATAAAACGTAAAAAACAATGATTCCTGAATTAAACTTTTCCCAATGTACATATCTTTTTTAGACATATAACATGCTAACAAAAACTCTAACTACCAGTATAATTTAGAACTATTTAGGACTACAAACATTTAAACACCATAGACATAAAACTTGTAAAATAGATGGAGTGTTTCACAATAATGTATATCTATATATATATATATATATATAAGTCATGTATTCCAACATAGCACAGCAATAATATAAATTACAGGTGTTGTTCACGTTTTGCTTAGCCAGCAAACATCAAACTAACATCCGTTGACGACACGAAATAGCCAACACAAGTGAATATTCTAGAACATTATTATTCAATATAAATTGAGACATTTCATTCTTACAATCAATTAATAGTTTTGACTTGAGCTCGCTATACATTCCATGACGTCACTGCATGTAATTAGTGTACAATAATTGTATGTAAAATTATATTGTTAATTATCATTGTTAATCAAATATAAACTTTGTGATTTTATTAAATGTTTGTAAATTAATTTAAAATAATAAAGATTGTTTTTTTTAACACTCTTCGACGACTCAAAATATAATTGGCGCAGCCGGTAGGATAGTGCAGAAATTTCTTCACTATCGCGTCCATCGTAACTTAAGTACAAAAATCGACTAAAGTAACGAGTGAATTTTAATTCTTAGTGGAACACGAACCTACCAAACAAATAAATAAATTATATTGGAATTAAGCAGCATAGTGGTTCAAAAAAACAACATTTCGACTGAACATCGAAACAAGTGGAATTCATAATATTGGAATCTGGTTGAATTTTGGAAACTAGAAAAACATTATGTGGAGACTCATAATCTGCCAACTGTAAGTAACTTTTCATTTGAATTATTGTGTACCTCCTTATGCCTAAATTCCCTAAAACTAAACAAACAAAACATACCACCAACGACGGTTTATCGTTACCTGGTAAATTTCTAAAACTCGAACGCAAATCGAGTTTATCCGAAATTGACAACACGGACTCAGACGCTGATTCTGTGGACGAAATCACTCAGTTTTCAAAAGAATTTAAAATAGACAAACTAATTGATAATTTAAGTAATATTTCACTCAGTAATATTACTAACGAAATAAAAATGACCTCCATAACTACAATGGATCTAATTAAAATTATGGTACCATTTGACGGTACTCCCGGTACTTTACCTAGATTTATTAGAAATGTGGATCGAATACTTTCCACAGCTTCAAATAACGAAGAAATGCTCACCGACCTTATTCGAACTAAAATAACAGGAAAAGCTAACGAAGCTTTAATAGCTGTAGGTGACCCAAACCTGTGGTCAATAATTAAGGATCATTTGTTAACTCAATTTTCGGACCGTAGAACATTGGAAACAATTTTACATAAACTAAACACAGTATCTCAAGGAACAAAATCACTTGAATCATACTATTCTGAAATATCTGATCTACAAACAGCCCTTCTAAATTCTATTGATATGACAAGAACAATGGAATATAGATCGGGACAAAGTGAAGTTTATGTATCCATAGTACTTAAATCCTTTATAGCTGGATTAGACCCCACGTTAGGATACATAGTACGTGCCAACCGACCAAAAGATTTAAAAGAAGCCTACGATGTATGTTTAAATGAAATAAGCATGCAACAATCAAGTAGAGATCGTAACAGAATATCACACAAACCAACAATACCACAAAACAATTTCATTAACCATACTAAACCGACAATACAATTAAAACGGCCAAATTTCCATTATCAATCAACCTATACACCAGTCAGACCAACTTACAACTCACCTATGTATAAACCCCAAAATTATCAAAACCCAAATCAAACGTTAAATAAAACTAACCCTTTCCAAAGTCAAAACCACCATAGACCTATTCAATATAATAGGCCTATATTTAACCAACCATTACAAAACCAAACTCAAAATCAAAACCCACATTACAAACCACAATATCAACCTACACCAATGGACACTAGTTCAGGTAATACTCGCCAAGTAATACACAATCAAGCTCGACCTACATTTGCATCTAAAGAGCTCCATAACATAGACTACGAAAATTATAACGACAACCAGGAATACTACGAACCCGAATATTACGAAAATTATGATCCTTACGACTCACAAACATGTGAACCACAATATTACGATGAATACGAAAACCAGGACACTCAATCAAAAAACGAAAATTTTACGACACCCGCCTCGAGTTCGAAACCACCGGACTCGTAGAATTAAATTTCAATAAAACTAATGGGACGTTACCCTACATAAAAATTGAACACCTAAAATTTTTAATCGACACAGGCGCTGATAATAATTTCATAGACCCTAAGCATATTTCTAATTTCCAAATTTACCCTACTAATATTGTTGTTAAAACCGCTCTAAAAAGCTATCAACTAAATCAAAAAATAATATTAGACTATTTACCGCAGTTACACAACCACAAACCCCTACACTTCTTAGTATTCAAATTCCATCATTTCTTTGACGGAATAATTGGTAACGAAACTTTACAACAATTACGAGCAAATATCGATTACAAAACAAACACTATAACTTTTGGTAATAACAAAATCAAACTACATTATAAACCATTCATTAAACCCCAAATATTTAATTTAGAACCAAACGAAGAAAAAAACCTTATACTACCTACAAACGTAAAAAACGGCGACATTTACCTACCACCTATAGAATTTAATAAAAACGTTAAAATTATTTCCGGTATTTACTCAACAAATAATTTTAAATCAGAGATATTAGTCTTAAACGAAAGTGACCAACCACAATCATTTATAATATCTCAACCTTTACGTTGTGAACAATTGAATAATTACACTGAAATAAATTCCCATTTCAATTTAAAAGACGATAATTATGACTATCAATTTGCCTTGGAAAACCTACGTACAAACCATTTAAACCCCGAGGAAAAACAAAAACTTCTAGATCTGTGTTCAAAATATCGGGATATATTCTATACTCCAGACCAAAGCATGACCTTTACTTCTGAAATAAAACATCGTATCGAAACTAAGGACGATATGCCTATCTACACGAAATCTTATAGATACCCACACGTGCACAAAGAAGAAGTCACTAGGCAAATTAACGAAATGCTTGAAAAAAACATCATACGCCCATCTAATTCCCCCTGGTCATCGCCGATATGGATAGTCAGTAAAAAAGCTGATGCATCCGGAAAGAAAAAATGGAGACTGGTAATCGATTATAGGAAACTAAACGAAAAAACTATAGACGACCGATATCCACTCCCTAATATAACTGACATCCTCGACAAACTAGGACGATGTCAATATTTTACCACCCTGGACCTGGCTTCAGGATTCCACCAAATAGAAATGGACAAACGCGACATACCAAAAACCGCATTCTCGGTAGACAACGGACATTACGAGTTCACAAGAATGACATTCGGACTGAAAAATGCCCCAGCAACATTCCAACGCGTAATGGACAACATGCTTCGCGAACATATCGGACACAATGTATTAGTCTACATGGACGATATAATAATATTCTCGTCCTCTCTTCAAGAACATATAGAGAAGCTTCAAAAAGTATTTGACAAATTACGTCAATACAATTTTAAGACCCAGTTGGATAAATGCGAATTTTTACACCACGAAATAGAGTTTTTAGGACACATTGTAACCACGGACGGCATAAAACCAAACCCAAAAAAAATTGATATAATAAAACGATTCCCAATACCCAAAACAGTCACAGAGATCAAATCATTTCTTGGACTTATAGGATATTATAGGAAATTTATCAATAATTTCGCTAAAATAACTAAGCCAATGACCGAATGCTTGCGTAAAGGAACTACTATTAACATCAAAGACCCTAAATAAGTAGAATGTTTCGAGTACTGTAAGACTCTACTCTCTGGAGATCCTATATTACAGTATCCGGATTTCACCAAACCGTTCATTCTAACGACTGACGCAAGTAATTTTGCAATTGGTGCGGTTTTGTCACAAGGATCAGTTGGACAAGACAGACCCATAAGCTACGCTTCGCGTACACTAAATAAATCAGAATGTAATTACAGTACGATCGAAAAAGAACTCCTGGCTATCGTGTGGGCATGCAAACAGTTTCGACCCTACTTATACGGACAAAAATTTAACATTTTAACAGATCACAAACCACTGAAATGGATATTCTCTCTCAAGGAACCAAATTCCAAACTAATACGATGGAGAACCAAATTATCTGATTTTAATTTTAACATCGACTACAAACCGGGTAAACAAAATTCTAATGCCGACGCACTTTCTAGAGTACAATTCTTCAATAACATAGACCAAGAATCAGTAGAAGCAGAAGCCTCCACACAGCACTCAGCTGATGAAAATATTACAGACGGAATAAACATCTCTGAACGAGCGCTTAACGAATTTAGTAACCAATTTATTATAGACGTGACTATGACAAACAAAGTGACTAACGAAACTTTCTTTAAAACACGGAAAAGAAAGACAATTGAACTCTTCATACTCAACGAACCAAACATCATTAAAATATTTAAGGAATACTTATCACCCTCGAAAACTAACGCTATATTCGCTGATGACAGAACATTTTCACTTATAGACCAAGTGCACAAATCTTATTTCAACAAATACAAATTAATTAGATGTATGAAAAAACTCGAAGACATTGAAAACACTGACGAACAAACGAAATTAATAAAGGACTACCATGAACTGTCAATTCATAAAGGGATAGACGAAACGCTCAACCACCTTAAAAGACGATACTACTTCGATAACATGAAAGCGAAAATTAACACCTTTATAAATACTTGCGACACGTGCGCACGGGGTAAATACGAACGACATCCACTCAAATTGCAACAAGAACAAACCGAACAAGCCCACAAACCTTTCGAACTTATTCATATTGACGTATTATTCATCGAAAAAACAATCATACTTACCATATTAGATAAATTTTCAAAATATTGTGAAACTATTATATTACCTTATAAAAACGGACACGAAATACTAAAAGGACTGAGAACATATTTAGCTAGACACGGAATACCCAAAAAAATAATTCACGACCCTGGATTAGAATTTGAAAACATTCAATTTAGACATTTCTTAAAAATGTATGCAATTGAAAACCATTCTACAGCAGCTCGATCATCCACTGGAAACTCACCTGTGGAAAGGGTACATTCAACACTGTTAGAAACTATAAGAATTTTAAAATTAAAACAACCCTCACTAACCACTCCAGAACTATTAGATATGGCAACCCTAACTTACAATAACTCGATTCATACTTCCACCAAATTAACGCCGTTTGAAATAATTAATGGAATTCGAGAAAATACCATTCTTACACCCCAAAATAACTCATTGACAGAATATAATGAGGAAAGACAAAAGGAGATCCAAATTATTAACGATATTATAAATCAAAACAAAATTAAGTTAACCGAAAAACACAATAAACTAAATTCGGGTAAAAACACCCCACCTTCTGTTAAAGGCACAAACTACGTTAAGACCAACCAACGCAATACTAAATTAAAACCAGCATTCGATAAAATTAACGTTACTAAACAAAACAAACTAACAGTCACTACTGATAAGAAATTCAAATATCATAAAGGCAAACTAAAACTGAGAAAGTAACATTTACCTTTTCAGGTGCTTAATAACTACCAGTCAACACATCGACTATCGTGACATATCCCATACTAAAGGACTACTAGTATTAAACTTAGGACAAACTAGAATAATATCACATTTTAATAACTTAATTCATTTAATAAATATCACCAGTTTACAAGATACCATAAATAACATGGAACACACATTGATCCATACAAAACTTAATCGTACTTTCTTTTACAATTCAGAACAACTAATTACCCAAATAGACAGTTTAAAAGATAAAATTAACGAACTAGTAATTAACCATACAATCAAAAAACGAGGACTTGTAGATGGACTAGGATCCCTAATAAAAAAGATTTCAGGTAATATGGATAACGATGACGCGTTAAGAATTAACGAACAAATACGATCCCTTCAGGATAACGAATTACTAATTAAATCCAACATAGATTCACAACATAAGTTGAATTCTCAAATGATCCAACGATTCGAAAATATCACGAACTTTATTAATACTGAGCAATGTAAACTACAAATCATACTTCAATCAATTAAAGATTATCCCAACATAGAACAACAGTTATTTCAAAGTCAATTTTACTTTTCCATGCAATCACAGATTCAAATATTAAAAGACCATATTGACGCAATAATAAACTCAATTCAACTTGCAAAACTTGGAATATTATCAAAACACATATTAAACAAATCAGAACTCAAAATAGTCAAAGAATCTTTAGATTCTCAACTGAACATTTTGAACGACGAACACATCTATGAATTACTCCAACTTAAAGCCTACTTTAATGAAACTAATATTGTATTTGCTATCCAAATCCCACAAATATCCAATCAAACTTATAAAACCTTACGACTCAGACCTCTACCCGAAAATAACCAAATAATAAAACCCATTACAAATTACCTTATCTACAATCATGCACAATATGCGTTCATCGAAAAGCCTTGCCCACAGATAGAGTCAATCTACTTATGTAATCCACTAACAATTCAAAATACAAACACTAATGAATGTGAAATAAACATAATTGAAAATAAACCAGCCAAATGCTTATTACATCGAACCATCGAACAAAACTTCATTGAAGAAGTCGAAAATAATCACATAATTGCATGCACAAATCAAGCAATTAATATAACTAACTCATGTGGAAAAAACATCACCAATTTTTCTGGAAAAATTTACATTTCCTTTCAACAATGTCAAATCAACATCAACAAAATAGTTTATGGTACCTTAATGAAAACTACATCCAATATTCAAATGGAACAAGTTTTGTACAACTCTATGAAGATCACACAACTATCAAATATATCAGACTTCGACGTATTACAAATGCAAAACATGGAAAATACCAACAGCCTGGAACTACTTAAAATTCAACACTTTTCACACATAGGACTTAATGTAACAATATTAATCATGCTTGTTATTTGCAGTTTATTGTATATCATGTATAGGAGATATTCAACTTCAAAACTCAAGACATCGCCAGCCCCTTCAGCTCCCGCAATATCAGAATCTACTCAACCACCGGAGATACCGTTCGTTAACCAAAATTGGATGGTTAAACTCCCTTCTTAAGGACGGAGGAGTCATGTATTCCAACATAGCACAGCAATAATATAAATTACAGGTGTTGTTCACGTTTTGCTTAGCCAGCAAACATCAAACTAACATCCGTTGACGACACGAAATAGCCAACACAAGTGAATATTCTAGAACATTATTATTCAATATAAATTGAGACATTTCATTCTTACAATCAATTAATAGTTTTGACTTGAGCTCGCTATACATTCCATGACGTCACTGCATGTAATTAGTGTACAATAATTGTATGTAAAATTATATTGTTAATTATCATTGTTAATCAAATATAAACTTTGTGATTTTATTAAATGTTTGTAAATTAATTTAAAATAATAAAGATTGTTTTTTTTAACACTCTTCGACGACCCAAAATATAATTTATAGATATATAGATATATAGATATATAGATATATAGATATATAGATATATAGATATATAGATATATAGATATATATATATATATATATCTATATATATAAAAATCAATGCCACTTTTCGTTGTAATTTTATAACTCAAGAACGAGCTCACGAATCCAAACCAAATGTTTAGGCTTTGTTAGGACTATTTAGTAGATGGTTTATGTGAAGTTTGCACAAAATCGGTCCAGCGGTTCTTCATTTATCACATTTTTAGTAACAAATGAATTCAATAAATGGCGGATCATTTTGTTAATTTCATCATTCGTGTATTAAGTAATTATTTTTACTACTATGGCGTATGAATTTTCTATTAACTCTTGTCACAATACTCAGGATTGACAGATTGCGCGATTTTCCACAATTTGAGCGTTAATTTAACACATAAATTGCAGTCCCGAGTAAAACTTTCAAAAATGTGATATTTCATATACATCCACTTGCTGCCAAAATTTATTGTGCGTACATACCGGGAATGGTTGGCATAAACATAACCAAGAGTTTTACCAAATTACCAACTACTGAGATTGAAAAACATACATCCAGAAATCAAATGATTTAACATTCATTCCACCTTAAAATAATTTGAAAAGTATATTATTCCTATCAAAATCGTTACATGAAGTCGTTTGGATCTTTTAGTATATTTATTTATTTTTTCTTCTATCTGTTCAATCTCATGCGTGTTAAAGTTTTACAAATTTTATAAAATGATTATATTCAATTCATGTTTTTATTATTTAAAAAATTGGGAGGTTTTTTTTACATGGTTTGCGCACTTTCCGTTAGAATTCGAAAACCTTCTGGCAACTCTGATAATACTGTATACATGATAGTAAGAATGTATTGAAGGTGAATTTTTTAATAAATACTTTTAAATATTGATTTATAAAATATCTTTATAATCTGTTTTTAATGAATTATGAAATATATTTTCACAATGATGGTATTTTTTTTAATAATACTAATATTATATACTTTAAATTTAATTATTTATTTTAGATTTTAGGATAACACAATTTTGGTCCCATAACAGTTTTTATAAATGTAACCTGCTTCTGATAAAGTCAAAACTATTAATTATGTGTGTTATCTTCTAGTAAATTTTGCTGTGTAAAATATAATGAAAGTAATGTGCTTAATCATAGGACTATCGAGCTATGCATGTTATAAAGAAGTTAGCAGGAAAAATCACATTAAACAAGACAAAATAACAACTGTGTTAATTGTTTAGATACTCGACACATGATTAAGTATCAATGTTTGAAGTATTTTTCTCATAAGCATTCATAGAATATTCTAAATATGCAGTCTGTATAGTTATAAAATACATACACAATAATATATATTGTAATTATGTGTTTATTAGCTAAATTTGAGCTAAAATTGAATAAGAACATTTATGAAAAGTGTTTCAAATAAAGTTCTTTTAGATAGTTCATTCAGATTCTTTCAGAAAACAAACAATTTTTTTAAGATCGTTTATGGATTTAAACTTAGACCATGGGTCCCTTAGACCCAATTGACCGATTTTGCTCATTAACGAACTTTTTATTTCTATCTCTTTTCGTTTTTAGTTGTCTTGGTGATGAACAAACGGATGGACATGATGGAAATGAGAATAATGAGATGATCACGTATACTAAAATTTTATGTTCAATATTTTCTTGCGTTGCAAACTTTAGACTAAAATTGTATACTATGACTAAACTAAACTAAAATTGTATATTATGTATATGTTGTACTTTTTTTATATTTAAAAAGTACTTAGTTGCACTTAAAAAGTACATTTTCATTAGCCTGTCCGTTATCAAGGTAACTGGTAAAAAGATAACAGACGGGATAGCGTGTTAAAATTTTGGTCACGTATTGTAGATATAAAGAGTGATCTTAAGTTCATGAATGATAAAACTTTTCCAACATCCATGTCCCAACTTTTAAACCACAAAAAAGAAAAATTCAGATACAAACAATCTTTGCTTTTTTAAAACAAACAGCAAAAATGTTGAAAATATTGCTTCGTAAACGGTTAAGATTTGACACTATTTTCGCTCTAATTTAGCTAAGAAATACATCGCTCCAATTTATCTAAGAAATGCATACAATTTTAATACATACTGGGATTATAAGTGTATTTATTACTGTATGAACTCAATATTAAGAGTATTTTATGAAAATCATTAAAGTAGTTCAAACATTAATCTCAGATCCCAAGTAAGATCGACCTTCACTTAACAGATTATGAGGTGAAAATTATATTTTATCGAACAAAATATGTTTCTGAACATATACGAATAGTGTTGCCATAAAAATGACCATGAATGGCTATGGATGGCTATGATAAATAAAATTTATTAAAAATAATTAATTTAAAAAATTTCACTGACTTGTTTTCCAATTACCTACCTAATTGTGGTCCTTTTACCTGGTTGCCATGTAAAAACCGGTAAGTTGAAATAAGAATTTGCACTAATATGCTTATCACTCTAAAAATACATCAAAATCAAGGTAATTTTTATTTATTATATCCATGATCACATATTTTCTGGCAACCCTATTCAAAACATATTTTTTGATAAAATATAATTTTCATCAAATGAACAGATGAGTGAATATCGATTTTAATTGGGATCCTCTACAATTATAAATTGAGAAAAATTGAAGATATATATTTTGCAAATTTTTAGGTAATATAATATAATACATAATTACGGAAGACACAGCTCCATATATAGAGATTCTATACATTTAATAAATATTTTCACCTAACATACAATCATTTTATCTCTTATATTTTCAATGTTCACACAAAAATCAACATTTCATTGTAAAACTCATCTGGTAATTCAATACTTATGTTGTGTATATATAAAGCTTGCTCAAAATCAATATTAGCTGCTGTATATTATCTTATTCGGATACTCAAGCATTGATTTTCAACCAGTATTTAAACAGTGAATATTCTCAGTTGTTATTTTCGCATATTTAACTCTTATATTAAGAGCTTCATAAAAATACTTGATTAGTTGCTATTAATATAGCTTTTGTAACATTCAAGCAGTACAATGTTACAGAAAATATTCTGCATTAACAACTCTATGGAAAATATTTGAATAAAAACATTAAATACTCTGTAAGAAGTGAAAATGTTTGAAATAAACTTTTAATGAATTTAGATTTAGCAAATAAATTATACCATTTTTTTTTTTTGTATTTACATAGGTAATCAATGGGGTATGTGTACAAATGGTACGGAAGCAGTTGGTTGTGGTCGAGCAGAAACATTTAGAAATTGCGCTGATATAACAATAGTGACGAGTACTGGTGGTGCGATACCACCCCTCTTTGTTGAACAAGACAATCCATTCTTACTATACTATAAAGATCTACGTATATCCGCACCCTACAACGTTCTGCCATTAATTGTCAGGTAAATAATTATTTTATCTTTACTACTTTCCAAAATATTATATATATATATATATATATATATATATATATATATATATATATATATATATATATATATATATATATATATATATATATATATATATAAATATATATATATATATATATATATATATATATATATATATATATATAATATTATAAATATTATATATATATATATATATATATATATATATATATATATATATATATATATAATATATATATTATAATATTATATATATATAATATTATATATATATATATATATATATATATATATATATATATATATATATATATAATATTATATATATATAATATTATAATAATATTATATATATATATATATATATATATATATATATATATATATATATATATATATATATATATATATATATATATATACAGATTACAGAAATTAGTAAAAACTGTAAAAAACTTAGAGTAGGAGTCATTGGAAACGGAAGAGAATATAACAAAAATGATTGGAAAAATAATTCACGGGAGATCTGAAGGCTGGAAATGGAAGGAGTAAGTTATTAAGAGTAAAAGACGATTTATCTCGAAAAAAATAAAATTGCAAAGTTGTAGGTAATAAAAAATCTGCAACTTCTGTATTGGCTCTTTTTTCACATAGCTTTAAATTTTTTTCGATTGTGAATTAGGGTGCTTTGGCGATATTTATTCAAAATTAAGTGAAAATATAAATGTTTTAAATGAAAAAATATGTATTTGGAACATTAAAATGTAAGTTTTCACCAAATTTATGAAAAAATAGCCTTTTTTAAATAAAAAACCAAAAACTTTGAGGTTATGTGAAAAAATTGTTAATACAAAAGTTGTAGATCTTTTTATTACCTTCAAATTTGTAATACTTTTTTCCATAGTACGGAAATCAAGATAAATCGTGTTTTACCCAAAAAACTTCACTTCTCGACCTAAGATCACCTGTAAATTATTTTTTCTTTCATTTTTATAATATTCTTTTCCGTTTCCAATGGGTTACATCCTACTGTAATTTTTTTTAGTTTTCAAAAAATATTGGTCCTGGCCAAATAATGCATACACTCACATATATTTTTAGTTAAAGTTTCAACTTTATACTAGAAAGCGCGCTTTGTCTAGCTAATGAATGCATCGAATGTCTAGTTAATGTTTGCATCGTCGAGGTAGTAGTTATAATTTGAAAGTGGTTATTGTTTCAGTGGACAGGTACATCATATTAACAAAAATATTGATTTATTCATTATCAAAACGAATAAGAATAAGTCTGACTTAATATTTATGAAACGTTTTGTGAAATAATAAATATACGAAATATATTAAAATTTTTATTTTTTCTAAATTAACGATTAATAAAAATTTAATTATTAACAAAACTTATATATCAAGTAAAACAAAAAAGGAAAACCAAAGAAAAGTGCATTTATAATTTAATTGACATTGTTTTAAGACATAAATTGTATAAAATTAGACATTCGCAACTAATTATTCAATTAAAAATATCGATTCTGTACAGTAAATGCTAAATATCATTCACACCAAATGTAATTTCTTCAAAAAAATAATTTTAACAAACTTCCATAATTGTTATAAAAGTTTACTAAGGAAAATAATGACTTAAATATATTTTCTCATTTAATTTGAGAAAATTCTAGCTAAATAACGAATTGCCATCCAATTATGCATCAAAATTTTCTCGAAATTTAATTAGATATTTCCAAAACAATAAATAAAATAGGTACTTTAGAAACACTTAAAATAAAATACTGTTATTTTTTATTCAAAAGTAAAATAATTTAACGTTGGATAACTCTATGTTCGTCTGTTTTTTTGTTCAAAATGTCAATAATACCTATATTTTCTGAGTAAAAGTAAACAAGCATTCATTAAAATGAAAAATTGTTTATGGCGTAAATTAATATCAGAGATTAATTAAATCAAATATAATAAGTATAATCATATTAATAATTTGTATTCCTCAAATATTAATTCTTTTAATTATTGTTTAAAAAATTTTTATGATTCACTAATAGTATTTAAATAACATAGCCCTTATTAATTATAATTCTAAACAAATGATTGTGATACTTTGACTAATTAGTAATAGAGAAGGTATACATTATCTAGTTAATTCGTTCACAAAATAATTTGTGTATACTTTCGGTGAAAGATTTAATTAATGCATACATTACGTATAGTTTAATCATCTTAATAAAATAAATAGGTTAACCGCGGAATATAAAGGAATAAGCTTTTGTTGTGAATAATTCAGTTGACTGAGCTCTAACTAATTCTGTAACAGACTTGCAAAATCCAACGCAAAAACCACAATGTATTAATAAAAGTTCAAAGGTATTTATTGCAACAATACGCACAAATTGTTTAAATAGGAAAATAAATAATAATGACAGAAATTACCAGCGTACCGGTTTGGTATATTCATTAAATTTCGACTAAAAAATTCCCTTAAATTTTGTATTTCTTCTTGTTTTTTTTAAATTTATTAAAACTGGTTACGGCTAATTCAGCCATACAGCCATTAATATAAAATATAAATTTTTTTATTTAAAAATTTAAAATTATTTAATAATATTTTACAAATAATAGTTCTCTTGAATTAATTATTCCTCGATACAACACCACTAAGCAATTCAATCGTTTGACTATCACGATTGACTACTGTCACTTTTTATTTACAATTATTATTTACACTATCGCCAGATTTTATAAACTTTACAACATTTTTAAAAACTAATCAATTTACCCTCTCCCTGATTATATAAACTCGTCATAGAAAAATCGACAGTAAAAAATTATTTTTTTTTTATATATATATAATTATTTATCGAATAATTAATCGTTCGAAATTTTTCTAGGCTTAAGATTTCTATTTTAATTTTATTACTTGTTCTGGAACAAAGTAAACAAACATTGGACTATTTATTTTAAATCATAATAATTTGTTTGTTCACTTGTTCTTGGTAATATAAAACTTAGTAAATAGATTTTAAATTTTAATAAAATTAGGACCAGCGGAAAATTTAAATTTTAATAAGTAAATTGGAATAAAAGTCACCTATCACTTTATTTTGGAATTATAAATGTCACAATTGGTCACATGTAGAAAACCTTTAAAAGTCAATTGTCCCAAAAATCATTTTTTGAGAATATCTCATTTTCTCTACCCCCAATCGTATTTGTATTTATTATCAAAGTTGAGGAAGATAAAATGTTATACAAGTTTTAGCTGAAACCATTTTTTATGCTTCAACCGTTTTTTAGTTAGAGGACACAGAAGTCGTTCGTTGGAAGTTTAATCGTTAATATCAATCTATTATACGGTTGTTTAAGTGATAATTATTTAAAAATTACATAAAATTTATATAATATTGCTTATAAATCAAGTAGAGATTTAATATTAATTATACTTTTAGCATATAAACAATGACATAATACAATAAATCATTCTAAATATGTTTTGAGCTTTTTGTAAACTTTATATATCTTATATTAGAATCTTATTCTAATTGATGACAATTGAATTTACGTTAAAGAAATAACTGATAATATTCTCTTTTCATGTTGTTTTTATTCAAATCAATATTATTATTATTATTATCTTCATCTTCTTCATCGTCATCTTTATCTTCCGTTCGGCCAGCAATTTCAGACTCATCCTCATTATACATTTCTTCGTTGCCATTGACAATATCTATGGCTATGTGCATCATCTGCTGCGCCCGTTATCTACAAAACGCTCCAACGTATAAAAAATGTCAATAAGATAATTTTACCCTCAACAACTTCGATTCTAAATACAATTACAATTGTAGGCCGAGAATATTAACAAAAAACAGATTTTTACACTTTTGACCATGAATATAAAAGGTTTGTTAAACGAGACCAATTGTTACTTTTAAGACAATTCTTAAAACAAAGGTTTATGCAAAAATTCAGCTTATTCTTTTGGTTTCATCTCGAAACCAAAAGATAACTGGGATACTAGTGATTTCATACATTGACTAAATTAATGGTTTATCTGTAACATATACAAATATATACTTCAATCTGTTTATTACATTCATTGCTCCTAAGGCTATCATCTATCGCTAACATACGTGGGTAGCTATTATTACAGATTACACCACTTTTAACAATATTAATATTTTTTATTGAATATACTAAAAAATAATATCATTTTTTTGCTGCAATATAGTGTAGTCTACTAAGGAAAAACAATAGAATACACATATTTGAGAGTGCTTTTACCTATTCTATCGTCCAATTTTAGTTTTACTCTGCGAAGTTATTTGAATACGCATACCTAAATAGGTATTCTCCGTAATTGATCAGGGAGAATTCACATGTACAATACTTTGTGAACTTAGCAAGGCCTTTGATACCATTCGCCATGATATACTCCTATATAAATGAATATACGAGGCATTGCCTGGAGATGGCTTGAGATTTATTGAAGTAATCGACTGTAATTTGTTTCGAATCAAGATAATTAAAAAACAAACCTTATTAGAATTTAAAACTACTCAGTTCCGCAAGTCTCCAGTTTTGGACACCTTTATTTATACAAATGATATGCCTCTCATAAGTAGGGAGAAACAATTCTGTATGTCTGCGGATGATATAAACATTGTTTTGTCCTCAAAATATTTGATAGAGTTACAATCTGAGTTTAATAGTGTAATGGTAACATTTAACGATTATTGTAACGTTAATAGTTTGAAGCTGAATCGATCCAAGACAAAAATTATCCCCTTTTGTTTGTGTGGATCCATTGTTGTTGAAGGTGACGTGGAGGATACTATTGGACAATACATGCTACTTGGTTTGTCTAAACGCACATTTAAGTTGGAAAACTAATTTATTTGTAACATAATAACAAAATATGCTTGCTGTTTGAGATATCTTCGTGTCATCTCACCAGAAGCATTTTTTGTTGAGGATTTTCAACTTCTTTTTAAAAATTATTTATAAAACGAAAGATGGTACTCTTAGATATATGTTTAGTATTTTAAAACTCAAGATTCGTTTTTAAAGCCAGTTATTAAAAATATTTATATATATATATATATATATATATATATATATATATATATATATATATATATATATATATATATATATATATATATATATATATATATATAAGTTTTTGAGTTTTGTATTGTATATAAAATTATAATAAATCTCGTTATTTCAGAGCAAACAAAATTGGGTTTTATTTTCGTATTTTTCTACTTCACTCATACAGTGATATAGGAAAAACTTATTTTTGATGTATGAGTGATATAGTTAAATACGAAAATAAAAACCAATTTTGTTTGCTGTGAAATAACGCAATTTATTATAATTTTATATCCAATACAATATTTACAAGTTCCACTCATATCTGAAATAACGAGAAAACAACAATTATGTTTATTTATCCCCTTAGTGACACTTTAGTTCAAAGTGCTTACTTGTATCCCCTGTAACCGTTCGAAGAAAAAACAACAAAAGCGAAATAGACAATTAAACTCAATATTATTCAATTTGCTATGTTATTGTACTTCGCGTCAGAGAAACGGCGGTTTTCTATAAAATAGATAGCAAATGTTTGGAGATTTCGGGAATCTCACGCATGATCAATTAATTTATCTTAGATACCTCAGCTGCTTCAATATGTATCCTGGAATGTGCTGGCGCATAACAATACAAACTGGCTATATTTTGGTTAAATTGTTTAACATTTTTTATGGTATTGCAAAACATAGATTGCAGCCAGATTTTTATTTATGAACTATTTATATATTTATTTTTTAATAATTATTTTTATAAACAAAACCGTTTTTTTGCTGTCCAAATAATTGAATAGTTGATTTTTTTACTAATCAAATTTAATAATGTCAAACCATTTAAATATGAAACAATAATTATATTTTATATATACTATTATTTTATATATACGATTTATTATTATAAAATGGTCATATGCATACGGATCATAATAATGAATCGATTGCTATCTCATTAATCGAAAGCGATTTAGAAGTTTACTCGCTATGGTGGACCACACATATATACAAACATAGAAACTGCTGAAATCACTTTCTTAGTAGTAAAAAGGTTTTAAATGCAAAACATGTTTGTGTTTGATTTTAGATAGACAAATATTGTTTCAAATGCTAATTTCTGTAACTGGATTACAGTTTTAGCTCGAAGCAACTCATTCATACATAAAATATATATAGAGACTATTTCGAAATTTCACATTTGCGGTATTTTCTAACACAAAATAAACAAAAATTTCTTATAAGTATTAGTAGATTTTTCGCTCAATATACCGTCGTCACTTTTTCATTCTTATCATTTTCAATTAAAATTATTATTGTGTAAGTTTAGATTGATGATGTTTAGAATATATTATTATACCTGTAATTCATTATTATACCTGTAATTCATCATACGTAAGGGTTATTTAACCAAGGACTTTTTTGATTAGGGAAACCCGGGGGAAAGACATTGTGTAAAACGACTTTAAAATTAATTAATCACTTGTCTGTGATTCATAATAATTTTTACTTGTTTTCCCAATTCCCAACAGTGATCAATTGATAAAATCCAATATTTTCCCTGGCCTCTTCAAAAGAAACGAAAACTAAGCAAAATTTACTGGTCATCTTACAGATCTATACAAAATATAACACTTAATTTAAATAAATATTTATACGTCTGCTTAATATTTTGGCAAATTAAGGGAGTAAATCTAAGAGAGATTGTTTTTTAGGTAAAAATATCGAAAAATTCTGAATTGTTACTAAATAAAATAACGTATGTCTGTAATCTATGCATAAATTAAAATCAAGTGATAAAATACAATTGAATATTTAAGTCAATCATCATGAAATTTAAAAATGATCAGGGGAGAGACCATGTTCAACGAACTGCACTCATATTTACGGATGTTGTGAGAAAATTGACTGACAACAAGTGCAAAAGCGATCCTTTTTTCAACGTTGCTTATTAGTTTTAAATCAAATGTATTGCAATTATGATTAATATTGCAGTGATCAAGATCGTAAACACAATTTTTTTTAGATTATAAAACTACAAAGGGTGTGATCTGAAATATGGGTGACAAAATTTTTCGTGAATATAACGACTGGAAAAAAAATTTCCAGTTCCATGGATTTAGGTTCGACCGTTCTCTTGGATAGTTAGTGATTTACTGAAGAAAGTGAGAAGGGGCAGACCAGGGAAGAGTCATTTTGTATGTTTGAGGTGCAATTGTGACAAAACTAAGTTGATTTTTTTATTGAAATTGATCCATATATTAGATATATTAAGAGATACCACTTTTTTTACATCTTAATTGAGAATGACTCCTAAAATAAACAGGCACACCTGATACCTTGTTATTTTAGTCATTATTCAACAACAAAAAAAAACCCGTAGGCAAGATATCCGACTTTTAAACCGCAAACCTAAATTAGGCAGTGTAATTCGAAACATCCTATAGTTATAGTCATACTATACGAGTTTAGTTATGTTATATTTACATGCTTTTAGTATATATATATATATTCATTTAATTATTTTAAGCTTTTATACAGTTTTTGTAAAATGGCCTACGTACGAACGCTTATTCAAATATTTTTCACATTTAAAATTGCTTTTGATTTTTTTTTTTTTTATAATAGTTTATTACAAAAAAGTTATATTTTGTAATATTTATTAATTTTTAATATTTTTATTATGTTGTAATTTTAATAACCCAATTTACTTTTCAAAAATTTGAATATATAATATTTATATTTTATAAACAACAAATATATTTTAAGTACAACATATATGTTTCGTTAATATGCTACGCTACGCACCGTTATGCTAATTAAAATATTATGCACGTGTATACCTCGCTAATGAGTTGACAAATTACATTGTTATTATACATTAATATTACCTACAGTAACTACATTACTTTATATTATACCTACCAACTATGGTAAGAGACCTAAAGCGAGGATTTTATAATTTACTGGAGCGCGTCAGATGATTATATGGTACGTTTATTACGGTCTAGACAGTGTATATTTTACTAATTTGCCGTAATATTTGAATGTGATGCAAGATAATGGGAGGGTCACAAGCCCTGAAAAAAACACTATCTGGACATGCTCGTGTATGGTCAATTTTTGTTTTATTTAGATGTGAATAATACAAGAATAACGGTAAACATATTAATAAGCGATTCTAGGGTGACGCAGGCGGGCAGGAGTGTCCAGTCTTACAAAAAAGACTCACCACATGGACATTCTCGAGCGTGGTGGAGTTATTTTTTTATGTTGAAGGAAATAATATAATGGGAAAAATATTATCTTCTGATTTAGACACGATGCAAAGGAGTGAGCGGATAACAAACCTGGAAAATGATAGCTACCTAAACATTCCCGAGCGTGTAAGAATTTTTTATCTTGATGAAAAAAAAATTAAACATAACCCAAAAAATATAAATTGTGTAACCTGAAAAAATATTGTAAACCGTAAACTCCCCAAATTTGACGCACTCGAATATTTAAAAGTGGCGATTTTTTTTTTGCATTTTTTAACAGCTGCTATGAGCTTGGTCACATCCAAATTGGCAGTCTTTTAAATGGGAGCTTTGTTTAGATTCTCTTAACATCCACTATAAATACATGTGGCGTTCGCATAAAAAATTTATCCTATCCATTTTTAAGCTTTTTATATGGTCGTCTCCACCATTAAAATCGGCAAATTAACATATCTCCGTCTTCAGAGATATCTACGAAGTATACCCATTGAATATCTAACAAGGTCGAGGATGTCCAAGTGGTTGTTTGTTTACATTTTTGAAAGACTTCGCTATATACCACCCTTACCACCGCTAAAAAAGTATAAATCGTATTACCGTTTATCCTTTATACCATCTAATCTTCAAAATCCAGTAGGTCCCAACGACGCTCGAGTAAATCCCCATCTTACAACGTGGGTTTTTAAAAAATTTTCGCATTGGGAGACTTTTTTCATCACGTTTCTCAAATTTGAATATCTGATGTAAATAGTTATTGTTACAAGTATTAAACATACACAACGCACAATTAAACGGCTACTAATAGTCCAAAAGTAATCGGCGCAAGACTACCTTCACCTTAATTTTTTTACCGGATTCTCACGGTTTAATATTTTATTGAGTTTTGTTCACATTTTGACGTGAAGTATGTAAAATGAAAAAAACTACTCTATTTATGTATATTTATATTTATTTATATTCATATTTTTTCTTCAAGGTTCTTTTTTCCGAACCAAGTAGACTTCTCAGCTTCCAAGTAGAATCCTTACTAAATAATCAATTCAAATTTTAATTGTAATATTGTTTATTTCATTTTGATTGATTAATTAAACTTTCTTTTTTTATTTTAATAATAAAACATTTCATAAAATTATTTCTTATGACGATAATTTCATTCAATAGTGTATCAAATCTGCAATGTTTTTATCCGCAATAATATTTGAGTTCATACATTCCATCTTGTAAGTAGTCTATCTTATGAATCGATTGTGTCGATTTCTATTATTTTTTCATGGTTGAATAGAAAATTTAATGTTCAGAAATATATATATATATATATATATATATATGTTGTAATTTCGACTTCTTATAGGTTAGTTTATTATCTGGGTCATGATCTATCGAAGGGACCGATTTTGCACACTCATTCACATTTTACTTTAATTCACTGTTGAGTTTTCGTTTTTGATGTATATTGGATGGACAGACAAAAATGGACTAATTAGATGATACTATACAACCCCATCAATTTTGTTCGTGTCTTTGATATTTGCCTAGTATGTCCAGCGTTACAAACGTTAGACTAAAATTAATATGTTGTGCCATACACATTAATAAGGTACAGGGAATTATAAAGGTACAGGGAACGGTACAGGGAACGGTAAGGAATATTTCATTATAATCTCATTCATAATAATTAAATTTCGAAGTTACATACGTCTTATCCAACTACTGACTTCCGTTGTTTAACTGAATCTCTATAAATTTCATTTTTTATATTCTTCACTTGGCTAATGCAGCTTTTTTTTAGATACATAAAACCGGAATCACATGTCTTTCTTATGAAGAATACTTTAATTGACAATTTTGCGTACATCTCGAAAATTACTAATACTGTATGAAAATTTTAAGTAACTATTGGAGAAAGAATGGAAGTTTATAAAATGTATCTTATATAAATAAGGTGAATTTTCTCCCGATCACCAAGCAACCATAAAAAAAGCCTGCATTTTTTACGAAAATAACAAAATTTGATTTTAAAAAATGTATATTTATGTAAGTAACAAAAACATATGTTGAAAAGCCATGCGTGTCGGGTTAACGGAAACATTTTGGATAGATGTTTAATGAATTTAGGCATTGTTGAAGATATTTTCAATTATTTATTCTGCCTCAAATAACTTATCAAAATTTTGGATGAATTCATTAACCATACACAATTGTTAAGAAAAGACTATCTGCGATAGAGATAATTTGTTCACTCTTGAATACTCTAATAATAAAAAATAGTGTCCAGCTCTAAAATTTTGTTTTTGTATATTAGTTGGTTGGTTAATATTTTTGTCCAGCCGTAAATTATTTCCATCAGTTAAATTTTATTTGTTAGTTGAGTATTTGACTAATTCTAAATTTACTATATTTCATATCAAAATTGGAAATACCATACCAGGCTCATTACCATAACAAAACTTAAACATAAACTAAAATCAAAAGCAAAGAAGTTATAAGCTATTAAAGATTATTTAATCATTTCTTTCGTGGATACGAATTTATATTGAGATACTAGCAAAGTGACGTCATAAGCAAGTATTACTTCTTTATTTATCAGGATTTTTAATCATTCATCACTTGATTATTTTAAAGATTTTTCTCTTCAATTGACGACACTACAATTGAAGTAATAAAAACATTTTAGTCAAATATATATAAAATTTCATAGGTGTACTGTTTTGACTATAACGCTATACAGCGATAAAAATAAGTTTCTAAGCTTTTAAGTACATTTTTAAACATTATTTAATTCTCCCAGTAATACAGGGTATTACTTTGTAATATTTTTAAATTTTAAGAAAAATATCTTTAATAAACAATAAAACTTTTTCGTAATTTTAAACGAATTTATTTACATATCCTGTACTATTACATTTTTTAATTTTTATCGTATTATTTATAAAATACTATAAAAGAAATCGATTAAATCAACAGTAATACTAGTAATGTGCTAAGAATAGATTAAATATCGTTACTAAAAAACGAAATAAAAAACTTTATTTGGACTAGTGAATAAATAATTCATTCAATGAATGAATGTAATAATCAGTAACAATAAGTATACGTTATTCTGACGCATTTATTTATAATTTATTACTCGTAAAAAAATATTCATTTCAAATATATTTTCTTTAAGAATGAAAAGTATAAGAATTGTTACTTGACAACTAATAAGAATGTCGTAAAACATGAAAAGATCATGTTTATTATCATAAGAAAATAAATTTTCAAATTTCTATTCAAATCTAAAATAATGTACCGACATAAAGTTTCATGCCTATTCAAAATTACAAAATACTGTTTGTATGATGTATTTTATAATATATTCAATTTAAAACGACAGTTTGACTAGATTTAAAAAAAATGTAATCTGATAAAGGTCTTAATACGCCATAAAAATTGTTTATTTTGTAATTTTGAATAGTATTTTTGAATAGCATGAAATTTCAGGTTGGTACGTTTTTTTAGATTTTAAATAACATTAAAGACTCACGTCGAAGCATTTTTATTGGATTTGACTATACTAGCATAAAATTATACACGTTTTCATTAAGAAAGGTTCCTCGGTAGTAATAAATTACTGCCGAAAAAAAATTAATTACTTAGATAACGAAACATATTGTATATATAACAAAAATTTGCGTACCTTGCCGATCAATTTAGAGATTGATTATTAATTAAAAATACACTAAATAACCTTAATTTACAAACTTCTTTTAAGGTTATTTAGGGTGTTGTTAATTAATAATTACTTTATCCTAATTAATAATTACTCTTAATTGTTCGACAAGGTACGCAAATTTTTGTTTTATATAGTAATATATTTCGTTAACTATAAACATACTAAAAATTCGGACTATTTTCTACAAATTTATTTGTGTAATACTGTCCTTTAGAGAATTTCCTTAAAGAATGTTTCTTAAGAAAAAATATTCTATCAAATTTACTTTGAATAATAATTAACTATAAAATCGTTAAATTGAAAAACTGTGTAATTTTGTATAGGGAACTTTATAATCTTTTGAATGGAATCAGTACTTGTGTAAGAATACTTTATAAATATAGTTAAAAGTAGTAAAACAGAAAAGTTTGATATCATTAAATAATAATATCATAAGCTTTCTTCGGAATAGAGTTTTTAATTTAAATTTCTCTCTATTTCTCCCGATAAACAGTGACACGCGAATTTTTATCATTTAGCAATAGTTATAAGAGCTAAATTAAACACGCCAAATCTAGTTCCTCACAGCACATTAAATCTTGTACTTACAGCGTTCTAGATAGGTGAACGAATTTTTTTATCGTGTTGTAAAAATGATTCAAATGGTGATGTTATGAATAGTGATTTTACGAAATACAAAACACCGAATATCTAGCCACTCTTTCGGGCAAAGACTCGCAGAATTTCCTTGGATTTATCAACCAAGTAATGGTACATATAACTATATTCCGAAACAGGATGAAAGCTCAATACTTTTGCAACAGATGCTGAACAGATACTTTTATCACCACTTGTGCATATTTTCATAATTTGGTATTCGATGCCCAGCCTACATAAACTAAACTACATAATATTCGACCGAATATCTAGTATTTAGAACATAGGCGGAATAGGCTGGATACCGTGTATTATTTGGTTAATATTCGTGGCATTTCTAATTTAAATGGATAGAATAATAATTTGTCAATTTCATTAAAAGTATACAAAATTTGGTAAAAGGCATTCCAAATCAAATCGAGAGCGCTGACACATCTCTAATTTTTAAGACCAACAGCTTTTTCATTGTTTTTAGGTAATGCCATTGTTTTTATTTGTCGTTATATAATAATATAGTTGGCGCAATGTACAAATGTGAAAACTCGTATTTATCGTAGCCATATATGTTTTTTAAAAATTTGTATATTCAAGTTCCAGGAATTTCTTTAGAAGTTGTTTTCAAACCTATACATTTTTTTTTTGTTATTAAATGATGGGAGCTTATGAAAATTATTTTTACAATTTTAACTTTTTACCTTAACATGATTATTGAAGTTTGAAGCGATTCTGTGTTGTATTGGAAAGCAGTTTTGGATACTATTTTTGAAGTGAAGCTAACAAAGTCAGATGCTTTTTATGTGCCATTTAGATGGTGCGAAATTAATTTAGGTGCTCAAATTTTGAATTAAGAAAATTGAATCATTATTATGCACTACAGCAACTTTTATAATATAATGAAAGTACTAGAATTAGGTGCTTATATCGAAGAAAATCTGTCAAACATGAATTACTGAAGAAAACTGTCAAGGTAGCATATAGCATGGATTTTTTTGGTAATTTTGATGACATTGATGTATTGAAGGCAGGCACTCCATAGAAGTACCTAATTTTAGTACTGAAATTATATTATTATAGTGCATCTTAATAATTCAATTTTTTTAATTAAACATTTGAGCATGTATTTAAAATTGCAACACCTAAACATCACCTAATTTTGAGCATATTTAAATTCAATTTTGAATCCTTTACTCAGCTAGTTGGACTAGTATTATTGTTGGAGGTAAACTATCTGTAAAATAACGAACCTCGGACTTCTCTAAGCACTTATTAGCTTTATGATATAATCTTCTATACATAACATGGTCTGCTTAAATTATAAGACTAATTTCCATTATTTATTTAATATTATATCGAAATAAGAGACAAAAATCAATGATTAAAAAGATTAACAAAATAAATATATTTAAAATATCAAATTAAATCCGTAAAACGTTTCATATATCTATTATCGTATTACAACATTTCTTCAAGTTACAAAGACATTTGTTTATTATATTGAATGTGTCAATTATATTATTAAATAAATAAACAAGCAGAATTTTAACGTTTTAATTTTCTTAAACAAATGATGTAAACTGAATAAAATGAGATGTATGTGAAAGATTTTCATCAGTACTTTGGTCTAAAGTACTGGCTAAAGATTGTTCGTTACCAATTTATGTCTCCGGTTTTATATTCCCCCCCCCTGGTTGACATGAGAATTAGAAAATCAGAAGAACAAAAATTATGTACGGCACGCGTTACTGTACATTTACTGAAACGAATTTATTTAGCCAACTACAGGATAGTGGCGTAAATTTTTGAGTTTTTACAATTCTTTGGTTCTGGTTATTTTCAAGACACTCTCTTTTACAACAAACACAAAACTTGAAAATAATACTAGAAAGTTTATAAAATTTTTTAAATCAGCCTTAAATCTTCGAAAAAAATCTTTAAGGATATCGATTACTTTATTATAGAGCTTTATATTTATCCGAACGTGGCTAAGCCATAAAAGAAGGTTTAGTTTTTAGTTTGCTAATTCTTTATTTTCATCAAAATATTAAATACAAGTCGGCTTATAACTATAGCACCTAAGCTTTATCTATAATACATCATCTTATATACTAGTTACATAGAGATTACAATTTTTCATAACATCGTTTTAATAAAATTTAAAAAAAAAAAAAAACCATTTTAAAATACTTAACCTATGTGGATGGATACGCCATCCCTATAACTAACTTAACACATAAAATTAAAGAAAAAAGATACTATATACAATTAAGATTACACCGGCACTAGGTGCAATCGACATCGTGTGGCATGAGAAATCTTTTCCTAAAAAGCAGCATCCCTGGGTCAAATTGACCCAGTTTGCTGATTTCTGGGAAGGGATTGTTGCGGGAAGATTGGAAAAAGGATTTTGAGGTGGAAAGGATAAAGTTTGGAATAGTTGGGTGTCCAGTTTCGCGGTGGAGAGCTTCGGTCGGAAATCTTAGGGGTTTTTTCGAGATGACTCGAAGGCAACGATTTTGGAAATGCTGCATCTTCGTGATGGGCGAAGATGCAACGTTAGTCCAAATAGGGGCGGCGTACGTGAGTACTGGGCGGATACATAACTTGTACAGTCGATGCTTTAAACGTTCATCCAGTTTACTCTTGGGGCTAAGTAGTGGGTACAATCCTGCAAAAGATGCGTTTCCCAGGGCCAGGCGCCTATTGGCGTTTTGTGTCCAGTTTAATCCTGCAATCAATCCTGCCTTTGGAGGATTACGCCCAGATAGACAACACTATGAGTTTGCTGGATTTTCGTGTCAAACATCTTCAATCCAAGCGCGTATGCTGAAAATTTATTCTTTCGAGTGAAGAGAATAGATTGGGTCTTTGAAGGGTTAATTTTGATTTTCCATGACTTGAAATAGCTTTCAAGGATGGACAATCGGGATTGAAGGCAACTCGAAACTTGTTTCGGTTGTCATGAAGAGCAATAGATGGCCGTGTCGTCGGCGAAGAGAGCTGTTTCGGTAGCTCGATCCCTCGGGATATCGTTGACTTAAAGAAGGGTTATGTGTTTGTCCTTTATAAATGTATGTTTGTATGTATGTTTTTTTTTAAGAGGGGGGAATCCTTTTTACGGATTCCAAGCATATTGCCTGGATATGTGTATGTATGTATTGTTACTACAAAACAGCAGTATAGAAATAATATGTCGTTAGATAAGTTTTTATTTTACTGTCATTAAGTATATTAAAATATTTCACGACGTATAAAAAAAAATTTTTTTTGTGTTAAAATGTATTTTCAAAAAAAGTTGATTACAAAAATTAAAAAACAAATATGTTAAAATGTTAAGATTCGAAATCGGTTATTATTATTATTTTTTTTTTTTAGAAATGCTTTTTTTTAGAAAATAAAATGTTTTTCTCGATTGTGGGAAATGAAAATTTTATAGTGAATTTTCTGAGTATAAATTGGTAGATAAATGTAAAATCGTTATTTTACCGTACACTTCACTTCGTTCGGACAATTAAAAAAAATCAATACAAATTTGGAATAAAGCATTATTGCATATTAGGTTCATTATTGAAATGATATTAGTTCATTCTATGTACGCAGTTGGCCGTTTTTATTTTCTACCTATTAATCTGGTTGATTTAAATTTTATTGAAAATGGTTCAGCAAATTGAATATAACTCGTACCAGAAAAACATTTGAAACATTTGTGGCATATAATTAGTCGCAGCTTGCTAAAAATGCATAAAATGAATTCAAAAATTGATCCATTTTGAATGAAAATGAGTATTTAAGGGTTTTTGAAGTCGCTCATTCCGTTAAATCTTATAAAACTGTATAAAATTCACATAATTATACATTTTTGTGTTATACACTTGTAACGAAGAAATTGCTCTAAAATAACAAGACTTGAACATAAAGTCTCTTTTACGAATCGAAAAAAAATTATAATTTTAACCACTATGGTGGTGCATATTTTACGCATCTAGGTTACATAAAAAAATAATTTTGAACACTTTTAAGTATTACACAAATACTAATAGTTCTATAAAAACAAGCATTTTTGTATGTTCTTTTATGCATTTGTCAAAAAATTATGTATAAATCATTTTAAAGCAACTAGCTTATAAAAGTAATAATATTGAACATTTTTAACAAATATACAACTTTTATGCATTTCTCAAAGAATTGGGAAAAACATAAAAGAGAAAAGTTTTGCTATAGTTCTGATTTTCTCACCCTCTATATATTTTGGGTCACTTAACATGAATTTGAAGTTAGTTTTTTACCTATATTGAGACAAAATTTCCTATTTTTCTTATCTTTATGGTAGCCTGTTTTAATCGATGGGCCCAGGTGATACGCAAAAACGGTTCAGACAAAATATATCTAGCCTAGTCTTGCTTACAAAACAAACTTGTATAATGGCTAAAATTATTATTTTTGGAAGCTATATGCATAAAATTAACTTTATATCAATTTTTGTTTTATTTCCTTTTAAACGTTGTGCTTAAAAGTTCATGAAAAAATGCATAGTTTTACAACTTTAGATTATTGAAAACGTTTCAATCGTAATTAGCGACCTACAACTTTAGATTATTGAAAACGTTTCAATCGTAATTAGCGACCTCAAAATACTTAGATACTAAAATTCAAAACTTTTGAATGCATCATTTTATGAATCGCTGATTTATTATTAAGCTAATTATAGGTCACAAAAATGTGTAAATGTATTTCTGAACACACCTGCACATATCGATACGAGCTTTATTTCAATATTTCCGCTATTTCATGTAAAATTGAACAGAATTCCCTTCCGTACCATAAATACCGTCGTATATAATACGACGATATGCATCGTTTGATAGAGGAATTATAATTTGTATAATTATTTTAATAAGACTTTTCACAACTTACGATACGATATTATTATAATTATGTACAGAATTTCTTTCAATAAATAGTACCTCTACTACATTCATACGCCATAAGAGTTTTTCTATATCGGAAGTCAAAGTGTTAAAAGTCACGTATAAAATGTATTTTTTCTAGAATATATTGTGTAGAGTATTCTGTTACATTACATAAATACTGTACAAAATGTGCCATCCACTCACCCCTCATTCTCATACTCATGCTCATGCTCATGCTAAATGAGGTAACAACTATACGTCTTCTATATCGGTGTCATCAAATATTTTCTTTGAAACATTCAAGTACGTTTAGATTAAATAGGACGAGTTGGTTTGCAAGTTATCATCATGTGACTAATAATTATTTAGACGATGAGTATATGACTATTTAGTAGTTCAAACCTCTCATGCTCATAGTTGATTTAATTTTTTAGAAATTTAGTTGTATTTTTTCTGTCCATTACTACCCGTGTCTATAAATTCTATATTCCAACTCGTCCGAAAATTATTGTGACCACTTATTTCCAAACGTCACCTATTCCACTTTCTCCTCATTCGATAAGCATTCCATATGCAATTCTTTACTCTGACATTCAATATATATATATATATATATATATATATATATATATATATATATATATATATATATATATATATATATATATATATATATATATATATATATATATATATATATATATATATATATATATATATATATATATATATATATATATGTCCGAACCATTTCATACTTTACCTTATTAAGTCGACGAAACAGAGAGAGAGAAAAATTTATAATATAGACACAACTTTGCAAGTGCAATTTTTTGATTGAATATCGTTCTTTATCTAATGATGAAAACATTCGAATTTAACTCAATTCGACTTTAAATATATCTGGTGATTTATAAAAATTCTCTATAAAACCCTAGGTATATTTCTAAATGATTTATTTTAAAATTTCAAAAAAGTAAAAAGTTTATTGTGAAACCATATTTTGAAAATATGTTTTTTTTTTAAATTATTATTATTTCTGAACCATGATTTTTTTAAAATTATTCACTACACTTTATACACTTAACTAATTTATTTAAAATTATGTCTTAAAAATTATGTATACATATGAAAGTGATACTTCATTTGCTATTATGATAATCAAAAAAAAAAAAAAAAGTTCAAAATCTAAATATTTTTTGTTAGTCACTCTTTAGCCAACACAAACAAACTGAATAGTTTATCCACGTGAAAAGTTCTAACAGGATGCTCTATTTAAATTTCAACGTTTTTGAGTTTGCGATTTGGGCTGTACATTATGATGTATAATTCAAAATTTAAAGCACCCTTTGGTTGTTGAATTTCAAAAAATAATTTCTTATTATTCATTTATATTATAATTCAATCCTCTGTTCAAAATTTCAAGCTTTCTGGTTCATCGATTTAAGTTGTACCTTTGGTAAAAAAACAAATTTTTTAATTTGAAACCCTTCTTTGCGTTTTTGGAATTGAATTTCAATAAATCCTATCTTCATTTCAAGCTTTTTAACTAAGTGGTTTGAATAGTACATTTATCGATACATCAAAATTTAGGAATGAACTTCGAAAAACTCTTATCGTATAAGACACCCAAATGCAAAATTATCATTACTCATTTTTTATATACCTAGAGATTTCCATAACTTTGATATAACGAACATTTAAAAAAATGTATTATTAATACGTTAGCATGCAAACAGATTTGGTAACATCCAGCACTGTAAGCTTTCGTACAATATCGATATGCATGGATGTCTGTGCTTTACAATTCTTACTTTATTACGGTTTCTTTCATAAAAATGTATATTGAATGAATTGTCGTCATTACACAATGAATTGAGAAAAGAACATTACACGGAAAAATTCAAGCATAAAATGAAATAATCGTTATTTCATGGTCTTATGAAGTAAAATTATATCATAAAAATCAATCAAAATCAGGAAGGGATGAATTTATGTCGATAAAATAAACTTTTTTTATTCCTTCATTGGAAAAATATCTCAATAAGGTATTTTATGAAAATATCACGTAGAATATTTTCTTAATGTTTCATTTACATTATTTACATTAAACTATTTGATAATGACGGTGCAACACTGAACGTTAACTTTGTTAGCTAATAATGTTTGCGAACCATGGCATTCGCAATTTCATTAAAAATTGGTTTATAATTGCATATGTTTGACGATACTATCTATGTATGTCAACTTAGCGAAACAACTTTTACCAATTAAATTCGGAATAGGTCCATAATTGGCCGCTATTTAATCGTTAATTAGTTGTGGAAAAAAAATTTTCTCCGTTATGGTTGTTAGAGCGCTTAATTTTTTTTTCCACAACTAGTTACCGATTAAAAAGCGACTTATTAGGACGTATTTCAAAGTTGATTAGAAAAATTTGTTTCGCTAAGTTGACTGTCAACTGTCAACACCAAGTTTCTCCGAAATGGTTAGAACGAAAAAAATTTTTTCCACAAATACTTTACCATTAATTAACGGCTAATTATGTGCATATTTTCAAAAAAAATTGAATTCAAAATAAGAAGACAGTCAACTTTCTCCCTTATGGTTAAGGTGAATAATTTTTTTTTCACAACTAATTAACGGCTAATTATGAAATACATGACGTAACTTCATAATGTACTTTATTTCTACTCATACTCATAATAAAGTAAACTTTAAGAATAATTTTATGTGGAAGCTCATTTGGTATTAATTTCGCATCAAAAAATATTCTGCAAAAGCAATATAGAAGTTTTTAATATTTTTATAGAAAATTTTTTTTTTTTTTTTTGGTTACACCATTTACCAATTTTAGACTAGCAACAAGCTCTTTATCTAAAAATAATTACCTTTTAAATAGAATATTATGGAATTATAGAATTTATGGTTTTGAAATTGCATAGAAGTCAGTATTGTTTTCATGAATGTTCAAACATTTATAAGAAACTCACCATGTATTTTTTTATGTTTGTTATTTAATAAACTCAAGTGAAACGAGATAACAGCGATAATATGCCATTGGCGGTGTATAAATAAATAAACTCAATAATAACAACTACCTCTTTATTTTTTTTAGATCCTAATGTGTTCTTACAACGTGCTTAGTGTACTGCTATCAGGATAGCTGTTAAAAACACACGGGTTAAAAACAATTAAAATGTAGGCGTATTTACATTGCTTTATTTAATTTTGCATAGCGTCAGTAATTAAAATTAAATAAATGCTTGTAAACATATTATTGCAAATAATTATATAAAAGTTATTTTTATAACTAACTGTTATTAGGTAAAAAAAAGACATTAAATTTATATTTAGAAATGTTTTTCCGAGAAAAGCAAGCTCTCCGTTTTCTTGGGCAACCTAAATTTATTGCATTTGGATAGTAATTTTTTGAGGTATTTGTGCACGAAAATTGAAAGAAATACAATATACATTCGAATTAAATCATTATTTTCAACCACAAATAACGCAAATAATAATTGAAGGAAATTTTACATGCTCAATCTTGACATTAAAACGGAGGGATGTTGGAAAATGTAATTTTTTTTAAAAAAAGACAAATTCAAGAAAAATTGTATGTATTTCTTCTAAATAGAGATGAATATTTTAAATAAAGGTGGGTCTACACGATACAGACTTTTTACTCAGACTTCACAATTTCCATATAAATTCCAATAGGTATGTCTGTGCAGACTTATAGCATAAATCGGCATAGAAATACTTCTATAAAAATTAATATGGAATGTCTGAAATCTGCGCAAAAAGTCTGTATCGTGTGGACCCACCATAATAGATAATTTAAATAAAAAATAATCCGACTTAGAGTTTCTTCCAACAAATGCGTGTTCTTGTTATTATTTATTAGTTAGTTTGTAGGTGAATTTGAATTTCTAACTATAAAAATAAAGTATAATCATATTTACATTAATGGAAATTATCATCCCACACAAGCAAGATGCGGTTATCACTGTTGTTCTATGCTAGTTGAAAAGAAGCAGGATTTTGCATTCAATATAAAATGATCAGAGATCATGTCATTTATTTTCTTTTAATATCCACTACACTACCATTTCTGTGCAAGTTAGAATGATGTGGTTTTATGTTTACTTCTGGGTAAACAAAGTTATTTCTCAGTGAACGTGTAAAGTTCACAGGCGTATTAGTTTATCCAGTAATCTATACATACATATAATCCATACAACTGTGAAGCTAACTCACTCACTCACTCACTCACTCACTTACTCATGTATATAAATTTTAACCCTCTTTGAGGCATGTCAGAAACATGAGATTTTTTGCATTCGATGCGAAATTATTTGAAACCCTATTCACTTTTAGACATGCTAGGAAGCTACGGTTTTTCCATTTAACGTGGAATTACTTAAAATTTACAATGAACCTTCCTTTCTGACCCTTAATCGTCTACTACCCCCCTGAAAATGGCAAAAGCTCCCTACAACTACCCTATTTACTTGTAAGAAGTTGTATTATTTTGCCATAAGACGCAGAATTACTTAAAATATGTAGATAACCCCCGTCTTTACTCTCAAATTTCCCACAAAAAGACAAATGTAAAAATCCTTTTTACTAGCCTCTTTACTTTTTGACATGGTAGAAGGGTGCAGTTTGTTTCTTTCGGTCTAAAATTACTTCAAACTATCAGGAAATATCTCTCTCTAACTTCCTCTATTACTCTTAAACTTTCCTTACCCAATTATTAACGGGAAAAATCTCTTTAAACTTCTTACCATGGATAAGATTTTTTAATTTCGTTTCAAAATACCTTATAAGTAAAATAAGACGCCTCCTCCTTTCTGATCCTATAAGACTCTTAGCCCCTTTAAAAATGGAAGACAACCCTAAAACTACTCTTTAATTTTCTAGAGACGCTAGAAAGCTAGAAAGTTTCGGTTTTTCTCAAAAATTGCTGTTTCCATACACCGAGAAATTAACTAAATCATGCAGAAAACTCGTTTTATTGACCCGACATCATAAGAGCAATGAGACCAACCGATGTGCAACTGTATTATTTTGGCGCACTCATACTCAGAACTGGTCTTTAGAAGCAGCAAGTGCAATATGTACGGCCTACATGCGGCTCAAGCCTAAACCAAGGTCCTTCAATGCGCAGAAGTAAACTAAGGAGACTCCGCATAAATGGAGCATAACTGCGCATGCTGGTTTTCTTCTGAGACGCGGAGTCTAGACCGAAAAACCATTTTGGGATTTGGAATTCGGGGTCGGGAACACGTCGGGACAGCACAGAGTGTAGCTTAGATATTATAGAGCTTATATTTTATGTGTTAAATATCCTCTATTGTAAGAGGTGTCGGATCATATTTGAAGCATATGTGCTAAAACTGCCGGCTGATTTCTTTTATAACTGGTAAGGAAGGGTAACTATTTTTTGCGGAAATCTAATACTATTTAACTAATAGTTTTAATACTTTAAGTTTTTAAAAATAGTCTGTTGTAAATTGGACTGAAGTAAAAAGTACAAAACATACTTTATGTTTCCACTTAAATTATATCAAACAATTGGAAGTATCACCTAACAGTGTTAATTGTTTAAATAGCCAGCATATGATTTAATATCCACTTTTAAATTATTTTGAATTAATAAATAATTCAATACTCATCATTATAATTATAATGATATTAATTATAAAACATATTATATTATAATTTTAACAAATGTGTTTATTAGTTATATTTGAAATAAAATTATGGCAAGTCTAAACAATTTACGAAAAAATGTTTCAAAAAAATGTTTATTTTTAAGAAACATAATTTTTTTATATGATTAACTTAAGTTTGAGACCCCGGACTGACGTAACGTAATGACATGCATAGACCAATCAATGAAGTTAAGCAACAGCAGTCACAATCTGTACCTACCTAGCAGTACTGTGTACTGTTGTTGTATAAAAAAATAATAATCCCCTTTAGTTAATGGCTGTATAGCTAAAAGTAGCTGAAGCCAGAAAAAGTTTCTAAGCGTTTGTTGAAAGGGGCATTAGAATCACAGTAAAGGCGTTCAAAAAATCACCTAGGCGTTCAAAGAATTATGGTCGTTTTTGTCATTGATGAGCAGGAAGAAAAGTTCAATAAAAATTTTTGTTACTTTTTTTTTTAATTAAAAGTTGTAAGATTCTGGCTCACGCTTTTAACAGACCAATATAATTTCTGGATAAAACTAATCATAATTTATTTACTTATATCATCCAAAATGTTTTTTAAATTACTCATAATTAGCCGTAAATTAATCGTCAATGAATTGCTAAAATTAACATTTGGTTCATTTAATTAGAGAATAATTAGTGAGAAAATAATTAATGATTTTGTTCGAAATTTGATTTAAATAATTGTTTCGCTTTGATTTGAATACGTTTATTTTTGAAACATAGTTATAATGTTTGATGATTTTGCATTTCGTTTGTCTGTTTATAACTATCTATTTATCTATGTTTGTTCCGCTGTAGCTTTCGAAACCGTGCTCCAATTTTAATGAAATTTACTATAAAGTTTTAGAACCCGATGGAGTCATCAGGATCATCGTAATTATATATTTTCAAAAATTATTATTAAATTTAACTCTTTATAAAGATGGGATCTAATTTCGAGTGAGGTCTGTACTTCAATAGAGAGAGCTACTATATGTTAGCTGTAACACTTATCTCTTAAACATAAAACTATTATCTCTTTTCTCCAAAGATAAAAATTTATTTTATACCTCCGCATTTTTCTACTTAGATTTTAACAAAATAAAAACTCATGTAGGAGAATTAAGATAATTAAAGTGTATAAATATTTTTGGTGCATTTCACATTATGAACGTGAACATGGTTTTAAGTTTATCAAATTATGGGACTTTAAAGCTAAAAATATTTTAATTTAAGTATCCAAAAAGAATTCAAATCTAAGCAATATAGAAGCAACCCAATGCCTTAAATGTTTGTTCTATTTTCAGAGATCAAGTTTGTGTCGCATCTGGATTGTATAGAATAATTCCTGGTATGTCTAATTGGTGCCAAACAAATTGTTTACGATATCCTCCAAATTGTCCACCTGGTTTATGCGAATGCCCGTAAGTATACAATTTTTTAACATTCTAATTATCTGTTCAATGATACATATTCTACTCATTTCACACGACGCGATTTGTATGAAATCGGCGATATGATTTGCTTATGGAAACCAATGTATAGTCGCACACGGCGTGATTTTCGTGATTTGAAATCATACATGTGATAAAAAAATCGCTGTAAAAATCCTTCGTTCTTAAAATCACATGGGCAACTTTTTTTTATTCTTGTTTATACAGTCATATAAATCAATGTTTATGACAAAGATAGAGAGTTAAATAATGTTATTTTTAATATTTATAAATAAAAACATGTCAATGTTTGTTTATATACAATCAAAAAAAGGTTAGATTCATGTCCTGAACTATATAGAACAGGCTTAATAGGTGCATCTTATAAAGCAGATCATAATTTTTTTTAAATACATACATATGCTTAAAAGAAAAGGAACGAGGAGTAGCGAGTATTAACTAAATGCTTATAATATCCTGCAATATTTATATCTTTGAATACATGCTATACTTTTATCACATATATGGTATTGTTGCAACTGTTGTGCCGTATAGGGATAGAGATTACTTTCCATAAGAAAATTACATGTACGAAATCGCACTCTATAAGATATGCATAATCAAATACTGAAATCGTAAGAATTCCATCATGATGCGACAACAATCATATGTAATTTTACATTCGTAAGCAACGTTGTCAACGTTGTTTTTAGTTATTTGTTCGTAGTCATTAGAATAAAATAAAAAGACAATACATAAAACATTGTCTTTCTTAAAGAGATCCCATTTTCTGTGTCAATTCTCCTTTATTAGGTATACTCTTCTAATCCCCTCTAACTAGTATAGTGAAGATTTTTCTTATCTGTTTCATACATCACATATTTTTTGAAGTAGGTATTTGACAATTTTAAAATAAAATTTTTTGTACCTGTTGCAGACAAACATGTGATGCCATTGGTGAACTTGAAGGTCGTGATGGTGCCGATGTGTATTGTATGGATCAATGTATTGTTTATCCACCACGGTGTCCTGCAAATCGTTGCCAATGCTACTAATAAATATTGTAAATATTATGTATAAAACAATTTTTATTCGATAATACAATTTTTTTTATTTACAAAATCAAATGTATGGTTCTTTTTTTTTATTTAAAACAATTTTTATTCCTTTTTCACATAAAAATTTGAAAACTAATGTAAAACAAACAACGTGAATACAACACAAATGTAAAAATGATTTTGTTTGTACACATTGGGATAAATATAAAAAAACATTATTTATTATATCCCATGATTCATAATGCCATTAAAAAGCACTTACGTCATTAAAGAATAAATTTTGGTACTGCAAAATTAAATTGGGTGCCCAAATTTTTAATTAAGAAAATTTTATAATATAATGTAAGTACCAGAATTAGATGCTTTTTATGTGCATTCAGTAAATCAATTTATTCAAAATTACATTATAAACGGTCAACGTAAAAGATCTACCAGGTGACAGCAGCCCTTCCAAGTATAACAAATGACGAGTGCATCGATTATCCCCCGAATCATACCTCCGGTTACGATAGTATATAAATCATGCAGTTATGAAAAGTTTGCTATATAATATTATGTATAATTATAATCATATAATGTTCTTGAGAATTTGAAGTTAAATACTTGAGTCTCGAACCAAGTTATGAACAAATTTGTTAAACAAAAGTGTTAAGAAACAAACTTGTCAGAGAATATTATTTTTAGACTAAAGTTAAAAAAACTCAAATTAACGCTAAAAAATATTGAAGCAACAAACAAAATATTGGGTAAAGATTCATTGGTTCATTGAATTATCACATGAATCCATTATTTTGACACGTCCGTCCGTCTATCATCAAAGTAACTCCAAGGAAACCAAAAGAGATTGCGAGATGAATTGGGGACGTATTCTTGGCCTAAAAAGTTTGTGAACGAGCAAAATCCTTCGATTCATTAGTGATGGAGCCAATGGACGGATGACTCTATTTCTAAACTATAAAGGATAGAAGAAAAATTCGAATACAAAAAATGTTTGTTTTTTTTAAAACACACAAATTTTTTCAACATTTTTTCGAAAACTGCTTAGATTTTTCACAATTTCAGCTCAAATTTACATATATATTCAATACATATTATCATTTTATATAGACTGGGTATTTAGGGTATTTTATGAATGTTTATCATTAAAAATAGTTCAAATATGTTACTTTCCAGCTTCGCAACTTTTTATACTCGACATACATAATATGTCAGAGTATATTAATTTTAGACTAAAGTTTGGAATGTTAGTAAATATTGATCGCACAAACAAAATTTTTGAATAGGTGTTGATTCACTTAATTAGTTCATTTCCGTTTTTCAGTCCGTCCGTCCGTCGCCACGATAAATCAAAAACGAAATGAGATAACGTGCTGAAGTTTTGGTGACGTATTCAAGACTTAAAAAATAAGATCAAGTTGGTGAATGAGGAAAATCGGTCTATTAGATCTAATGGATCAATGACCCGGCTTTTAACCATAAGAGATTAACAAAAATTTATATACAAAAAATGTCTTTAAAACAAACAACTTTTGTTTGAAATTTTTTTCAGAAAATACATGCCATACAAATGTTTGGATTCGCCACAATTTTAGCTGAAATTTATCTAATAAACACATATTGGTTATTTAATTCTGTTAGTTGGTATCTTCAATTATTTGTATACTATGTTATGTATATTTTGCTTTAATTTTTATAAAATTAGGAAATTTTAAATAATGACCTGTGAGTGAAGCAAGCTTTATTCAGGCCCATGCTTTAAACACTTTAAAGAAGACTACAAAAATCAAACTACAAAGCTAAAAACATCTGGAAATATTGTAGGTTTTGTGTTGTACTTATTTAGATTTTCGAATCAATTACCTGAAATCATGTTTCTCTCAATTGTGGTATGTTAAAAATATTAACAATTCAAATTTATATAATTTACAATAAAACTACTTTTCTAGACAATGTAAACATTTGTATATTATTTTTAATGACACTCTTATAGTCAAAAACTAAATTCATACGTGAAGCGCCGGGTACAGCTAGTTAAATAATAAAGTTATTTCTTTGGGGTCAAAATAAAAGTTATTTTAATAGTTACATAATACGCATACATCCTAATTTATACTGATGATGTCTACATTATAGTGGAAATACGTATTTATAAAACAAAAAAACCGAGCTAAGTAATTAATTTAAATATTTCAAAAATGACACATAATCTAGAAAACATAATGAAATGCAAATTATAATATTTAAAAACTACTTTTTTTGACAAAATCAATAATTTATAAATTTATAAAATTATTTTTGCAAAACCTGTACCGCCAATAATATTGACAAAAAAAAAATACAATTTTTAATTAAAATCCATTCAAAATATTTGGACTACGTGATCCGTAAAGTACCAACTGATACATACAAAACTTCATTAAAGTATTAATAGTCCACAGAACGTAGATGTTAATTATAGTTTGATACTTTTTAAATTTCATGACACGTTTTGAAAATATGTAGTAAATATCGAAAATAACATTTTATTATATAATAGATTCAAATAACTGCATAGGATAGTTTGAGTAAAATATTGTGGCCTAGGTGTAATACTTTGTTTGGAAAACTAATAACAAATTATTAACTGTTTGTTGTGGTCTAATTTGAGATCTAAGTTTGGAATAGGGTCGATCTTTTGGACAGCCTTCTTCAACTCTTCCAGGGTTACTGGTGGCACCTCGTAGATGTTCTCTTTTGTCGTAACAGTCCTAACAGTAGGATCAGCTGTTTGTTTGTCTGTCGAGAACATAGGGTTCTCACTATCCTGTCTAGAACTCTGGGTTTGATGATATCCTGGAACCACGCCTGCGTAGTTTGACCATGACCAGCTTGTACGGTCGACCCCACATATCTTGGTGAACTTCGCGAAGCAGCAAATTCACAAACTCTATCTACTCTCCTTGATGGCTTTACAAGTTCAGTTCTCAATCGATGAAGAGCAGCCACACTTTTTTCCATTTTCTTGTTCGTTTTGGCTTCTCGAGGTGGAAAACGCTGCATCACTTCCTATCTCCTTCTAGAATGGCTGCTGTCCTCCAGTATTTTGTTGGTTGATTTTAAAATTATCCATCTTGTTTGCCAGCGCTTACATTACGTTAGGGAGCGAGCCGAAATAATTGAGAGCGAGTATACCATCGGCCTGGCAATAGCCTACCCCAGTTCACTGAGGCCCTACTTTCGCTTAACCAATCCCGGATAATACGGACTGGCACTCGCTCGGGGCATCACGGATTCCGATCTCCGTGGTCAATACATATATATATATATATATATATATATATATATATATATATATATATATATATATATATCATCACTACATAGTATAAAACAAAGTCGCTTTCTCTGTCCCTATATCCCTATGTATGCTTAAATCTTTAAAACTACGCAACGGATTTTGATGTGGTTTTTTTTAATAGATGGAGTGATTGAAGAGGAAGGATTATATGTATAATAACATCCATTAAATAGTGGAGAAATACTGTTATTTTTGAGGTTTCTAATGTGATGTCGTAAATTATGACATTTTTTCCGCTTACATTGAAAACGCAGGCTACGAGATTTATCAAAATAATGTAATAAGTATTGTACACATTGAAAAGGTCTACAGAAAACCCCGCTATGGTATATGTCTATCTCTTATGGATATCCCACAATTACATTTTTTTGTCATTTACTTTTTACGACAAATAATGGCTAATTTTCGAAGCGATTTATTTTTAATTATTAATTTAATATCTATATAAAAATAACCGTCCTCTGCTACAAAATTTCAATAATTTGGGGCTAAGGCCGAACACCGCCCCGTGGGATAAAGGGCCGAGGTTCAAGGTGAATACACCAAATACTTTTTGCTGACGCGAACCAAGGTCGTAGGCCAACCCAGAGGTACCCGGTGTCACATACCAAATACGAGGTGTAAATATAAAAGTTTCCTGGCACGGGTTTCCTACACGAAATACCGGGTGCTTCAAATTGTCACAGCAACGCGTGGCCGGGTCTGCTAGTATATATATATATATATATGTATATATATATATATATATATATATATATATATATATATATATATATATATATATATATATATATATATATATATATATATATATATATATATATATATATATATATATATGTATATATATATATATTTAAATGTGTGTGTGTGTGTATTCATTTATTTAATAGAATTGATAACCACAATTTGTCAAACAATTAAAAAAATAGAAATTTAATAATTTGCAGGAATTACAATCTGTCAGCATTCATCCGATGTATGTAATTTCATCACAATTCCGATGTATGTAATTTTAATCAGATTAGGGTTATTTTTTTTCTTTTCAGTCGGTGTCTATGATACTGATATCGCGCAAAGGGACGGAAGTGCGTAACAGTGTTAAAGTGTAACAGTGAAACATACACACATGCATACATACATACATATATACATGCATACATTCATAATACATAAATAATAAATAAAATAAATAACAAATAAATAAAAAATAAATAAAAATAAAAATAATATAAAATAAAAAATTAATAATAAAAAATAATTAATTAAAAAAATGAATAAGCATTAGAAAAAAATAAAACGACATTTTCATTGAAAAGAATTATTCTTCGTTACGAAAAATAATTTCAAATAATTCCTGAGACTATTTCTAAGGTTAAAATTGTAATTGTAACTAAAATGGGATGTCAGGTGTTACACATCAGTTGCGGGTATTGATACACTTACTCGATGTTTTAATTATTCTTATGAGAAAGCACATTTTCTAAAAAAGTAGTCAAAGAATCTTAAACTTGCTACGCAATAAGGCATTTTATGGCCCTATGGCTTCTGTAGAGATGCACTGTTATTAGACCTCGACACATAGGGGAAAATGTATTCAGCACTTCGCCTCGCAGCCTGGTTTATCCCAATCAAAATTAAAATATCCATTTCAAAGGGTTGTTGCGCTCCTTTTATAAAGGTTGTTGGGTTGTTCTGGAATTTTGAATATTTTAAGACTCGAAAGAAAATTCAACTGAAACTGGAGTCGAACCCAGCTACATTAACTTGAATGCTCAGCGCTTCCCAAATAATAATTACATGAATAAAGTTAAATACAGGTATAATATTTGTAATACCTACTGTGGACTAACAACCTAGTAAATATGAATAAACAAACATATCAAATTGTATTCACTACGTGTACGGATATGCGGAATTATATATATATATATATATATATATATATATATATATATATATATATATATATATATATATATATATATATATATATATATATATATATATATATATATATATATATATATATATATATATATATAAACAAGACAAGATAAGAATTAACAGAATTTTATTTTTTAAATACTCGACAATGAAAGTATCCATATTTGAACTATTTTAGGGTATTAGTAGTCATAACCCAAAATAACTACTCTAAATATCCAGTTATAAATGAATAAAAAAAAGTTGGGGTGTGGATCCATTCAAAACCGATTTTGCTCTTTCACGAACAGAAACTAATCGTTATGTCCAGAATACGCCACTAAAATTTTAGCTCGCCATCTCGTTATATTCGTTTTTGTTTTATCTCGATAATGACTAATGGAAATGAACTAATTAGGTGATTCAATGAACATCTATACCAATATTTGCTAGTGTTATTAATGTTACAAACCTCGGACTAAAACTAGTTTACCCACATTTTCGTGTCTATGTAATTATTTTTATTTTAATAATAATCTATGGAAATAACTCTTTCAATATTAAATGTAATTAAGAATATATACTACGTTATTATATAGAAAAATCCCAAAACGTAGAAAAAGTCACATCCGTCCATCTTGCCCTTGTCTCTAGTAAGTTGAAGTACCCTTAAAGGCAAGATGGGGCTTGTAAAAATCAATCTATTTTTCATCCTTATCACATAGGTATACCAGTGAGCCCATTTTCTGCATTCATCACATGTAGTCCAGCCTTCATATAATTATATCAATTACAATACAAACATGGTGCACTACTTACCAAAACCTAGTCTTTACTCAATATCCTGTCCTCCACTCACATCATGAATGTATCGGAAGTAATTAAATAAATTAAGAGTAAAGATAATGATGTAAGTGGCCTCTGATATAGACGCGTATATCTGAGAAACGGAGATAAAATCCCATTATCAATATTATTCTTATTATTATAAGTAGCATAAACTTTATTGATATTTTAATAAGAGCAAAATGGGGTACCCCCATACCCCTTCTTGATCTATGATGCCCAATTGAATTTAAAAATTGATTTTAAAAACGTTGTTCTCACAATTAATTTTTTTGACATGCTTTCAACTGTGGTATTTATGTGTCGTAAATAGTACGCAAAATAATAAAATTTCAAAAAAAAAGTGTCTTTACTCACTTAGCTGTTTGGGCTGTACATTGATCGAAAAAGATTTGATGCCTCTCTTCCTGTTTTTGTAGTTGAATTTCATAAAACCCTTTCTTTAGCCTCGTCTACGTTATAAGGGAAACCTGTGGGTTTAATTCCAAGCTGTTTATACTCGACATATATAAAATATGTCAGAGTATATCAATTTTAAGTTTTTAATGCCAGCTAATATTGATTGCACGAACAATGTTTTGGTAAATGTATTAAGAAATAGAAACAACACCTGATTATTCTCTTTCCGTCTGGTCTCCTGTCAGTTTGTCTGTCATCAAAATAACTCAAAAATGAGGAGCTAGCAAAAATTTTGGGAACTTATTCTAGACATAAAAAGTGAGTTTAAGTTCGTGCATGAGCAAAATTTGGTCCTAAAAAATGAAATACTCTAATCCAAACCCTATATTTACATAAAAAATGTTCTTTACTTTTTGGCTGTTATTAAAAATAACGTAGCCAGAATGTCTAAAAGTTTTCACATTTACATGAGTACATTTCACATACACTTGATATTCATGAAAATTTTGTGTGTATATGAGTAAAAATTTTTAGACGTTCTGGATCCGTTTTTTTTTATTTGATTTTTTTTTCTAACTTTTACCCTTTTGACCTAAATCACTTCCCAGCAGTTTCAAATGCATAAAAGATGATGACATGCCCGGCTGATTCCTGCCACAACGTGGTTCCTGTACTTCACATACTACGATGCATCACTGAAAAAAATTACAGTCATACAGAGAGAACTTTATTCAAATCTCCCACGAGCTTTTAGTTTAGAAGGCGAAAAAAAGAAAAAACTCAATGATCAGAATGAATCTTTTTTATTTAAAAAGCAAGCATCATTATTGTATGTGCTTTATATTATTTACAGGCAAGAGAAAAAATGTAAAGCTATTTATATTGATAATAATAATAATAATAATAATAATAAATATGTACAAAAGAGTTTTTTATTTAATTCATAAAATTAATAATATGTCGATTTAATTATAATGTACGAAATAAATTCATCATTCGATAAAACATACCATCATACTCTCTTGTAAACAACCCTGTATCGTTACATTCTATCCTGTATCTAATATTGATAAAAACAAACGTATGTGTCTTGGAATATTTTTATTACAATCATCCATCAAAAATTTGAAAACATTCAATACTCAAGTAATTTTTCCCGTATAACAGACATTTTTTTCTCATTATCATTCATAATTAAATTAAGTCAAATATCTAATTAATGAGTAAAAAATGTTACCAAAATGATTCGAAGGAAAATCATAAATTTCTATAATCTAAATTTTTTTACATCAGTGAATAAAATTAGTAGTTGCATTAAAAAGAACATCCGATTATATTTAATTGTTTCATTATTTCATTTAAAAGTTCATTCTTAAAATTATATTTCGGTTTTTGTAAACAATGCATTTCTCAAACATTTTTTAATTTCCACAAGATAAAATTTACACGCTATGGCGTAACAATGTTAAAATAATTTCAGTGTTTCCATAATTTTCTTATTAATAATATTAATTGTGTTTCGAAAGTATTACATCATAGATGGGCATCCACATATGACGACATCCAAATATGTTAATATTCAATATTAATGAAATCATATGTGGATGCCATCCATGATTTTATACTTTCGAAACACAGACATTATCAACGTGTGACGTAAAAATTTTATTCTTTGGCCCGAAAACTTTTGAGGTGTGCTAGTAATGAATCTAAAATTTTTTAAATTCCTTTATAACTTTGTAATTGTTACAAGAAAAATAAAAATTGTGTTGTTATAAAACTTAAACTTAAACTTAAATCTTCCAATTATTACAAACAAATTTTTTTTCAAAAAATCTAATTGAACATTAATAGAAAATAAGATTTATCAAAACTTGGATAACAGATTCAAAACTTTGTTTAGAACAACCAAATGAAATTTTTGAACACTACCTATAATGAAATGATCCTTTTTATGAAACTACTAATTTTATGAAACTACTTTTTAATTGGGTAATTAGCACCTATTTTATTAAATTTATTAGACATACACGATTATATGATACAATATTTAATGAAAAAATATTTTATTTACAAAATTTCCTTTCACGTAATACTATAAAATATTTTAAATATTCTTAATTAATGATTAAATTGGATCTTAATGGATTATCTTCTACTTTTTTATTTAATTTTATTTTGTTTTTTTAGAAATTATAAAAAAATATATATTTATTATTTTTATTTATTTTTGAGTAATAAATATTTAATTAATTGTAAGTGAGAGCATCTTTTATTATCTCATTAATCACAAAATTACTTGTACCGATATAATAATACAAACGTGTAAAATTGTTATATAAAAAACGTTATTATTTTTTCGAATTTTATTTATGAAAATTCTTTTATATTATACAGCTATTGAAAACTTTGTTTCCAAATAAGTATTGAAAATTGTCTATTGAAAACCAGATTTTTTTTTTATTCATAAAAAAATTCTAACTAGTTTTCTGAAAGTATTGTTTTTGAAAGTGGTATAAATTACTTCATATTAATTGTCTAACCGAATTCTTTGCGGGAATATTATGGTATCCACAAATGAGAATGATGTACATATTGTATTCGATATAAAAAATACAACCAAACATTGCCACATGCAATACAATATTTCCATTTGTCCCTTTATTGAAGTGCCCCAAGATTATTAAGTTTTATTTTTTCTTGTATTACATACAGCAGAAGAAGTATTACTTAATATAACGAATTCAATATAAATTTATATAATTTAATATCATATAGAAAACTTTGATGAGACTTCTCTTTAAAACATTCATAAGACCTATTATCACTTTTGGCTCAGAGATTTGGATCATGACCAAGAACGAACAAGATTGAATAAAGTAATTTCAATGAAAAATCATCAATATATATATATATATATATATATATGAACCGATCCACTAACAAAATATGGTCAGTTCAACCCAATGTAGAAATTTATCAAATCCTGAATAATAAATACATCATGAGCAACTCCGAGGATGCAATGGTTAGGACATATTAGAAGAATGCTGTATCTCCCCAAGAATTGTCGACAATGGGTATAAGAGACAGGAGAAGAAGCGCCAAGGATAACATGAGTTGGAGGAACACTATATGAAAGACCAGAACCCACACTTGGCCATTTATAGAGATCTAATCGTATAAATTTGTTTGAAATACAAAATAAAACATTTTGCGAGGCTTTTTAAAGTTGTTATTCAAGGTTTAAATGTTAACTGATAGGTTTTTTGCATAGGTTTTAAGTTTATTTATACTGAAGTCAGTTTCATTTGTACTTTAATATACTTAATGATACATCGCGATTTCTTGAAACTTAACAAAGTTCCGTGAGTTTGCTGTTTTAGAACTAGATAAATTTTAGAAGATTCAATGTATTGTCAATAGACTCTACATATCTCGGAGTAGGTTTAAAATCATGTCACCACATAATACTAAGTATACTCTATCAGGATTGAAAAAACAATTTTATCAAATTCAATAGAATTAAATAAGACCCTGCTGATTAGCAATGCATATTCAAATATTAACTTTAAAAATTCATGAAAGTTTCTGTTGTTTCAAATAAGGAATACATTAACGTAACTTAAATAAAATTAGCGTCAAAAAATATAAAATCGAATATTAATTCATCTTATCATAGATAGATTGAGAATATACCTGAATTATTTTTCGATTTAATATTGAAGAATACTTTTATTAAAATATGAAATAATATTTTTATACCACTTTTCATAAACTTGAATTTAATGATTAACATTTCATATAAAATAAAATTCGCGACTAGAAAATAATGATTTTGACAACACACCAAATTCTCCTCAAAGGGTAATAGTAAAACTATTAGAAATATTAAGTAACTACAAATAAGTAACAGATCGAAAAATATAATTGAAATTAAATTTAAATAGATTTATTATGATATTATGCCTCAATAGTTTGAGACCTATAGTTAGTACAAGTACAGTCCAAAGATCAGTCAATAATTTACCTGAATCAAAATAGTGAAATGAAAAATGATTCGAAAAAATAGAAAATGATTCGAATTATTTGAATCAAGGCCATTTTGAATTTGTTTGAATTAATAAAAAGGACAAATCTATTTTCACAATTTTATAAAGAAAAAATCTCATGTGTTTTCAATTTTGCCTCAAAAGTGAAAATTCTCTATTCATTGATAGAAGAAAGAACATTACAATTTTATTTCACACCACATTATCAATGAGTATGCAATAATAACATCATCATCATAAAATAATCAAAAAGCAGACTTCCAGATTTCGTTTTATTTAAAAGGTTTATTCAAAAGTTAAGAAAAATTTCCTTTTAAAATGGAATGGCACTAATTTTTTTTTTTTTTTTGTTACTTCAATAAATCACGCAGTGTTTTTTTATTTATTTTGTAAAATAAAAAAAAAAAAAAAACAAATACCAAAAATAAACCACTATGATTTTTTATATCGTTTGAAAGCAATAGATACTTTAATTATTGTAAATGTGCTCTCGTCTTCGTAAGATTTGTTAAGGCTGCTACAACATGATGCGTCCATCCGTGGGATTACCATATTATATTTTGACAAACTTTGATTGGAACACTATCATTATTACGGGCGTCAAAACTACTGTCGTGAATTCCCAACTCATGTAAGAAATGACCCATGGTCTTCAAAAGCAAGTAACATATATCATAATAACGATCACGTATACAGTATAGCTTGTATGCTTAGTATGGTTGCATGCATATATGTAGTATAAAAACAAAGTCTTTTTTCCCGACACATTTTCCTAACAGCCCATTGTACTTATTAACTTTTGTAGCGACGGCGGGAATCGAACCCGCAACCCTATAAATTTCGTATACAGTTGGTGACATAGACAACAGATATACACAGACTTTCTTCCTTGGATAAAAGTGGAATAGCATGATTTCACAAATATAATTATTTTTTAATATTTTTTTAATATGAATGATCCATCCCCTATTTCCAATTAACATATTTCACTTTATTCGATCGTTAATATCTTCAAACTTTTGATGTTTTCATCAACTTCAAGTGTATTAATCACATTGCACCAAGCATAGAAGTTGAAAAGACTAAAAGAATTAGAAAAGTCTATTATTTCTACCTAGTTATTGTATATATTTTATTTGAAATACATACTCTTTTTATTCAAAATGAATCAGTTTTAACTGTTTTGTTTATTAATTAAACATTCGACTGATATTCCAAATTATCTTATATATAAACCCCAAATAAGAGTTAATATTGAAAATCAAAATTATTAATTAAAAAATTTTCATTTAATATTACAACTACATCTCTCTCGTTGACGCATCAAACGCACCATGGAACAGACTTTTTTTTTCTTTGATAAATATAATGGAGTATATAAACATTTAGAATAATATATTTTAAATAAATAAATATATTATGAATTAAAATTTTATATTTTTATATAATTTTTATAGAGTATAATTTAAATTTTAATCACTATAAGTACAAATTTAAATAATTAATGTACTAATCACAAAAAAATATTTTGACGACGATTGTTATTTAAGATAATCCATTTGGAAAATGAAATCTTTTATATTGAGATATTGTCTTCAGAAAGAGTCAATTAATTTTACTGTTCATATTAAATTCGACATATAAAAAAATGTTTTATACAGGAAAAAGCACTTAAATAATTTTTTCATTTTTTAACAAATTGGAGAATAAACATAAATTATGCAAGCCATATTTTTACATAATATTACAATAAAATAAATGAAAAAAAGGGATATAAAAATTTATTATGATCTGATTCGACTATCGAGTAAATAGCCAATTGTAATCAAATGAAAAAATCAACCCGGCTGTCTGGTTCAATAGATTGCAAATTCCTTAGTTCAGGTAGGACAGGTTGATTTAAATCTAAAAGAGACTTTATTTGTTGATTAAAAAATGCAATACTTTTCGTTATATTGTCATTGTGAGTAAACAAAGAATTTAAAAAAATAGGTAAGTTTCTTCATTAAATAAGTAAATTTGCCTTTTTAATGTCTTCAATCTATGTTTAACGACAATCCATCAAAAAAATTTGACCAATAATATTAAAATCTTTTATTCGAATACGAATCAAAAATTTCAAATTCTTTTTAATATGAAACCTTGCTATTTTTCGATAATTATGAAACGAAAATTAGGAAAAAATATCCTATTTCTCCAACTAAGTTGCAACGAATTCTACGAAAAAGACATTAGAAGATCGATTTAAAGTTAATGGCATATTTCTCCAATTTGCATTTTTTTGTTATATTTCGAAAAAAAAATATCAAAATGTAATTGAAATTTACTTAGAAAAAAAAATTATATAGGATATCCTTGCTTCGATCGAATTAGCGTCGCTTTTTTTAAAGTAATAAATTCATGATATTTATATACATCAATAATGGCACACAGTTTACTAAGACTACTCACTTTCACCAGATAATTATAAATTATTTTAGAATATAAATATTTTTTTACCAACATAATATGAAAACTTATAAAAAAATAAAATAGCTTTGTCGAATTATATTCATTCTAGATGTTATTTTTTTCATAAACGAAATTGAGCTAGTTTTATTAAGATTGGCGTTTTGTAATGTCATTCAATAAATATATAATCCAATAATGTAATTAATAAAGCGCTTATAACATGTTTAGACGTGAAAGTTGATGATATTTTTAATTCATTTTGTTTTTATAGCATATAAGATAAGATGTAAACTTAGGAGAATTATTAAAAATTATTCTCTAATAAAAAAAAGGTTTGATAATTTTTATATTATAAAGCTGTGATATAAGCTTAAGATCTAGCAACCTTAAGTCTATGAGCAGATTTTTTTAAATAGCGTTTGAAGTGTAATAATTTTAAGTCGACTTAAGTTGAGTCCTGCCGACTGTGCCAAACAATTTTTTATGTATTTTGCATTCGAATTTTCTGATGAAAGTGATAAATTATTCGTCTAATTAAGTTAAACTACTTGAAAGGTTTATAAACCTATTTCTATAGTTTTTGATTTGCTTTTTGAAATATATCTACCTACATTGAGTGAATCACATTAAGTTAATCCGAATATAAAAACTTTTGTAATAACATTAAAAGTATTGCTTTCTTAAAAAGGTAATTGTTTTGATTTGATTGTATTTCTTGTATAAATTTCAAGACACTGTTAAATTTGATTATTATTTAAACATCAAACATTTATAGTAAATTAAGAACTAAAGCCATTTAAATAAAATTCGAAAAAAGTTTTATAGTTATTACTTTTTTAGGTAAGTAAATTTCAATAAACATAAGAATATTTCAAATTCATAGAAATTTGCTCTACTTTATAAAATGTTTTCACAAATCTATGAAGCAATTATTTAGTTTTATACAATTTATTTTAATGAATCTATAAAATAAGTTTTTTTGTTCATATGCATTTCTACTCACCGAAGATGTGGTAATACATTCAATGGCTAAATATTATGTATTTTCTTGTTTAAGTATCTCCTCAGTTCAAAATTAATTATTTCTTTCTTATGGCACTTATTAACAAATCTTTCAACATCAAACTGCGCAGTTAATAAACCATTGTAACCACATGTAGCACATAAACATATCATGACATTTATAATAAAATTAATTTAAAAATGAGTATGTGGAAGAGATAGGTACTCTTATCTATTGTCGAAGCTCACAAAATTTTCAATTGCACCTATAAGATTCAGTTTATTGACGGATAATATCCTTACTACAATAACAAGAAAATACAACTTCAATTTGATGCTTCTGGCGCAATAAAAAATTAAGTAATATGCGTCGACAAAATTTGATTTACAGTTATCTAAACTTATTTTATAGATTATAAAATTTATAAGAAATCTAATAAATGCAATTTAGGAGTAAAGAATTTTGGACGGCCTAATAATTTCTTTGGACTTATTATTTTTATACAAATATTTCAATTTTTTTAATCAAATATCAAAACCATGATATTATATACAAATCATAAAACCTAAATGTTTCCTCAGGGAAAATACATTATCATTTTTACAGCGGTAGAAGAGTAATAATTTTAAGAACCCTACTAACTGCGCCATACAGCATTTTATATAAAATATTTATTTAAATTTGTATATACGATTTCAAGACTTGAATATAAGATCATAATCTAAACAATACTATTTGAATGTAATTGAACCCAAATTGCATTGAATTAGAATCATAAAAATTTTAACAATACTTGTATACATTTTATTTGTTTTTATAGTAGTACACATATTTTTATTATTAACAATTAATTGCACATTTTTTAACAGACTAAAAATGCATTTGTGCTTTAAAATGATTTGTTTTAAACTGAATACAGTTTATGATATTATTTATTATCTCTTACTTATTTGTTTAATTAATTTTAACATTTAATTCATTTTGTTACACGTGTAAACAGTGTAAAAATATTGCTCACAGATTTTTATTTTAGTTTTTAAGTGTAATTTTACTATTATTTTAATTATATTTATTTGTTATACACAAGTGAAAATAATTATTTAAAAAACCACAAAGGAAAACATTATACACTCTAAAATAATTCATAAGTAGCTTCAAAAATATGTTAATGTGAGCAATTTATTAATTAACATTCATTTAAGTTAAATTAATTACACCAATTATCCACTTTTTATCGTATTTGTAATTTCACAGTATTTTTTTTATTATAAAATATAAAATTTTCAAAGGTAACAGTGGACGAATTTGTTAAAAATTCAGATTGAAATGAGAAACCTTTCAATGAGTAAAACATTTTTATTTACTGCTAGCTGTAGGCCATAATAAATTTGCAGTTATTGTCACATTTCATCAAAATATTCATACAAAAATATTGAGGCCATATTCAGTATTCATAAAGCCAGTATTTTATAAAAATATTTTTGATAGCGTTAATAGTTGAACAATAAAATATTAAAATTAACTTAAATGAATGCATAATTAGTGAATTAGTTAATAAAAATCATAATAACAAATAACGATAAATAACAGTCTATTTAAAACTAAGTACTAGTCGTAGAAAATATGACAACGAAAAAAATTTATTAAATGTAGCATAGGTAAGTGGAAAACTTGAGTTTTATTTGATTTGTAGGTATAAACGCAACGCATTTTTGATAACTTTGTAAACGGAACTTATTTTTTTAAATTTACTTAAAACTAATATACCTATATTGAAGCAGCACCATTCTTGTAATTAAAAAAATAAAAGTTAAAAAATAAAATCAAATATTTATTTATTTACAATTCACAAATGTCATGGTAATGTCATTTTTTATTTTATTCAAAAATACTCTATTTTCATTAAAAATCAATCCATGATAATGAATCTTGTTCAATTCCATATTTCTATATTTACACTTTCACGCAAAAGATAAATAAATAAAAATCTTTGATAAGCGTAAACTTTTTTTTAGAGCAACACACCTAAATTAGTTCAAAAAAAACTTTTTTGTTTTATTAGATTGGCACAACTTAAAAAACAAACAAACAAAAACAAAACAAACATTGTCAATGATTAACATTAGTTAGGTTAGTTTTTCAAATTGTCTTTTCACACAAAAATGTACAGAAGTATTTTGTTATAATATTTCATTTGTTGAATTAATTTTAATTTGTACAACTTGGTTATAAGCACAGTCTTTTAAAAAAGTTTTAAAATTGTTTTCTACATAATGCATCCGACATAAACGTATAGGTAAATATGTTTGACGCATAATGCAGTTGAAACTTTAAATTGTCTGAAGGTTTGTACTTGAGTAATTATTATTTTATTTGTTTATTTATTATCACTGTTGTCAATATGACCATTTATTATCTTGATTCTAATATGCTGAGCGTTATGCTATTCAACTGCTAAAGGAATATCTGGTTCCATTTTAAGTGTTAACGTAGTTGGATCATAGTACCCAGCTCGATAATAAATATCATTATTATCATATATTGTTTCATATCGTTGTGGATCTGGTCCTAATTTATTTGTATAATCTTTTAGTGGCAATACTTCACATTTATGTGATATTGTTTGTACATCGTTTTCATCCACATGTGGTGATTCAAATAGAGCACCCTGTAAAAATAAAAAAATTAATATTAACATAATATAGAGAAATTACTTTAGTTAAATAGGAAAATCTAATCTCCTAACGGAAGAAATTAAGCTATACATTTATAAATAGCTTTATTTTGGAATTTTATAAGATGTATCAAAATTGCATACACTGCACAAGACATTGCGGATAAATGTTCACTAAAAATAAAGAGTGAGAAACACTTAATAATACATCACAGGATTAAGTTTTGTTGCGCAAAAAGACAATTAATAACTGTTGATAGATAATTTATGGTATAATTAGACAATTTTTTATTTCGTTTGTATATATACTCATGTAATCAAAAAACGCAACGACCTGAATCTTCCTCGCTGAAAATTAACTAATTTTATGGGTATTTTATAATTTTTTTTCAGTTTAAAATTAATATTTTAGATCGATAAACAAAATGAATTATGATAAACAAATTAACACAATATAACAATCTAGTATTTAATGTTTTTAAATAGATAATAATAAAAAACGCATTTTTTGATTTTTTTGAGTATGTTTGTATGTGTTGTAAGCATGCATGCAGCATCTGTCTATGTATGTAAGTGTCTATTTATCTATATTTGTTATGCTGTAACTTTCGAGCACGTGTTTTATGATATTTGTTAGACACGTTTATCACATTCTAAAAAATTATTGTATAGCTTTGATTAGGCAACAGCTAGTGTCATCGGTGGCACTAAAAAAATATATACGTCATTATGAAATCTAGCATAAGGTGGTGTAATGAACAAGCTAGATCGAATGCCAAATTAGAGTAATAGTCATCTTCCGATTATTTTAGTAAATTCTTTATCAGTTTTAGCTGCCATTAACATCGTATTTCTTTTCATATCGTCATCACTTCTCACTTATCAGTCAAAACTTCAAAATTGAAGTAATATAAGTTGGGACATCTATAAGCGAATACATTGTTCCTTTTCGTTGAAAAGGATACCTGTTGTGACATATATTGTTAAATAGTAACATTATAAGCGTACAGCGGTCAATTAACAGGTATTCCGATTTGATTCTTTTATGATTAGCATAAAATAATCATTTTTGTTTTCTAAATTGTAAATAAATTTCAAATAAATCAAATAATTTCAGAACAGATTGGGTTTTAACTAACGACTAGTAGCCAACCACGTAAAATACAAAACATCAAAAATTGGAATATTTTTATCTATCTATGTGACCTAATTGATTAGAACAGAAACTGAAATCCCAAGGATTGTAAGTTCGATCCCCGCTTTAGAGTACTCTTATTTATATCTAATTTTGGTCTAAATAATTTTCTAGGCATAATACTTGTCAAGTTAAAAAACGGCAGTCTCCACTATTGTAAAAGTGGAACCTAGTAGGAATTCTTTACTGTTAATCAATGTCATCATATCCCAGCACAAGAAGAATGTAAACATCTTTTTATTTTTCATGCAACATATTATAATATTGAAAAAAGTCCTTATTAGAAACAATTTGTTCCAAATTAATTATATTTTTGTAAATAAAAGGTTGGGGGAAATTTGGCTTTTTACTTAAATGATTCCTCAAGTACATTAAAAACCTTAATGACATTTTCAAACAGAATAAATTCTTTGCTTTTTTTCTTGACAAAAATTTGAGACATTTGACATAAAAATTTTCTGATCTTTTCAGGAAGATTTTCATAAAAAATTAGAATTTCAAAGTTTAAAATAACGTTAAAACTTTAAAACTTACCGGATATTGTAAATTTAATGGACATCCAACTGTTTCTTCTGGATGATAAAACCATTTGACTTTAACAACCATACTATTTCGAAGTGATTCCCACATTGCTTCAATACGACCAATATAAGGTCTATCTGGTCGTCCAGTAGATAAAAATACAGCAGCGTCTCCAACCTATATATATATTCATAAATCATTAATAAATATTTTTTTAGAATTTTTAAGGCGTAAAAACGTACACACTCGAAAGGCTAATATTTTAAGAAAACATTATTATTTTAATTTACTACAAACGTTTAATAAGTGAAGATAACAACTAACAGAGTTAATTGTTTTGATACTCGACATATGGTATCAATGTTTGAACTACTTTTAATGATAAGCATTCATAAAATAGTCTAAATATGTAGGCCATACAGTTATAAACACATATATTAATAATATGTATTGCAATTATATATGTGCTTATTAGCTAAATTTTAGCTGAAATTGTAGCGAATCTGAATAGTTAACGAAAAAAGGTTTCAAAAATAAAATTGGTTTTGAAAAATACATTTTTTGGCTTTGGATTTTTCTTCTATATTTAATGGTTCAAAAGTTGGATCTATTGGACTTAATCGACCAATTTTGCTCATTCACGAACTTGATCTTACTCTTTACGTCTAAAGTACGCCACCAAAATTTCAACCCGCTATTTTTTTTCGTTTTTGAGTTATCTTGGAATACCTAGTCTTACAACTTTAGACTAAAATTAATATACTCTGACACATTTTATATATGTCGAGTATTAAAGTATAGAAAATTAATATCGTAGAAGGATTAGTGTTGTTAACCTAAAAATATGCCTAGAATAGGTAACTATTTGTTTTAAAAATAGATTAACCATTCAACTTAGTTTATCGGTAACTTTTTTTCAGAGTTTTGTAAACGTTAAAATTTGTATTTGAATGAAAAATGATTTTTCAAATAAAAAAAAAAATTACCGAAATAGTTTCCTTTCCTCGCTGTATAGTTTTGAAAAATTGTTTTCTAGCACGTCCTTTAGCACCAGGTCGTTTATATCCTTTACCAGACCAACCCCATAATTGTCTTGCTGGTAAAAATGCTGCCATTTTGCTTCGACTCTCCACAGATTCTTGACGTTCTCTTAATTTTTTAGATTTCTAAAATATTAAATGTTATTTTATATAGATTTATATTAGAGAAACGAAATAGTTACAAAACGGAGCATAGTATCGTTTGTTATCTAATGCACTAGTTCTTTGCCTATTCTTTTCCTAAATTTATTTAAAAGTACTGAGGAAAAGAATTTAGGGAAAACGTCAGAGCTTTATTTTTATATATAGAGAAGAGGGGACCCATTGTTTTCGTTTTTTACGTCAATTAGTGAAATAATTTAATAAATACAATCCTCAATACAATCACATTTGAATTATTCAATAAAAAAAAAGAGATATATCTATTGCTGAAGTTCCAAATTCGTTATTTTACACAATTCTCAAATTATATATCTGTCTATATAGAAATATTATTCTCGATACTTGAGGAACATAATCAAATATCATTTAAATTAATTAGGGCACGTCAAGCAGAAGAGTTTTATTAATTAATAATTATTTATTAAATAATTATTCATTAAAATTATTTTTAATTATGTTAATCATTCATTATTTTTAAAATTATTTTTAATTATGTTAATCATTCATTATTTTTTAAATTATAATATCTATGAAATGTCAATGTTCAAAGTTATTTTACCTTCTCAGAAACACCACTATCCGATTCCAAATCATCATCATCCTCATTATTATCTTGTCCTTGTTCTTCTTCATCTCCCTCTTCTTCTTCCCTTTCTTCTTCGTCATCATCATCGTCATCATTTTCTTCGTTATCGTCTAGTTCTGCATCGTCTTGTTCAGATACTACATTTTCTTCTTCGTAACTGTCTGATGGTTCTTCTTGCACCACATTTTGTTCAAAAACTTGTTCGTCATCTTCAACTCCATCATCTTCTGGATCATCCTCAATGATTGTAACATTATTTGTAGTATTAATTTTACCATTTTTATCTTTATTACTATGGTGATGTTTTCTATGCTTTCGATGTTTCTTATGATGTCGACGATGCTTACAATGTTCATCACAACATTTATGCTTCTTCTTACGTTTCTTTTCTTCGCCGCTCCTCATTAATTTCTTCAATTTATCACGACGATGTTTTTTCAATTTTTTACGTTCTTTATGCTCTTTATCATTGCGATGTTTCTTGTCAGACTTCTGTTTAGACACTCTATTTTCATTTCGACTATCTGATTTTATTTTGATATCTGTTTTAGAATCTGTGTTTGAGACGTTTATAGCTTGAACATTCTGTCGACGTTCCTCGACATTACTATTCATAGATATTCGACGCTTACGTTTACTTAAACTTAATAGAGGATTTGGATCGTATTCTGAAAAGATAAAATTTTTTTAAAATCCTGATGAAATAAAAAATAATAGAAAACATGCCTAGAATTAGCAATGAGAGGATTACAACAGTTGGGTTCCTAGCATCAAGACTTTTTGGTTCTCTATACTCTCCTTCAGAACATCCCTTCACCTAGAGGCAAAAACGTAACCAGAATAGTGATGTAGTGGAAGTATGCTAAGCAGATGAAATTGCAAGATTTGAAACACTATTGAAACCATATGCGATGCAAAAACTTCATCACAGTTTCTCTTCTGGGATTATTCTATAATGGATGGATAAAAAGTTTCGGATCCTGTAGAAACAACACCTTTTTAACTTTAAATACTACGTTCGTTTTTATTCAATAGTTCTTCGAAGACAGTCATCCATTGGAATATGACTTATTATTTGACTTAAGAGTCAAAAGGTCGTCTTGGTTGATGTTCAGAATAAGCTTATTCCTTTTAGTATCTTTTTTCCAATAGGAACTACAATGGTTTGATAAAAGCTGTGGACGTTAGTTGCTTTTCCTAATATATTATCAACATTATTTAATTTTTTTCTACTTAAATACGTATCCAGAATAACTTAGTTGTCTTTAAGGTTTCTGCGAATTAATTTTACATATTTACTTACCAACAATTGGATAATCAGCTTGTAACAATCGAATATCTTCCAAAGCAATACGTCCACTATCTCCATCATCGAATTCAACACATACAAATCGATCGTCTAATGTTGGATCAGGAGTACCTGGTTCCGCTACAGTACCTGGATATAAACATCGATATTGTTGACTCCAATATGCGCATAATCGAGTGCCAGGTAATAATTCTTGAGTAGTGGCCGGTGATACTTCCAATATCTAAATGTTGAACAAAATAAGACATTTAATTATTAATAGAAATTAAATATATTTCTTCCTTCATTATACATTTAAAAAATCAACATGCGAAACTACTGAGCTTTAAAAAATAATGATAACTGTAAATTTTACAGTAATAAATTAGTTTTATACAATTAGTACTATAAATTTTCTAACAATATTAATATTCCATTTTGAGGCGAACAAGCTATATCAAGATAAATAATTTTACATTAAATTACTGCTTGGTAATAAGGTTTTTTAGAATTTTGAATTCAGCAATTAGCGTAAGTCACACGCAAAAAAGTATACAAGCATTTACCGTTTTTATTCGTTATCTTAAAAATATTTGATAAAAAATTATAGCTTTATTGGAATGTATCGCAGAAGACCGATAAAAATAGAATTAGCACACGACCTCATAAAAATAAAAAAAGAAATTGCAGATATCGCCTTTAAACCAATAAATTTCAGCAAACTATAAGAATAAGAAGATACTATGCCATGTATCCGCTATATTCACTAATTCGATTTCAAATTTTTGTTGTATATAAGATACTATCGGATTGAAAACGGTAAATGACACTGTATCTTAGGGCAATATGATATAGTTACTTTGAGGTTGAGTGATTAAATATCGTACCCACTACCCATTGGTAATATCTAGAATTCATCATTATGAAAGGAGCTAATACACAATAAATTATATTTCCGATACCTGAGGACGAATTTTAACAAAATTATTGTTTTTACGTGGCTTGGAATGGCATATTTATAACGTATCATAATGAACCAATGTTAAATTTAACAAATGGAATATTAATTCGTTATAAAAATACAAAAAAAATTAATATAAAACACAATGAAATCAAGTTTTTGGAAAAGGAACTTTTGTATTTAAATTATTATAAAACCTATATTTAAACTGACATAAGCGCGATTTTCTTGCTTTTTATTAAAATGTTGTAAATGAAATTCATGAAGTTTGGATAAATAAATTTGGGGCATTTCACGTGAAACGGAAAACGAATAAATGTGAGAATCGAAATTGTTGCATTTAAGATCAAGTTATACTTCTTCCTCTCAAGGGTATGAACGAGGATACAAATTTTTTTTTTTTTTTTTTTTTTGTTGAGATTTAGTTTTCAAATTATGGGATTCTAAAAAATTGACTTAATTGTTAAAAAGATTTTTCGAAAATTTTTTTTTTTTTTTATTTGGTGAATTTACATTAACGAATAAAGCATGGTGTTTTATATAAAAAAATTATTATTCTTTTCAAGTTTTAAATCACATTCAAAATTTTAAAGTTTTAAAGCATAATTTTAATAACTTTTTTTGACCATTTTTTTAAGTTTCAACTGCATAAGAAAGCTAAAAATATATGAATTTTACCATAAAATAAATATATATTAATTTTACCATAAATATAGATAAACTTAAAGTTTAGTAACAAATTTGTGTGCCCACGTTCATAGCCTCTAGAAGATCAACTGCGCCTAATATGAAACTATATTTCAAGTAATCTGTGTAGAAATATTGAATTTCACTTACAATCGACAATTAACATATGTGATAAGCATAATTACTATACTGTTCAATGTCCTGAATCATGCTGTTAATTATTGCATTTCTTTAAGTGTCATTATAGGTAGTTATCGTTTAAAATTTATATCGTTTTTCTTTTTTAATTGCTCTCCTACTCACTTAATTTACATTTACAACTTGATAAAAAGGGCGTACTTGGTATTTGTATATCATTTTTAGTACTTCAACATGGTTGAAAAATAATATATACCATGATATTTGATTATGTAAAGAATTTCGTTAAAGGGGTTTTTTATATGAATTTAATTTTTTTTATTAACATAGTATTTTTTCACATTTTAACGCACAGATAATTAAAAATGACTGTCCAAATGTTATAAAATTTGGCATGTAAAATCTTGACATAAAAGCGGAGGGCATGTCTAAAAGTTTTTTCCGGCAAACCATTTCTAAAATAAAATATAGATTTTTTATTATATTTAGAGTTTTTTACTAAAAACTCTCAATACGCTTTTTTCTTTTTTCATGTTAAGATTCCGCATGTCAAACATAATTTAGATAATTATCTTTTGAGTTGGCAAAAAAATTCAATGTATTGTACATTATAGTTCATTTAAGAATGTTGTTTTTTGTGTAGATGTTCCAATCTGCCTTACAATGCCCCTTAACAGTGGGATAGTTTAAATATGAATTTAACACTTACTTAACTAGACATGCCGAATATGCATACCAAATTTTTGCTACGTGTCAGATATTAAAATTTTAATTACGTTGAAGAACCTACACTTTGAATTTAATTGGAAAATTGAAATTTCAACCTATCCAAAATTCCGATTTGACTAACTTAGGTTATTTTTGCATATTTATTCATAAGAGAGCAATCAAAAGGAAAATCATCATAAAGATTTACAAAACCAACTTCTATTTATGAGACCTTCGTTTGTATAAGACCAAAAATACGATTGAAATTATTAAAATGTAATTCACTAAAATTTATAAAGGCGAATTAGAATAATGCCAGTAAATATAAATTTCTGGAGGAAGTAAAAGGTTTGATATTATAATATATATAAATCCAGCTTTGTAATTATTTGCAACAAATTAAAAATCTATGTAGGTCTAATCTTAAGATAATCGATACAGAGCAAAAGTGGTATTAAGCGAGTTGATAATAAGAAGAAAAAATGAAAATAAATTTTACGTAGTCAGTTCGTTTAAAAATTTGCCTGGTTATTGATCGGTTAAAAACTATTTTGTTATTAAGTATAAAGAAAATATATAATAAAGAAAAACATTGCCTTAAAAAATATGTTCAAGTAAGTCTATGTTTCATTTAAAATACAATTGTGAATTTGTGTTTATTATTTCGCTGACACCACAAAATTAAATACCGCAATGATTTCGATATTGCATTTTGCAAATATGAGTTCCAAGGAATTTTCAAGTATGAACGGGAGAGCCGATACACACAATTATCACTATCTGCTTTCTCAGGGCTTTTGGAATTTTAGATATTAAGGAGGGGGGAATAATCCCACCTATTTGGAAGTTTATATGGGAGTATGCTTTTTTATTATGAATTTCAATAATAATATTATTTATAAATAAAAATGCCGGGATTAAAATCTCCAGATAAAAAATGCGTTATAGGGACCACTTTGGTTTAGAATCTTTCGGCCTGTGTCCGCTAAGCATTGTAACAGTTATGATGATTCGGAATAATTTGGATGAAATTTGGTACGAAAATCTGAATTGAATCGTAGATGGTCTTTTAAGTTGAGCTGTATAGCTTTATTGCGAATGATCACGGTCCAATTCATCACGCGGAATTCAAAAATACTCCCCCTCATTGGAAATTTTTTTTTTTTTACATCCTTTTTTCTTTACAAGCTAGAAGGTAGCATACGAAAACTTTAAAATTGTGGAGCTTCTGTCCTATTTTGGAAAAATACCAACTTTTTATCGATGTGAAGTTTTCTGCAATTTGAAATTAAATGAGCAGCGTAAATAGGAAAAATTTATGATTTCACTTTACTCCCCCTTTTGCAATCAAGAAAATGTTGTTTTTGGTTTAAAATCGAGTCAGATCTACAGCTCACAGAACTGTAACTTACTTGTAGTTTGATTTAATACTACTTGTAATTTCATTTAATGATAGCCTTGAACATATTTTTGTAAGCAATCCATTATCATATTCTTCTTTACCTATTATATTTAATAAAAACTAATTTTCATTCGACATGAAGATGAATGAAGAAGGTTTCTAATTCGTAACTTCTACTATAAAGGTCAATTCACAAATATCAGTCGCGTCTCAGTTTGAACATTCCGTCTCAGTTAAAAATGATATTCTTCTAACAAATCTAATAGAAGGTATCTACACAGTTCAGTCTCAGTAATTCAGTGCTGCTTCAGTGATTATTCAGTTTCAGTCCCATTATTTTTAAATTCACCACAAACGATATTTTTACAATTTGACTGACAGCATTATTTTTTACCTGTTAGCGTGAGAATACACAAACCATTTAAGGAACAAGGATAGCAGGAATGCAGAACTGTGACTGAACTGATCCGCGACTAATATGTGTAGATAATAGACTGGTTATCTCCGATTGAGATTAACTGTGACCTGACTGATATGTATGAATTAGATATTTAGGATATGTATTCACAAATTTTTGATTGATTGCAAATAATTTTGTACCTGAAATAAATTTTTTTTTATTTAAAATATTTTTGCTTTCAAAATTTTGATGTACATTTTTTGTGCCAATTTCATTTTACAAAAGCCCCTATATTCCTTTATAAGTATTATTAAAACAATAAATGGCATATAGAAATAGTTGTTTTAAAATGTGTCAGAATTAATGAATGTGACAATATAAATTAAAATAATAAATTACAATTGACGTGCGAATTAAAGATTTTTGTTTTGTTTGTTTCATTAAAAGAATAAAAGCATATAAGATGATATGTTGTTTGTGTAATATAATATGATTGTCAGATTTTCATGCGTATTTAAAACTTAAGAATAATGCAATTAACATAGTAAATAAATTATATAGCATACTATCAAACAGCTAAACCATAATGTTGTAATGAAGGACATATTAAATTACATCAACTAAAGCACCATTTATTTATTATTATAATGTGTAAATGGATCAAATATGAATTTATGTAGAGTACGACAGACTTATATAAGTTATTTACACACATACAGCGAGCGATTCATTGCTGCTAACTATAATCATAGTAAGGATAAGATGATGTTTTACACTATATGTTCTTTTTATAGTAAAATGAAGATTTTTTTTGGGTAAAATTTTCTACATCAATTTTTTACTAGAACTACAGGTTATGATATCCTTAAGTACAAACTAATAGTTTTTAGAATTTGACCTGTCTGCCTGCTTGCTTGTGATCCGAGAACGTGAAGCATTTCGTTTGAAAATTAACCTACCAGATGTCCCACTTTATTATAATGATTTTTAAATTTTTAATGTTTTTCTTGAAAATACGATTTTCTTCATACATACTAAGTTTAAAAAAAAATTATCTCTACAATTTTTACTTAAAATATATCCCTAAAAAGTATGCTCAATTTAAGCTCAAGCGGTAAACGAGAAGTGGTTCAAATTCAACTTGCAAGATATGATTACAGGCAAACATCGGGATATGTCAAAGTAAATAAAAGCATGTAAAAACTGATAAAGCACACACACCAATATCATAACTTATCAAGGCAGTCAAACTGAAATTAAATGCATATCGTCCGACGCGGCAAGTTCTAGAATGGTGATGTACTGTCGAGAAGCACTATACGTCTTTGCACAAGGGAACTGGTATCTCTGTCACAGTGTTGTGTCAGAAAATATCGTAGAAGTAGAAGTAGAATTTTCGATAAAATTATAAAGAAAAAGCGATGAGATAAATTACCGATTCAAAATTATTGATTGTAAAATTGTGCCGAAGACAAATTTCAGTAGGACCAATTGTCGGTTAATGTGATAAGACAGAAGAAACAATAAAATAGACACCAGCTCCGAAGAAAGATATTGAGAAGTTCACGTTTTCAAATATTTGGACAAGGTTTTCAAATATTATGCAGGAAACGAAGAAAAGGGTCGGTCAAAAAATAAACTTTGACAAATCTAGAAATGGTTCAAATTAAAATTCTAGAAATAGCGCTTGTTTAAGAAAATGATGCTTAATTACATGTAAGTACGGTGGCTTTAACTATGATATGTATATTTTATCGAAAATATGCGCATGCTTAATGCGCATATCAGAGTCAAGTTAATACACTTAAATCTGTCAAAGTAAAAAACAAATCAATTAAAACAATCGCCGAGCAATGCGTTATTGAAGGTCATAAATAATATTATATTGAAATATATAAATGATTGCTCGATTACTGAGATCGAAGATAAATAAGGACAAAACTATCTAACTGTTACATGCCAAAAAAGAATTTGTTTATCAGCGGAGCACAATAAACAGTTATTAAAAATCGCAATTTAATAACTAAATTAAATATCACAAAGAATTGTTACAATTAGTGAAACGAAAAAGATTAAACGATAATTTAACACTTAATGTGGCACTTAATTGTCCTGAGTTGGAAAACTTTTCACTTCACAGAATACAGAAAAATAAGTGATATAAAGGAAGCAATCCAGCCTAAAGGTGTGAGAATATATAAATAATGGATTTGCACTAACCTGGAAATGTTTGCGGTTAAATATCTAGAACATTTTCTACTTGTACATATCAGTATTTGGTAGATTTCGTTGCATCAAGCATAAATATAATCTATTAATAGGTACAGGTGTCTAGTCTAATGTTAGAAATCGTCAAGAAAGGAAGACAAGCAAAAAAAATATCGAATTGACTTTGAATAACATGTGTTATAAAATGTATAAAAATCCTTAGGCCGTTTATAAGTATTAATAATCGTTGACATAAACAGTTTTCAGATTTAAAAATGAAATTAAAAAAAAAATAAAGTCTGCTTTATAACGTTGATAAAAGTTGTAAATAAATTTTTACCGGAAAAGCAAACCCATAGCTACTTCACAGATGTTTAGGTTTTCATAAAAATCATGTTACAGCGAAATTTCATTTAGTTTATCGTTTTCGACATAAATTCATATTTTTTTAAACAATACAAGATGTAGCTACTTAAATGTTAAATGCACTCGCTATACATGAATTTAATCAATTTTCACAATATCCTTTCGAATGCTCATTTTCATTTTACAATGAATGATTTTTAAAAGTCTTGTGAAAATATGATTTGAAATAATATTTAGACTAAAAAAATAATATTAATGTTCACCCAGAATAATGATCGTAATTTTTTTTTTTAATACATTGAAATTGTTAATCATAAATTTTCCCACATTTCTAGAGATTTTCATTTTTGAAAATATATTTTACAATCGTTTATAAATTTTTTCTGTCCATTCATTATTGTTTTCATTTTTTTTATTTATGTATTATAATAAATACGTTAATTTTTTCTGGAGTTCAAACGTATTCCATTGTTCCATATATTAAAAATTTATTTTTTCGTAGTTTTTATTATTAGAATTTCAATAAATTATTTAATATTTGTAATATAAAATGAAGTTCAATTACTTTACATATTTAAAAAGGTATTTTCATATGAGTATTAAACTCTTCGCACACGGCACTATTTTAAGTAATCAATAATCTGCTCAATTATAAAAAGTTTTTTTAGAAAGATGCGTTTAGAGCTAGGTAAATATTATTGTTTATGAATTTTGCTGGTTTCGATTTATAAGTTTGTTGCTGGTGAGAATGGAAAATAGGACTTGAAAATAACTTTCCTGTTTTTATCTATTTACCAGATGCAATTGGAGATAAAAAGAGTAATTATAAATGAATGACACTAGTAGAGAAAGAAGAGTTGTTTAATTTTATAATAAACGTCTGTGTGTACATATGAACGCATTTTAATTAAGTGTTATTTAAGTCTTATTGCTTGACTCAGGTCATATTTGTGTGTTAAAAAAATTATTTCTGATTTATTCCAAATAGGCTAACTGATGTTATCAACATACATGTGTATGTATTTCTGTAATTCAAAATTCCCATCGTGAGCAACAACCATTACTAGCGTTATGAAATTTCGAATACTTGTGTAGTTGGGTGTGCGAAGTACTTCATTCTCTACAAAAATGAATTTGTTTAGAGCACTATTCTCTATAAAAATGATATTCTTAAAATTGTCAACAAAATATTTATAGAGTTTGCGCTCTGTGTACATTTTAATAGAACATATCAAATAAATATAACCATTTAATAATGGATTTATCAATTATTGCTTGATTTATATCAAATCATAATTAGAAAATTGTTAATTTTGTTTTAGAATTTTATTTTAAGTATCGTAATCCACTAAATTTAATTAATATTATATTATTTCAATTGATTACTTTATTCTACAAAAATAGGAATTTTTTATTATTCTTTTTTTCTTCAAATTCTACATTCATTATTTATTACTATCTGGCGTGCAACCTATGCAACGTGAGAAAATTGTCAAAATGGTATTAGTAGGAAAATGCTAAATCAATAGAATACTTATTTCTAAAAAATATTTCAAAGATAGTATTCTATATACTTAGTCCTTATCCATTTTGATACTGTTAATCAGGAAATTTACAATTCCGTGTTTCAGAAAGTTGTAAATATTTTCGTGTACTATTAATCGGTCGACATAATTAAACAGTTTCTCTTAAGAAATAAACAATTAAATCGAATTTTTTTTGGTAAAAAAGTATAGCTGCTATTAAAAACATCAACATTGGATAGAACATTGACCAAAATCTCCAAAACATGTGATAAAAAAATATAACTAATACAGCTTATTCTTATTTGTTCGAATCCTGACTTCGAACTTCTTGACTTCGTTATTTGATTAGATTTTCAGCGAATGGAGAAGGAAGAAGTAATCTGCTATGTTTTTCCGGGTTCGTATTATCTACGAAATCTTAGCCTTTAGTCAATATCGTCCACTCATATCATACAATTAATCTAACGGGTAAATTAATAAATATTAAAAATAGTGATGTGTGTGGTCGATGATTTATGTGTGTATATGACTGAAGAACGAAAGTTCCCATTATTATTATTAAGATAAGCATTTACCCAATTGTATATGTATTTTGTAACAGAATCATATTAATTGTAGGCTCAAAATTTACCATAGCACTAAAAACAGTGGTTTTCTGGTATAGAAAAATGTGCATTCCTATTTTTTAAGAAAAATTGAAATATCAGACACAAAGTTCTAAGTGGTGACTTTTGAAAAGTATTTGAACAAATACTTTTGGTATTTTAATGACGACAACAAAATATATTTGAATTTTTTCTTTAGATAACATTTGTTCATTTTATGTAGTTATACCATTAATACAGAACTTTTATGTTATCAATAATATTTTGCATAATATAAATATTATGTATAATTATTTATTGTCTTAATATTTATTATTAATTAAAAGCAATGAAGCTTTTTTTTATCGTTTTGTCACGAGCTTACTACCTCGCAGTTTCTCTTAAACTTAGTCCCTTCATTGGAGCTCAAAGATTCTTCGAAAATTTCGACTCCAATTCAGTGATTTATTATGATTTTAAAATAAAATTGTAAAAATATTTTATTTTTCATATGTATATTTCAAAATTCAGTGGATCTTTCTTGAATAAAATTCGTATGTATATATATAATTTTTTGTTTACTTGCATTATCTCACTGCAAAAATTAAATTTAATGAATTGTTTTAGCTTATCGTTAATTATTCCAAATTTAAGAATTCTTTGAAATTTTTTTCTTTTAAAAACAAGTAAGTTTATATGATAGCGTAAATCGAAATTAGATTAACTTCACCATGGTCTTAATATTCTTTAGTTAAGACGTTTATGCCCAACAAATTTTTACTCCCTTTCTTTTAACTCGTAGTATTTGTCTATCGAAAAAACTTTATATCGAATTTTAACTCATTTCTCGTGATAAGTCGAGCTGAAATTATCAGGCAGGTTCGTTACGACGATAAACATAATATATCAAATTTTCGTTTAAAAAAAAAATTATAGTATAATTTTCGATTTATCGAAATTATTTAATTGAATGATGGTACGTAACCTTAATTTACAAAAGAGAGTATAATAAACTTGATTTTTATGAGTTAGTTTTTTGTAACTATAGTTAACAGTCAGGAAGTGTAATGAAATTAAAAAATTAAAAATTTCTTTATACAATTTTTTTGTTCAAATTATTCTTGTAAAAGGAATAATGTTAAAAACTAATAATTAAATGTCATAAATAATACATACATGCATAGAAATAGATTGTATATGATGATTCTGCGCGTCTGTTAAATTGAGTTATCGTTTGGAACACAGCTACAATTCATAATTGGAAAGGTATAATTCCAATCAACTAATTAAGGTTAGGGCGTATTTATTTACATCAAAACTTCGATTAAGATCGAGGTTAAAGTGCACTAAGTTTTGTTTACGCTTAAATGTTCTCGTTTATTTATTAAATATATTTGCAGCTATATACACATTCAATTATGATTATTTTTTAATTCTATTAGTAAATATTGATGAATTTCAAATAGGCATTGTTTTTATCATTCACACAAAATAAATACAATGAATTAATTAAAAAATATCTGAAAACAAACATATCATTAAATTTTTGTTCATTGATTCAGATTCAAATTCAGTAGCTCAAAAAGCATATAGAACGATGATAAAATTGACTTTCGCTAAATAAAATATTTCATACATTCAAACTACTGTTGAGTTCAATACTTGAACCAATTACAAAGCTTATTTTTGCGATTGATCAGTAACCTGAACGCATAAACTTGCATATTAATTATTTAATATTTATGCAGTGAGATTTTTAATACCACTTACAAAAATAATCCAATTTAAGATTGTTTTTTATAAATAATAAATTATTTGAACTTCACAATAAAAATTATGCTAATAATTTAATAAAATATTCTGAATATTGATTATTGGATCGATTCATTTCAAATTAAAATTATGATAAGTGAACATATAATAATTAATTATTTTTTTTATCTAGTATTAAAAATTGATTTAATAAACATTTTTATTGTAGATGCGTTCCTTTTTTTATATATTTAGAAAATTTATTATAAAGTTTTTTGTAAAAATCTGTTTAAATTGTTTTCATATTTGTTTCTTATGCAAAATTTTCTTTGCAGTAAAATACTTTTATCATTTAGAAAATTCTAAAAGCAATTTTAAATTTTCCATTTAGGGCTGTTTTACATAGTCTGACACGAACTACCGACTATGTAGAACGGCCTTTAATCGTACACTAAGATATGTTGTCTCTTTTGAAAAAATTCACCAAATTTGTGATTTAAATAATTAAAACCATTAAAAAAACATTGCCAATAATGGATATAAAACTTCATCGTGAATATTATTACTTTGATTATGTCTAGACCAGCTTGTCCAAATGAATTGACATTTCAATATGAAGTGAAAAATGCATTTTCATTTTTTTTCCAATTTTTTTCACGATTTTCAGTTTTCATTTTCTTTTATATCAATTTTGTGGAATAATCGATTGTAACAAAATTTTAATGAATATTGTCAACCTGTATCATGGATACATATAAAATTTCATCAAAAACAGAAATGAACGGGTCACGAAAATAAAAATCATCATCTGTTACAAAAAATTTATGAGAATGATTTTAACAGGCAGATCGACAGATACGAAATGAAAGTTGCTCACTTAAGAGATTGCAATTTGTTGGTAAATATGAAAATTTTCGAAATAAGAGCAAAAATAATTTTTGTTTATAAAAGGTACGCAATACTTCCGTTTTCGATTAATATAGCTCGAAATTAAAAGATTAATAGATTACATAACTTATGTGAAACAGAAAGGATGTGAAATTGAAATCAATTAATTAAAAAACATGGAACATGTAGATTATGTGCTTTTCGAAAAACAAAAAAATGTTATTTAAATTCTTTTATTAGAATTATTGGGAATAGAATTAGTTTAGTTCGTTTACAAAAACTTTGACTGTTATCAATGTTTCACACTGATGGCTGATTTCAAAGAGACTTAGTTTAGTTCGTTTACAAAAATTTATTTACATTTCATAGAAACTTAGAAATTTATATAATAATATTCAACTTGTATCGCTTTAAATTTCTCAATTGTGTTTTATTTTACTACGTTGAATGTGTAAAGTTTTGTGTTAGGGTTATTCCCCATGCCAAATCAACACACCCATTCTACCTCACCATTTCAGATTTTCTTAAAATTTGGTATACGTATTTATACTAAAATACTATACAAAAACTAGCCAAAAAAATGCAAAGGTTTATTTTGTAAATTGTTCTGGAAGCTGCTATAGAGCTGATTTAGTTAGAAGCTGAATGATATATCATTTTGCAGCATTTTAAATGCCCTTTCAAATGATATGCAACATAATCAGAGTATTTAAGAAAATTTTTTTTGGAAAATCAAAATATATATATTTTGATTCATTTTTTTTCCAAAAGTACATAATTCAAAATTCTCAAAATATTTGTATACATACTTAGCAATACAAAAGCAAGAAAATATTACAAAATCATTTGAATTTGCTCAATAAATAGTTAAAAGTAGTAGTTTTCGTACAGTTAAAATCCATAAGAATAATTTAAAAGCAGTATGGTGACTTATGAGATGTAACTGAGAGATCTTGAAAGGTAATTTTACATCATGATAGATAACTTTCATTCGACGCGTAATTAACGAAACGTAACTTAAAACTGAATGACTTCTCCTCATTGGGAAGTTCGACTTGTTTTATTTTAGAAAAAGTTATTTTTGATTATTTTTTCTTTAAGAATCCCAGTATAAGAAAATATTGAATATCTAATTTTGCTTTTAAGACTCTAGTTTTAAAGTGCATTAAAATTATCTAATTTTTCATAAAATGCAAGTATGATTTTATTTATAAGTAAATCATTCTTATAATTTACATTTTTGTTACCCTTTCATACGCTTTATTTAGGGAACAAATTTTAGTTACTATGTCTAGTTATTATTCAATATTTAAAATAATTGGTTTCTATAAATATATTTATAGAAATTTGTTTATTTGTTTCAGCATTTGTTCTTAGATTGAATCTTTTTTCACTCTTCTACTATAAAAGGAACACAACCGTCTTTTTATTTTGTGGTACTTACATTAACACTAAAAATTATTTAAATATCAAAAAGTACTTACATATAAGTGTCGGTAAAGCATTTAATTATATAGTCTTTTTTGTTATTTTAGTGGAAGAAAATTAGGAATTATTTCGACACAGGTCAAAGCAACTCCGATTTTGATAAATTCTTTTTAATAGGTAGGTAATTCAAAATGATTCAACCCTTATAGTTTTTAAAAATTACCTTCTAATCGAGAGATTAGGTGTCACTCTTTCTAAGATTTCAACGTAAAAGGTAAACAGAAACCGATAAAAAAGCAACTTTATTCAAAATGTGCACCTTAAAGTTTTTTTCGAAAAGTCAATAATTATTTAATTATCCGTTCCCACATTTAATAGAAAAAAAATTATCAACAAAAATGAAGTTTCTAGAAAAACAAGGGAAAATATTTCTTTAATATTTCCATAGACATAAAATAAATTTTATTATAGCTCCTTAAAATTTTAATGATACCATTTAGCGTTGAATAATATAAACAAACAACATTTCGGAGAAAACTCATAAGATTATTGTTTAAGTACGTAGAAAGATCTTCTAATGAACTTTGAAAAAAGTTTTTAGCCCTAAAACTAACTGAAACTTACTCAAAAAGTATTGACTTTTCGAAAAAAACTTTACTCTTATTGTGTAATAAGTTACACTTATTGTTAAAAATTTGCTGTTTTATCGATTTCTGTTTGTTAATGTAAAATTTTTCATCCCTTAAAAGAGATGGCACCCACTCCTTCGACTAGCGGCAATTTTTAAACTATAAACATTACAGTTTTTTTAATTATCTACATTATAAAAAAAAATTCACCAAAATCGGAGTAGTTTTAACTTGTTGCGAAATAACGCAGTTTTATTGTCAAATTTTCTTCCATTATTTAATATTATTTTGGTATAAAATTAATTATAATTTGTATTTTTAATTTTAAATGCAATTGTTATTGATAAATAGAACAAGATAGTTCAAATTTTTATTTATATAAACCTTTATTATTGAAGTGAAACTCCCCATTAACTGATTGCAGCAAATAATACAAGACATTTTTCTATTTGTCTTACGGCATATATGCCACCAAGAAGTGAAGATGGATGTGATATTTTAGTACGCACCTTGGCAGATAAATCATAATGATAATTTCACAAAGTGATAATATATCTAAACGAGTAGATGGGAAAATAGTCGCCAACATGGAGAGATAGTATATTTCCCACTCGCTTGAGTTGTCATAAAATACACTAACGCGCATCTGCCAAATATTAAATTCAAAATCTATGATAGTCGTCTGCTTATACTATATGAGAATACTATCAATTTAAGGTTAATGTTTGTGGTATGAAGTGGTTATTAGAAACATTTTAAAAAAACGTTCTTTAAATTTTGTTTAATTTAGTGATTATTTAAAATTTAAGTAAATGGTTAAATGCTATGTTTTAATTATCAGTTATGTTTAATAACAGCTAAAAATGACAAAGAAACTGTTTTCGTATAAGGTTTTTACGAAAGTCATATTGACACGCATTGTCTTTTTCATTAGTTGATTTGGAAGTAGAGATGTAAACGATACCCATACGATATTTTAATAGCGATTTTGAAATCAATAAAACATAGATGTATCGTTTGAAAGTAACAACAGAGATATTTACTTTGTAGATAAACGTTTAACTTTATATTACACAAAATGATAAGGATAGACCAGCTTAAACGTTCACCGCTGCATATTATAAATTCATGTATTTTAGAATGATTATATATAAATTTTAATTTTAGAAATATATATCGTTCTTTAACTTCGATATTTTCAACAACGATGTTGCATCCCATTGTTGTAGGTGAATCTGCTGAACTCTATTGAGTTTTATTTATACAATTAACTTGTTACAATTAAATATTACTTAATCACATTTCTAATAAATCTTAGAAAAGTTGTATAAAAACACAAACATTTAAACTAGTCAAAGTTGTTAAAAACTTTAAACACATTGGTAATTAGTTTTTTTCTAACGATATTCAAATCAACAAATATCGATTTAAAATTAATTTTACGCATTGCAATTACATTTATTGCAATTTTATATTTGAGTTTTCAGGTGAATAATTGTGTATGCATTGTCTTCATGAAAAATAATTTTCTTTGATTACAAAGAAATTATGTAAAAATATTGTAAACGCTTCATTATTCCGGGTGTTTGATACCAAGCATGAATTAATGCTTTATTAATGCGTTAACTATCGCAATACACACTCCGAAAACGAATGGAATAATTTTATTTAATCCATCAACTTTTTCTAGAAACCTGGATTTGTTTTATCTAAGGTAGTTTCACTTCGATTATATGGTTATGAGCCCATATTAGTCGAATTCTATAGTTTTCTATACTTCTATTTTTAAGAATACATTAAAGAAATCATTTTTATATATGAATAATGCCCCCAAAAATATTGTAAAATTATATCGATTCGATAATATGGATTTGGTTATTTCAGTCCATCAATTATTGTATTTTTGTTTTTTTTTTGGTTCTTATTTGTTCAGCATGAAATTTTTTTGTTTATACTGAAAATCTCTAAAATTCATGCTAATTTAAATTCATTTAACAATTATGAATTTAAAATTTTAATTATAATTAAAAATACCAAAATATGAATTTTGTTTGTAAATGAAATAATGCTCATAGATTCTTTTTTTATTAGTTTTAAGTGGTCTTCATTAAAAGTCTTACAAATTAACTATAAATTTTAAAGGCTTACTAATTAATTATAAATCAATTAATGTCATAAGTTAATAAGTCTGCCATATTTATTCATATAGGAACAGTTATGACTTCAAATATTTTCGTGTATTTTTGTCTATTTTCTCTAATCATTTCAGCTCCTCATTTATTTTGTAAGAAACCAGTAAAACAAAATTAAATTAATTTTTTAATTTGCTGACGGATATTCGAAGTAAAACCAATGCTGTGTACAATAGCCAGCGCTTTAACCAACTGAGCCACTTGGATCGACCATTTGATTATAGAGTTGACATAGTTTTTAGTGTACATTTTATTAAATTATGTTATTAAAGAATTCTACATAAACTTTTTGTTAAATTCATAGAAATCATTTCTTGTTTGATTTAGACACGTTACTTTAGAAATATTTTTGGACGAGAGATTATTTGATTTCTCATGTTCCCAGAAATTGAAAATGTCTTTAAAAAGAATTTTATGCTAAACACTTTTGTAATAGGTATATATGAAATTATACATACATATTACAGAATATACATTGAAATAAGTTACGTTAATGACTTCAACAATCTAGAGGTAATTTGTAGATGTAATTTCCACTTTTTCTTTTATATTTGAGTGAAGTAAGACTTTTAAAGATGACACTTTGATCTTGTCTCAAATAACTTAAAATTTTATGCATAAATATTTTAATATCATTCAACTAATTTCTTTTTAAATTTTTTACATTTCTTACAAAATTTTTAATAGTTTTTGTTTTTTTTTTTTTTTTTAATTTTTTAAAAATTTATAATAAAAGTTGTTGTTTTTAAAGGTATACAAAATGTATAATATATAAAATTTTCTCTTAAGTTACTAGCACCATAGTGTACAAAATCACATAATCTTTTGACATTGATTCACATTAATACACCAATTGTTACAAAAAAAACACTAATAATTTCCAATACGATTAGTATTACTTTGTATTCATTTGAGGTCTTTCAGAAAATATAGAATAAACTGTGATACAAGATTCAATTCCAAAAATATAATAATTTACTTACTTATATTCTAATGCCAGTTCAAAAAAATGTTCTGAATTTACTAAAACCGATCATTTAAGGATTAGTTATAGTAGTACACACACATACTGCGGTCGGTCAAGCGAACGGTAGAACATGTGTCACATATATGCTTTCAAAAGGGTTATGATTGCCGTATTTAAATGAATTTACTAAGGCTGAAAATTGTCATATAGATTGTATATTACATATAAATAACAGTTATGCCAGTCAATCAGTTAAATGCAAGAGCGGAGCTGGCCAGTCAGCCCTAATGTATGTACAATAAATAAGATACAATTCATTTATTAAACATGAAAATTATTTAACAGGTGCTTAATTGTATATTATCCATAAATAAAATGACCAGTCAATCATAGTGTGGAACAACTCTCGTTAGTTAGCCAAAAAATATTTATTGTCGGTAGTTAGTAGACAATATGGTTGGCGGGCCATTTTATTTATGGTTAATATACAATTAAATACCTTTAAACAATTTTTAAGTTTAATGAATGAATTTTATCTTATTTATTGTATACACACTGGGACTGACTGACCAGCTCCGTTCTCACATTTAGCAAACTGACTGTATAACTCCTATTTATATGCAATATACTATCTGTACAAAAATTTTCAGCCTTAGTACACAGAAATGGGACTGCTGGAGATTCTAAAAACTAGTTAGGTAGTAGCCAGAATATAGGGGAGCGAGGATAAATTATTCGTTTTATAACCCCTAGAACTCGATTTCTTTGGTTTCGAAGATAATTAATTTTGTGTTTAATAAACATACTTCAATATAAAAAAAAAAACCCTGCTCTTAAAGACATGCACTTTTCTTCATCAAATAAAGAAGTTGTCCAGATATTTAAAACTTAAAATTAATCCAAAATAGAAATATTTAAGTGAAAATTGTTGTTTAGATTTATTTTATTAATCTAAGTAATCGTAACCATATTATGTCAATTATAAATCTCTCCTAGAAATTTATGTATGATTTGTCCTAACAATGTTTTATTAACGAAAATTCTGCTAAATAGCGTAATTTTTGTTTCCGCTCATAAGCTTAAAATTGACAGATATCCGTTTTTGTTATTGTGATTGAATATTATATCTTTTATTTTTGTATCACAGTATATTCATTTACTGATCGATTGAATAAAGTTGGCAAAGCAATAAAATAAATTTTTATTTTGATAGAGTTAACTGGCACAAAAATATCAAATTAAGTACGTGATTCGAATCTATGTGCTGATTTTATACTTAATAATAACAAAAGCTAAAATAATATAATGATTTTGAACAATGCACTCATTAATAAAGTTCGATGTTATTCTATAATTTTGTTAAATCATTTGTTAAAAAAATAAATAAAATACCTACCAATATTATTTATAAAATATTGTAGGCAGCAAATTGGTAGTCCATTTTTCAAATCAAATATACCATTTATATATTAAAATAAGTATGCTATTAAAATTTTAAGTTTAGGTTAAGTAACACATAAGTTTTGTACGTTAAATTTAATCATTAATATGCAACTACAGATATTTGGATGCTTCAAAGTTATAAACGATCATTATTTACGCAATCTCCCCGTTATTAGATGAAATAGATTTTCTTCCGAAACAATTGAGTAATTTTCCTCTTCTTAATCAATAGAATTGATTGATTTACCAATTAAATAAATTGTAAGTAAGCCAAAACCTATTTGAAGTTAGCATGTCCGTTTAAATATAACACAAATAAGTCAGTAATTTGTCGAAAAATTCGCCAAAAGTCGCATTATTGCGATTCGCATAAAAAAATCGCATTATTGCGATTCTTACAAAAATGTAAAACTTCACGAATAGTTTACGACAACTTTAAGCACAAGTATATTCTGCATTTCTCTTCATTATTTCGGCAGATTATTACGTTTTACGAAAGGGTTATGGATATTTTGGAGGTAATTTTAAAGAAGTTTATCAAACTGAATTTTTAACTTTGAAGAAGTTTGAAAAATAATAACCACATTTAACCACCTAGTAACGAATAAAAGAGTGAAAGGTGTCGTGAACACCCAGTACCATGTTCCTTTCGCTATGTATTACGTATTCGCTATATATTCAATAACAACCACAATGGTTAGTAAAATTGTACTTTATTTATTTTTTTTTTCGCATTTTATGTTAAGAAACAAACGTAAATATAACAAAGTCAAATAGTAAATAGAAGTATTATTTTCGGGTCAAATTTTTGATGTCATGTTTTTTTTAATGGAAATACAAGTTAGATAAACATTTCGCCAAAATTGACCTACTGGGCCTTCTACTTTATTCTAGAGATTTTCAGGTTTTGTACGTTCTTCTCGAAAATGGATCCAAAGATTTTGTTCAAAACTTTATATATTCATAGTACTTATTAAAAAGAGAACTTTTAAACGAGTAATAAGTACATGTAACTGTATATACTTTAATTAACTTATTTATTAGTTTTTTGTACCATTAGTTTTGCGTCTCGTTTTATTTATTTACAAAATAAATAAATCTTCTACATGTATATTATTAATAACTAGTAAGAGAAAATTCTGTGACTCTTCGCAACATAATTTTTTATCTAATTTTTTTTTTTTTTTTTGTTACGCATTTTGCATGCTACGTAAATTTGTACCACTCATATCGCGGTAGCTATGATATTAATTGATATGTATAAAAAATATGTTTTAACAATTACTATAGAAAATAAATCATGTACCTATTCGCTGTATATCTGTAGTTGCAACCCAAAGTCAAGATTGAAAATTAGAAGTACTATTCACAAAATGGCTTGTGAACAAGGCATATACGTGAACGTATAACTTGATGTGTTACTCATACCAAGTTATAAAACAGAAAAACAAATAAAAAAAACATATTACGATAAATGATACCACCAATCACCACCAGAGTAAACATAATGTTATAAAACAAGTGAATTGAATAAAAAAAATAAACAGAAATGTAATGATTACTTACCGCATCTCTAAGTATTTCTTCTCTTGACATAATATGTGGTCTGTTACCTCTTTCACCATCTAAAGTTATTGCATAAATATCAGGTGCTTGAATAGCACTTAAAACTCCTGCATAAAATAGTCCACCCATAGAAGTCAATACTCTTAACTTATCAATTTCTAAATGTTCAGCCGTCAATACACAACGCATGTCTTTAGTTTCAGTCTCAGTTTCAGCAGACACATTAGATGATTCATCAAAATCTTCATTTTTATCTTCAACTTCAGTATCATCTTTATCTTCTCCATCTTCATAATCATCATCTTCCATTTTAGATGAATCTTCTGGTGACCATTCTGAAGAGGAATTCTCATCTTCGTCGGAGAACAATTTCACTTTCGGTTCCGCTTTTAATTTTGGACGAACTTTACTACTACCATTATGTTTCTCACGTTTTTTGTCTAACGAGGACGACTTTTTCTTTTTCTCCGATTTTGAAATTGATTTGGACTTTTTATGTGATTTAGATTTAGGTTTTGGACTTGGTGAATCTTCAATATTATATCGTGGAGGGCTTGAAGAATTAGAACAACTTTTACTTTGTGAATGTAATCGACTCTTAGCGGCTAGTAAATAACCAACAAGACTTTTTGGTTTTTTTGCAACAATCATTTCAGTTGCTTCACATAAATCAGGTGTTGATAATTTTTTCGGGCGACCAACTTTACGTTTTTTTGACGAAGAAAATTTTTCAAAAGGTGTCGTCGAGTCACTTAATACTTCGCTTAAAGCTGGAGAAAGTTTCCGTTTATGCGATGTTTCTGTATTTCTATGTTCGATAATGTCATTGTAAATTTTCTCATTATGTCCAATTGTATTCAACACTGGTGGTTTTAGCAAATCGGTTGTTGTACGTGCAAGTATTGGTTCTTGTTTTTCCAATTTTGGTGGGGATAACGATCGTCGTTCACAATCTAATGATTTTGATTTCGATTTTCTAAATGGTTTTTTACTCTGCTCTATAACATCAACTTGCGGCGTTAGCTTTTTCAATTCCATTTGTTTTTCATTACACTGACGTTGTAACTCAGCTAATCGTAATCGCATATCTTTTTCTAATTCGTTCATTTTAGTCCAATCACTTTTATTACAACATGGTTTTATGGTTTCTGGTACATTATTTTTTACCTTATCTTCTACTTCAATATCCTTAGTAGTTTCTTTAGATTCGTTATCACATAATTTTTCATCTTTCTCGAAAATTACTTTAATTTGCGGTTTACGTTCAAATTCAAAATCACCAACTTTAAATTTCTTATTACTGCTATCTAAACTGTATCGTTCTTCGAGGCAACGTTTCAATTTTTTCTTACAATCGATATCCATATGTTTTTCAAATTTAATTGGTTGAGTTGGAATCGTTTTTTCAGTTACTTCTTCCATAATACGTTGTTCAGCTAGAGCACATAATAGACCTAAGCCGCCTAAATCATCGTTTTGTTCATCCTGTACTTCACTACCGTCACCACCCTTTTTATTATTTTTATCTGTTATTGACATATCAGCAATTTTTTTCACAACATCCTCTCCAGGAGTTTTCTGGTATTCTTCTTGTGTTTCATTGTTTACAATTTCATCATCAAGATCTTTTTCAATTTTAACAGGAGTTGCATCAAAACTTTTTCGATAATTTTCGAGTTCAACAATACTATTCGATAATAATTCTAAGCCACTAATATCAACATTAGAATAAGTTGTATTACTTGTCGTTGTAGTTGAAACTACTTGTTCTCCTCCATCATTATCAACAGTATTGGGAGGAGCTGGTGATGAATCAATCTCTTTTGTAGATGATTCTGGTTCAACGATTTCAACAATCTTTGCTGATGGTTTTGCAGGCTCCATTTGAGACATTATCGTGATAGGTATACATGGTCGCATTTCAGTAATTTGAGTTGTTGTTATTGCTGTGGAAATTTGTATTTTAACGTCATTATTTGGTGTTGACGTTATTATGGTTGAAGTTGGTGGTACAATAACTGGTATTTTTAAGTCTTGCATTTGTTGTAATGGTGTTTGTACTTCGGATGATGGGCCTGTATTAAATGAGAAGCAAACAGTTTACAGCACGTCTAGAATATAAATAAGGGACTAATCGATAGCCCACGATTATATTTTTTTTAATTTATAGATTGTATTATTCTGAAAATAACCATGTCTTATTTTTAAATTTGAAGGCATACAAAAGGTCCATTTACTAAAATAAACCAACCAAGTAGTACATCACTAATTTTGTTATGCATTGAACATAAAAAAAAAACAAATATTTGTCTGATATTTAGTACTTTGTAAAATGTGACAAGCCTTGTTCGTTTTGTAAAAAAACATTTTAATTTTTCAAATTTATACCCGAAACAAAAATAAACCGTAAATTAAAATAAAAATGAATATTAAATTATAAAATGTTTCTTCTTTATAATTTAAATTATTAAATTATAACTTTCAGCTTATTTGTATTTTTTGTGAAGTTTGTTAAGAGATTTTAAGGTTTGCTAATAAATAATGTTACTCAAGTCATATGAACATCATATTAATAATAAAAATTATAATACATTTTTTTAATTTAGATATTACCTAATATAATTTTTTAAGTCATTAGTTAATTACAAACAATATGAATAAATATCTTTTGAATAAAATATTTTTACAGCTTAACATCCAATAGTGTTTAATTGCAATTAATTTAAAATGTTACAATGGAAAATCCAAACCTATTTCGACATAAACGACGAGTTTTGTTAATATATTTATTTTATTTTAATAAATTTGATCTCAAATATTTAATGAGTTTTTCCATTGCAAACAATTGTATTTACAAAACAAAGAACCCATTTCAAAAAATAAATTAAAAAGTTAAAAATAAATTCTATAAATTTTTTTTTTGGGCCCAAAAAATGCGACACTTTTAACTATTTTCATTTTTTTACTTATTTAAAAACATTAAATACTTGTTATGTTGTATTGAATAAATTTCGATTTTTTCCCAATTTCCTAGATCAAATTATTTTGTAAAAAATAATTTGATACAAAAGCGTGCAAACCGTCACCAAATTAGCAACGAGTAACATCTCCTCAGAGAATCATTACAACTAGCTAATTAATACTGATGATGACTACTTTGTAGTCGAAATACGTATTTATAAAAATACAAAATAATTTGATCTATAATTATAAAATATTATATTGAGTGGTTTATCAGAATTCATTTTATTCTGACATAATTATAAAATGTCCGAAGTAAGCGTGGAGAATTCAGGTCGTAGCGTTTTATGATTCCACGATTATACATACAACAGATTTGTTATTGTACAAGACAATTTGGGGCCAACACACACAGTGAGATTTTCTGATCAGAAAATCTAATAGTCAACGCACACCATCGGACGGTACTATAAGAAATTCTTATAAGAAAATCTGATCACAATTCAGACAAAAATCTTAAGCAAGCGCGTATCATCGGATATCATCGGATACGTACAACGAACCAATGAACTTTCAAATAATTTAAATTTATTAATTAATATAATTGTAAGTCACTCACCTATATAATAGTTATCCCGTTCGTTTTGAATGGTATTATCATCCTCACTACATATTGGTGTATCTGTTTGATTACTTGCATCTTGTACACCAGGTATACAAGTACTATCCTCTGATTCTTGCATATTAGTTTCTGGTGGAGGTGTTAGACATGCTACAGGGGATGTAGCTTGTGAACGACAAACAGCTTCCACAGCAGGCTGAACAGAAGGTTGTGCAATTTGTATTAAATTTGTTGGATGTTGATAGAAAACATGTGTTGTCAATAACGGTGTTATACTTTGATCGGCAAACATTGTTGCAGCATTACAACCTGTGTTTGTTGCTGCCATTGTTGATACCGTTTGTAAGGTTTGTTTGGTTGCTTGTTGATCAGACGGTGTACAATCAGATTCAATTTTAATGAGCGTATGTGATGGTAATGGCATTGGTTTTCTTTTGCTATTATTATCAGTTGTTAATGCCACTAATCTTGTACTATGTGTTTGTGTATGTTGGTGTAATGTAGTGGAGGCCGTTGTTAGATAATCTGATGTTGTTGATCCTAATAATTGTAGTGGCGCCAATGGTGGTGGTGGAATAGGCGGTAAAAGTACATGGGATGATGGTTGTGGATAACTAGGCCACACAACAGCTTGTTGAAGTTGGTCTGAAAAATATCATATTTGCTGATTTAAATTTTTAATATTGTTTTTTTACCCTATTAAAATTTTATTTGAATAATTCAGTGTAGCTGTTGAATGAATTTCAGTTTGCAAAATTTACTAGATGAAATTGTTCTTGGGGAATCCTATAAGTATAAAAAAATCCAAATTTTTAAGTGAAATACTGAAATAGTATGTTTAGTTAATTTGATCCCAGAATATCTGTCCTATTTCAGTCACTAAAATGTCAAAATTAAATTAGAAAAAATGTATTAAATGATTAAAGATATTAACGGATTAACGATCTTTTATTACTAATTAATATGATTAGTTTGTGATTTTGCTGGCGATCAGATAGGTTATGATATGAAGAGGCGTATAGAAACTAAGGCTTCAGGTATAATTTAAAACAAATTTATAAAAAGTGGATACAAGTTGGATGCAACATAATTTCTTAGGTTTTATTTTAGCAATAAAAATCATTTTAAAGCATATTTCATTTTTATCTATAACTTCTACGAAGAAATTCTGTGCGTTCCAAAATCTATTCCTAATTCTGCAGTCAATATGGAATTGGATGTGATGTTTATAGAGAACATAAGTATTAAAAAGGCCTTAAATTATTATTTGCGGGTAATAAGAAGTGGTAAAAGCTTGCAAAATTTATGTATGGAAGGTAAAGATGGTGGACAATATGCTGCGAGATTGGGTGAGCTTTGGAGTAGTAAATCTTTCGAAAATATATATATATATATATAAAAAAATAAAAATAAAAAAAAAAAACACAAGTAAAAATAATGGGGAAATCGTTTTTGGTAACTTTGATAGATATGCGTACAAAAATACATGAATGTTGTGGGTAAAGATATGAGACACTATTTCCTGAGCTTTCTGATATATGGGTTTAAGTGGAGTAATCGAAAAATGAATCGTGAACAAAATGTGTGTTGTTCTATGGGGTAGGATTGAGAGCGTAGAACATTTGATCAACGACTGTGAGGGCCATGGTAACCAGTGTCGTTAGACAAGCTCTTAGTAGTATGGATTGTAGTAGTATTGGAAGTCCGCCCAAAGCATTTTAAATGTACATGATGCCACCAACATTCTACCTTTAGTGGGAAAATACATAAAAATATGTTTTTGAAAGACGGCTATCACATTTGTATTAACTTCTTCCCTTGAATTTTGATTTTTTAATTTTACCTTTGAAAATTCTCTGGATTTATTTATGTGTAATATTTTGATTTTCATTTCAATAAATAATAACAGTAATAGCAATAATTAAAATATATTGCTTGTTCATTTTAATTGAATGAGGTGAATATGAATATTGAAACTTACGCATGGCTGACTTGTTTTTTGTGGAAGTTTGAGGTGTTAATTTTAAATATTTTAGATAGTGGTAGTTGCTTTCACTTATCATAAAGGAATATGAATAAAAAAAAAATCTATAATAAATACAATCTCTAACGCACTGCAATGAATTACACATTGTCCAATTACCAATTTTCACGCAAAAATAAGTTAAAAAAAAATATCTAAATGTAACGAAATTTGGCATGCATAGTCTGAACAAGAAAAAAGAAGGCATGTCATGGAGTTTTTCGCGAAAAAACATTTCTTAATATAAACAGAATATTAGAGTTGTACCGACTATGACTTTAGCTGGCTAACTGACTGATTAGTCGGCCTGGTGACCAGCTGATTAGCCGATCACAGTAAAAGTTAAAGAAATCATTTTTGTATGTGTCAAACTTAATTTGATTAGGTTAGATTATGGTTATAATTCTGATTGTTTTTGTATCAATGAAATATGTTAGTAGTCGCCGACTAATCAGAACAAGTCTACAAAATATTGATTTTAACTTTAGAAATTTTTTTGTGAAAGAATACTTCCACATGGCCATATTTCTATGTTTCTATGGTTACATTATACATGTCAAATTCCATTACAATTGGATAATTATTTTTTGAGCTATTTGTATGCGAATTAGAAAGAAATGCAATATATATTAACTGATAATGCATTAGAAATTATCTATATAATAGATCTCTTTTTTTTTTTCGTTCGTATTCCATTAAGAGAAGTTTAAAGAAAGATCATGGGTAACTTACTTTTTTTGACAAGATATAAAAAGGAACTTAGCCATTTTAATTTAATAATATAGGGCAGGACTAATTTTTTTTAATTATTTTAATTGAAGCGTCCTTACTTCACGAACTTGGATTTGAGGTTGTTTTATTTTTAATTCTTTAAAAATAAGCAAGATAAGGATATTAAAAATTCCTAATTAAACAAAGAGAGACATACCTACGTATGACGTCAACTATTAGAATAAATTACATGTTAAACATCGTTTTCAAAAAAGAGATAGAAAAGAATCTTTGATAACTTACAATTTCTTTGTTTTGAATTAATTTTAATTTAATTTTCAAGTTTTGTTATGGTATTGAGTCTAGTTTCACATTTTTATGCAAGTTTAGAATCAGTACTCTATTTAATTTTGATCTCTATAGGACGTGTTAATTACGTGAATTTAAGTTTAATTAATATAAGTTGATTTTTGTTTTGAATATTTAAAGTATTGCAAACACAAGTTTGACTTTTATATTTTAACTTTGACTATCTTGAATTTTCAATTCTACTTTTTTCGATTGATTATTTTATGATCATCTTTAAGTCATATGATTAAATAAAAAGAGTCTGCAATCATGCTAGTGTCTCTTTATGTTTGAGTAACAAAGATTACCTATACAAATTGTTAGGCAGGTTAGAAAAAACTATTTACCACAGCTAGAAAGTATTGGACCACTTAATATGGCTTATGGTTTTCAAGTACATCTCCGGGAGAGTCATTTTATTTTTCTTTTCAATTCTTTTTTGTTTCTATTATTTGTTACTTTAAAGCCTATATGTCAAATATATTAAAATTGTTCGGACCATATATTTAATACTTCTATATGGGCAGTTCTTATAAGTGGAAGGTGTTCCGACGAAGTGAAACAGATAATGTATCGTTGTTTCTCTCTTTCGAGTACTTCAGTCAGTTTTGCGCATCTTAGAAAATTCTCAAGCATGCGCAGTATATATAAAGTGTCTTGAATGAGAGAGAAAATAAATATTGTTAGCACCGTAACGTAGAGACGTTCTTTCCCATACCAACTGTCCATTTAGGAGTATTATATATATGGTTTAGACATATTACTATAGGCAAAGTAAACACTGGTCACCTCTATATTGATAAAAGTGTTGTAACCTTATAATAACAAATTACAAAAAATGCATATTTAGACATCTTTAGTTTACAAAATAATGAAATAAATTTCAGTATAGACTAATATTTTCTTATATGTTAACTGATCTAAGTGCTTCAAGAAATTTGTATGGCAAACTTTATAAACTAGAATTCAAATAACGCCAACGTTAATTAATTATGTGGAGAAAATAAGGAAATATTTTGATACCGAAAACAATAAATATAAAATTCAAAACACACTTTCAAATTTCTATGAAAGAAAAGGTAAGTTTGAATGATTTAAAGCATTTCTTCAATTTTACTCGACCAAAGAATTTCTAAAAGCTTCTCGAAACTTCGACGTTTCCAATCTATTTATATTATAGAGAATTTATAATGTGTTACAAATACGATAGTTTTTTAAATGAAAACTTCTATTGGCGCGTGGACGCTACTCAATATAGTATGTGGTAGTGGTACTAAAAATTATTAATAGATGTCATTATATAAATGAGATTGATTACCAAAGAGAACCTGATATAGAGGGGTAATTATATGCATGTTAAAAGATGTCTTCCCCCAAGAACAATTTCGACTTGGCTCATTTTTCCCTAAAATGCTCCGTTGAATAATCAGGTTGAGAGATTTAAATTTGGGTAGCCTGATTTAGATTATTTTTCTGAATAATTATAAATATTTGATTCAAATTATCCAGAGAAAAATATTTAAAGTGATCATAATTTTTGAAAACTAATTTTTTTTTTTAGTAAAAACTGTAATAAACTAAATATGAATTAATAAATCTTTATAACGAATGCATATTAAAATAATACATGCGATTTAACGATTTCTATATAAATATATTTGAATTTTTTGTTTTTGTACAAATGTATTTTTAATTTGGCATTATTTTCTGAAAAAATTTGCAAGAACAAGACAATAAAAATGCATAATATTTTCTAAAAAAATTTCTAAAATACAGTAGAAAATTGTGACCACTATATTTATTTGTAATTCATGCTTGCTAAAAATAAAATATATGCGAATTTTTTAATTAAAATATTATATACGCTGTGACCATTATCCTAAACACAAATATTAATATGTGTTTCGAAGAAAAAAGTACAAAAATTAAATAAACGATAGAATTCACTGAAATTATAATAAGCTTTCATATATATTTATTTCGTTGATGTCTTAAAACGAATTATTTCGAAATAAAACTGTCATAAATGCTAATATTTAATCCAATTCCATTAGATTATTATTTTTATATATTTTTGACATTAGTGTTACGACATTCAATAACTTTGCCAATATGAACCTCACACTTTCACTAGTCTATAGTTATAAAACATACACAGTAAAGTGAAATGAAAGTCCTATCAATTGAACATGTCTTTTTAGTAAGATGTGCTTTTTGATACTAAATGAAATCTGACCTAGGCTAGGATCTCATCTAAAAATGTCCGTAGCTATAGTTTGCCAAAAAACTAGCTCTGACTTATCCACCTGGCCATAAATGAAAGATCCTTTAATTATTTTCTAATGAAACTTTTTTTTCGATTTTTAACATGTACTAATTATTATTTTACACTTTTGTCGGATAAAAATGGCAGTCCAAGAACACATTTTGATCAGTAATAATGATCTGATGAAAAGGATAACAGTCACATCGCTAAAAATATGTTATACTTACCAAAACTAGTTGTGGGTATTACAAAAAAGTGTCCAGTTGTTGGATCTCTAACCAATTGGAATCCAACTGGTGGCATTGGTACTGGTACTGGTAACATTGGTTCCATAGGTACTGGTGCTGCTGCGTCAAATATTTGGAAAAAATGTCACGTTTAAACTACTACACATACATTTAAAAGTATACACTTACATACACAATGACAACGATACAAACAAATTAAAAAGCGATAATAAATAATTTAGTCTAACATTCTTGTGAGACATTCAAGAAGCTGCTGTTTTAAAAGTCTAAAATATAGTAAGTAAAGTAGTAGAGATCAGTCAAATAAACAAATGAACCTTTACAAACCTGGAATCAACATGGAACTTATTATGCTTATTTGTTTATTAATTTGTACATAAAAAAAAACGTTATATATGGATGGTTTACTCTTGGCAATTAAAAATAAAAGAGTCAGTCAGTTTCATTTAGGATACTGAACATTGGACTAAAATTTACATAGTTAGTAATGGGAGTGATTTTACTACAATTCACGTCTAAAAATATTGACATAAATCATGGAATTCCATAAATTATCGCTCGATAAAATTAATAATTCAATATTCTTGTTATGAAATACAAATTGAAAATTGGCCAACAAAGATTTGTTTATTGTGATAATTTTAATAACTAAATATATTAGGTATTATACTCGACATATATAGAATATGTCAGAGTATACTATTATTAGTCTAAAGTTTGTAACGCTATATATTTGTACGTGGAAGAGATTTTTAATCGATTGATGTACGGCGATGTGATGTACAACGAATGAATTTTGATGCACGGTGCCCATAGGAGAGCATAGAATGACCTAATTTAATTCATTTGCGTGTGCGTCAACTGGACTACTATTAGTACTAGTCTTCAGTGTATATTATGTTGAGTATTTAAGTCAATAACACTGTTTGTTGTTATTTCCCTTTGTTCACAATGAATGAATAATCAAATGATCTACCAGGGATATTTTAAGATTTGACATTATTGATGTTTTTCACTCCAAGTAATAATGAGTTTTACGTTAAAATTTTAAGAACACGTCTTGCTTAGAATGCAGAAGTTGCATGTTTTGTAATTAATTTTATTTGATAGTTTAAAGGAAAATTATAACAATTGATTTTCCGGTTAATTTTTATTTAAAAACAGTTCTTTTAAAATTGAAATTCAAACGCCAGTGGTCTCTTTATCCAATGAGCTGAATAGAGGAAATCAATTAGGGTGTCAGTTTCTGGTAATGAAAGTGCATTTGGTACACGATGACAGATAATCAAAGGAACAACATAACCTCAGTATGTCAGAATATGGCACCCATATTTTTTATAAAGTTTATTATTAATGACTAATTATATTTTGTATTTATCAAAGAAATTCAGTACATTTAAGTACATTTATTGTAAATTCAATATATTTTTAAAAATATTTGGTATGAGAGCTACCGCTATCGTAGTAAAACTATCTATTGCATGTAAATATATATTTACAATAAAGATTTTAATGGCTACTTAAAATTTCGGATTTTTAAAGAGGCTAAATAATTTTTATGAGGTTTTAAATCTTAAACATTTAATTAAAATTTTATTTTTATTTAAAGAATTCTTATTTAAAACTAATAAATATGAGTCTCAAATTATAGTTCACACAACAGGGGTGCATTCAAACAATTACGTTTTCTAAGGCTACGGTACGGTATCAATATTGTATTTCAAGTCTCTTCTATTTTTTTAAAATATTTATTTCAAAACAAAATTATGAGCACATTATAAATGTTTTCAATGTATAATTAATGATATGATTAATATATAATTTAAAAAGTCATAATTTTATAGTTTTATATTATAACTCAAACCATTGTTAAAGTTTCTGGACAAAATTAAGCATTACAGGAATAATTTAAATTTTAAATTAATTGATTTTAGTTTCGATTTATTATTATTGATACGTTTTTAAAACTGTATGTTGTTTCCGACACGACCTTAAATGTTTTACCCAACCCGAAAGAAAGAGACAACTGTCTAAACAAGTTTTCACTTATAAAATTACGAGAGTATACTTCAAATAAATTATGTCTTAAAAGGTTTTACTAGCAAGAAGTATTTTTTCACGGGTTCCTAATAACGATTTACGATTATGCGATTGCGATGTTGCAGAATTTTTATCCGCTTAGGTCGGGAAATAATCAAGCTTAAATTTCATCATTTTGATGAAATCATTTACAATTGAAAGCATGTAAAACTTTCTGTCCTCCTAAACATTTTCTAAAAACTAGGCGAGTATGAAGAAATTTCTTAAGGATAAGTAAAAAAATATAGTATCACAAACATTTATTCTCGAGATAATAAAATTAAAATTACATTTTTTATCATTTTATAGGCAAAATAAATAACATAACACTTATTTTTTTGTCTATAATAGGCAACTTTATGAGTATGTATATTCTTACTATACTATACCAAGCTGGAACAACCATAATTTGTATTACCATTTTTGTGGTAAAAATGTATGTAAGTTGTCTATTTTATTAAACTGAATACACTTCTAACAAGGTATTATTGATGCAGACTATAGAGTTAAGAGTATCATGATTGAATTACATTACAGTTAAAGTATTTATAAAATATGTTAAATAAATGAATTGATTGAAATACACAGTATATATATAAATACTAATAGCCATTTAATTATTATTTTAATTGTAAAGTATAACTATGAAATCAAATATATAAAACAATTAATTATTAGAAAAGAAATTATTTCTAGTAATTAAAATAATTATAAAAGACCACACAACCAACATAGCTATAATAATGTATTGCATATAATATCAAATGGTACATAACCAGCTATTCATAAATAATTAATACTTGTCGTTACACTATCTGGTGGCCAAAAATAAAACTACACCGAGGAAGATTGCATTGTACAGAGTATATAGTTAGTTAACTTATATTGTTATCGATAATTATTAAAATTTTTAATGTTTTATATTATTTTATTAAAAACAAAAGGCTATTAAGGGGAAAAAAATGGACGCGTGTAGTTAGTTATATGCGCGCATCAGAAGTTATACTTCTTTGGCATGATTAAAAAACAATTTTTAATTGCATGCAAATAATTAATTTCAATAAAATAATAAAAGGACTGGAGAAGGGTAGTCAACACAGTCAATAAAGATGAGTTTAAATTTGAAAAATTAAATACATAAATAGATATTTTCTTACATTAAGTGTAACATAAATCATAACAACAGCATTAACCTGTGAATTTTGTGTGACTGTGATGTGCACGCATCATAAAATTTCACTCTCATCATTTTTTCATAACGTGCCTAAAGAAGTATAACTTTAAAAACTTAAAACGGTTGCTCATGTGAACAATACAAAACAATAGTAAATGGAATCTTTTCAGTTCAAATTTTCGATATCGAGTATTTACTATAGACTATATTAAGAGGGGAATTGTAGCCGCGTCCCTTGTACCTAAATCTTTGATCGTCTGTACCCTCCTTATTTAGAACACTACATCATCTGAAGGCGAAGATGTCTTCTAGCCCAAGATGACACTTAAATTTTTATGGCGTTGGTGGAGCCGGCTACTTTGTTATTATCCAAGCTACGGCAATGTAATCAATTAACCGGCCTTTATTTTAATTTTATTTTTTTTATTATAATTGATTATACTGCCGATACCTTATTTGGGCACTAAACTGGTGAATTTTTACTGAAAATACACGTGTTCAGGTCTATTAGTGCTAATACATTGTTTTTGAAATTGGCCTGTCTGCCAATGGTCACGATATCTTCCGAAACAAAAATATTATCACCAAATAATATATACATATTTAGCTACAATCACCAAATTTTATATTCAGATTTGGTTGATCCCACGGCGAAAAAATAAGCATCTCGTCAAAACCGACGTACCTGGTGCCTATTCTGGTGATTTTCGAATGTTCTCGAAAATGGTTCCAACGATTTTCTTCACGTTTAGTATATTCATAAATCATTTTAAGCTCTACAGCTTTTATTTTGAAACACTTCTCATGGAAAATTCAGATACGGAAGGGGAAATAATAATAAATTATCCTTGTAATCGTAGATATTTAATAGTAAAAGAAAGTTCAGTGACACGTCACAGGAGAATTTTTGAAAAAGGCAGCAAGTCACAGCAGGATTAATCATTTCATAATTTATTTTATTTTCTGCTTTAGGAAAACAAAGGCTAACTTTTTCATAATAATTTTTTAAGATATTAAGCTAAAAGCTTTAAGCAGATTTTTCACTCATATCGAGGCAGGCAGCTTTCAGTGAAATACTGCCGATTAAAAATCATGGCAAATTTTGTTTGGTTCTGTTTAAAATAATTTTAATATAATTCTTTTATGCCAATGAAAGTAATTAGAAATTTATTAGACGGGTAAATAATATTTGTATTAAAATTAAAAAATTAGTTTGAAATCCAGAAACAAAACGTAGCTGGTATAAGAGGATGATGAAAGTTAATTTTTTTTGGAAAATGAAAAAGCCTTACACACAATTCCAGCCGTTTACATTAAGCAAAAGAGGTAATCAATACGTTTACATGAGAACAGGTAAAATTTCTTATAAAAATTATTTCCGGAAATAACGCAGTTTAAAATAAAATATCTAAATTTTTCTAAGTCTATGATTAGGTCAGACTATGATCTGAGTATAATGACGTGTTTTGAAGACAAATGAGTAAATAGGTAATCATAAATTTTCAAGTTGTTGATTAAAAAATAAGTTTGCGACTAAGAAGTATCCCAAAAACGACTACCTTTGCAGAAATATAAATGGTTGTAAAAAATATAAAAAAAAATATATATTTGCGCTATTTTTTTTGAATAATAGCGCAATTTTGAATTGCTACAAAAAATGAGATCTCTACCATAAAAATAACGTCTAGTACTATAAATGTAAGATACATTGTATTATATTCAATTTTCGCGCACAAATAATTATTATCCAAGTGATATGAAATATGGTAAACACAGTCTTGACATAAAAACAGAGGGTATGCCGAGCAGTTATTCGAGAAAAAGAAATTTTTTCTCAAACTCTTCGACACACCCTCCGTGTTTGCATGTCAATAATTTCTATATCGAATTTTTTTAACATTTGGATAGTTATTTTTTGAGATATTTGTGCGTGAATATTGAAATATTTACTTTATTGTATACTTAGGTCTCATTTTTTATTACAATTCTTCTAAAAATCATATTTTCTCGATGTAAATGTTCGATGATACAATGAATTAAAATTTAGTCTATGGTATAAAATAGATAGATATGTTATAAATGGATAGAGATGCAAACAATAACAACAAAACATAATATGACGTAATATGAACAACAACAACATAGTCAACATTAGTGACGTATACGTTATAAAATTATTGAGTAGGTAAGTGTAGTGTTTAATACACAATATGTACTTGTGTATACTATTTTATGTATAATGTCATACAACATTGATACGGTATTAAACCGAACATTAGCGATCATCCATACGAACAGCGCGATCTAACTGTCTGACTGTCTCTATGAGTAATGAATGTATTTTGTATTTGTATTGTATATACGGATATATGTGGCAGAGCAGCCGAACATTCACAACAACATACACATAATAGTAATATTAAATATATATATAAAAAAAAAAGTATTAAAATAAAGATTGTGTATATTATTATGCTTACCAGGATATTGCCATAGAGTAGGTGCGGCCAAGGTGGAGCCATGCGCTGATGGGAGCGGCCATGATGTCATACTATTTGTACGATCATCCGCACATTGTACAATTGAACCACCTCCATTTGTTGCAACACCTACTGTCATGGCTGCAGCTGCAACTGATGCCGAATCTATAAATTATAAAACACAATATTTTATAGGTTAGCTACACACTAATTATTACTTTTTAAATTATTCATTATAATTAATAGTTTACGTTTCCTGTCATTTAAATTTCTCTGATAAAAAGTATGTATTTTCCGATATCGGCAACTAATTATCCGATTAAGCCAACTAAAACGCATTTTTAAAGGGTGGCATCATGTTTTGGTTAACGTTTTTAAAGAGGGAATTGTTAGTTAAAGTTTGAAGAAATTTCTGAATAAATATGCCATGTGATGATACTTTGTCACTAGAAAATCCTTACTTATTCCCTTGAATTCTAGGTAATTATAATTTAATCGACACTTACCAATTTCTTTAAGTTGAGCTGGACCTGTAGCTGTAGTAAGTAATCCACCAGTGGATTGTAAAGTTGGTGTTAACTCTTGTTGTAGTCTTTGCCGTGCCACTGCAATACCAACTGGAATTGTTCCATTACCAGCTAAAATACAATTTAAAAAACACGCTTTAATTTATTGTGTAGGAAAAACAGGGGGAATGGCAATCATTGTACATTGGCGGTCAGCATCTGTGTCGATTTCTCTGGTCACGCACTCTTTGTGTAGTGGGTGGGAGTGAGTCAGTCGAGGATTATGTGTGTGAAATTTGCTTAGGATCTTAGACCAGAATGAATCCTGAATTTGTAATACAGATAGTCGAGGCCAGTGCCCAATGCGGTAAATTTTTCGGGGCGGAAAAATTCGTAGAGTGTGAAAAGAAATTGTCTTTACGTTATGGAAAATGCTTTGAAAAGTGCCATCGTGTTAAAGACTCTTTTCATTTGAATCAAAATTATAAATATTGTTTCATCAACAAAATTGAGAAAAAGTTTCAGTGATAAATAAAGGGATGTCATCAGATATCGGCGTTTTAAGATCCTAGAACCCATTTCTAACAAGTATGTAAACACCATATAACTTCTGAACGGCTAGATCGAACGAATTGGAGTGTTTGGAGCGTTCTAGAATATTCTTAAAGGTTTCAGTCGATTGCTGAAAGTTATACTTAAAAATTGTATTATATAGAAAATTTATCCATTTTATGTAAAATTTCGACAGCGGGGCGGTGTTTTGCAGAATGTCCAAGAGCGGCACTAAGATTAAATCCGGCTCTGATCGCAATTAAACTCAATGTGACCATTATTAACCCCGCGTGTATGGCGGCGGTTAATTATGATAAAAATTTATTGTTTTTTAAATTAAAACTATCTTTTTATAATTATATCAAAGCTATTAAAAAATATAAAATTTGTTACAGAATGTGTGTTAAATTGATTTAAATAAACAGATTGTTTAAAATGGACCTGTGTATTCAGCAGAATAAATTATTTGGGATGATAGAAACGTATCATTTTACGTCCAGAAGCATAAAAACAGTAAAAAATGGGGATTGGCGAGGGAGGTTATACAAGTCAAATACGTATTATAGCTCGAGGAGATTTTTTGTTTGAACACATCAAAGTGAGAAATTGAAATAATAGAATAGTTGTCACCATAAATTATAATTTGCATATAATTAAATACATGCGACAGCTTATTAAATTGAAATTGATATAGCTTTAAATGAAATATTTGAAACATTTTATTTAGGTCCATCAAATAAAATATGATGCTGAATATACACAAAAAATGATAGAAGATATATTATAACTAGAGCCGATTTAACCTCAGTGCTGGCTGCCCTTGGACACTCTGTAAAACACTGCCCCATTACCGAAATTTTACATAAAATGAAACAATTTTCTATATACAATTTTTGAGAAACTTTTAAGAATATTCTATAACGCCCTAAATTCCAATACAATCGATTTAGTCGTTCAAAAGTTATGTGCCGGGTTTACATGCATTCATCATATGGAAATTGTTAGAAATGGCTTAAAACATCGATACCTGATGACAACCTCTTTCATTCAACTTAGATGGAAATCAATAAGGGAAGTTAGAAGAAACTGCAATATGTAGAATTTTGAACATACTCTTGATATGGAAAGTAAATTATTGTATTTATTATAATTTGAAATTTTTCAAAGTATTTTTCAAAACGCGGAGAAAATTCTTTTCCTCACTCTCGGAATTTCTCCGCCCCTAAAAATTTGCCGCCCTGGGCACTTGCCCCGTCTGCCCCTATCATAAATCCAGCGCTAGATATACCGCTCCTTGCTATTTTTATGTTTCTATTAAAACTAAATTCAAAGATTGCAAGGTGTGACGTAATTTTAATGTTGAGTATATTTCAAAATGGCTGACACCATTTTTAAGAATTGTTGAAAATACGGATTTTTAATGGCTTTTTTTATGCTTATTTTTGCCATAGTAAAAATTTTCGGGAATTATTTGTGTATCGGGAAACCTTATATTATTCTTTAAAGGATACAATCTATTGTTATGAAGTAAAAGTTTTAAAAAAATATAAGAGGATTTCCTGGTTAAAAAAGAGGCCATACATAGAGTTCCTACGTTTTCGTCTATGTTTTCATCATCCGACTACGAGTAAAGCATTGGAAAATTAAAATTACGCTGATTTATCTTCTCTTTTTAATTATTTGAGTAATCAATAAAAAACCAAACATTTAGAAAAATATTATGTTTTTTGTTTGGAAAAATAATGGATAATAAATTTTAACTGTAAAAAAATAGTATTAAACTACAAAGTAGGTTTCCTTAGCAACTATCGAAGTTTTTGTATCAAATAATTCTAAAATTAATGAATTTCAAATTTATAAACTTGTATTTCTCGATTCGTTGATTAAGGTAGTTTGGTAGCCAAAGTTAACCCAATATTTTTTTGTGTTTATTCGAAAGATTATAATTAAAGGCAATTATAGAAAAAAAAAATCAGATTTTTTTACCATACCATTTAAGAGATATTATAATTAATTAAAGTTTAGCAAAAATACACGAGCTCTTATGAGTGTCCTTGTTCAATAATACCGGAAATGGAAGGTTTGTAGAAAATTGGCAAAGTTGACACCGCAAAAAAAAAATTTTTAATTGATAGAACTATATCCCAAATATAAACAATAAATATAAAAAATATTTTTTATAATATTAAATTTATTATCTAACGAATTAAGTTAGTTATTTATATTAAAATTTAAAAAAAAAAAATAAAGAATTCACGATATAACAAATAAAGTTGACAGTTCAGGGTTATGTTTTGAAAATAATTTAAAGTTGGTATTATTTAGTGACAGTTCAGTACTACTAATAATATTTTATTTATTACATTATTTTATTTATTTAATTATAATCCGTGCTAAATTATATCAATTAAATTCTTATGTGAATTTTTCACATATCAATTATTATAGCATGTTTCGTATTATTTATTAGTAAAAAAATAAATAAATAAAGTCTTTTATTTGATTTCGAATTGCGGCTACCTTAAATAAAAAAAATTTCTTGAATTGATTGATTGCAAATGAATATGTCAGTCAAATGCTGTGTTGGTCATCACATCTCTGCATTGCAAATTAAAAATAGAATGATACTGGTAAACGACGGGTTGCTGCACTATTTAAATAACCTGGAATTGGTTCCAACCATAGTTAGTTATATAGAAGTCATTATACAGCGTGTATTACAGGGTTGGTATGTGAATGTGTCTAGTAAAGGCATCAGAACAGCTGTGGTGGTGTATTGCACAAGTATATATTTCTAAAGGCATCATAACAATCGTGGCGCATTGTTGTTTGTAAATATTTCAAGATTTTAATAAAAACATTTATGAAGAATTCAGACTTAGCTTGGAGACTGGATAAATGTAATTTATGTAATATAAATGTGAATAAAATGCATAATAATTTTAAACTTGGTATCAATATCATTAGAAATAAACTTTATAATTTATATTATAATCCTACTTCTGAAATTTTATATCTGTCTCTTTATCTTGAAGTTTCACTACTATCGCGTGTGAACTGTTGAGAAGACAAGAGTGATTTTTAATGCTTTTTTACTTTATTACAGTATCAAATTGATACTTTGATAAAGTATCAAATTTTAAGCTTGCTGAGTGTAAATTAAAACTTGTGTTTACTTGACTAAATAAAATTTTCAATTAAACTCCAAGTTAACGCTAAATCACTAGATTAGTTAGTGGAATGGTGCAACCCAACTAAAGGTTATAAATTATGATAAAAACTTACTGGTACATGTTGTAATTGAAGACATAGTAGTTTGTACAATGGACGATGTATTATCGGTGATAGTTGGTGATAAAGTTTTAACGCTATTCGGTGATTGCGCTTCAACTTTTACAATTGTATTCGTATGATTATTACTTGTAGTAATCTCAGCCACTTGACATGCAGGTGTTGTGGCTGGTTCACGTTTCACTTGTATGTGAATTGGTCCAATACCACCACCACTACCTAAACTTGTCAATATTGACTTGTCACCACTGTTACACGTTGATCCTCCTGTTGATGATGGTGTCCACGGATTTGTTCGACTACACCCTCCACTGTTTATTAAATGATTATCAAATTTATTCTTAATGATTGGTGACGTTGATGATGTGTTATTGTTGTTGTTACGACAAGCACACACTGAACGTTGTAATGGCTTCACGGTGTTACAATTATTGTTATTGTTATTAATTGTTGGTGAATAACAGTTATTTTCAGTTTTAACGGATAATGGTGATAATGTTGAACAAGTATTCATCCATCGTTTTAATTGCTGCGGTTGCTGCTGTTGATGAATTTGCTCATCCACTAACATTCGTTGTTTATCCGTTGTTATAATTGTATTATTGTTATCTTTATGCAATTTTAAATTGTTATAATTGTTGTTATTGTTGTTGGTTATTGTATTTATAATGTTGTTATTGTTAAATGTTATATTTTGTTGCTGTTGTTGTTGTTGTTGCAATGTGGTATTTGTAAAATCCTGTGGTGTTTGTTGTATAATAATACTGTTATTGTTAAAACTCTTTGCAAGTAGTTCTAAATGTGTGACTGGTAATGGAGAATATGGTGATCCAGGTGGTGGTGTTGGTGCTCCAAATGAATAACATCCAGCCGTTTCTGAGATTACTGAAACAAAGAAAAAAAAAAACTTTATAGTTATTTTACACTATAATTGGGTAGTGTAAATTATTATTCAGAAAAATACAAATATTATGCTTAAATAATGATTTAAGTAATATTCAAATATTTAAAAAATTGATAATTTGGCCTGATTTTATTGCGAAATCTAGAACGAAATGACCCAAAACAGTATATTTTATTATATATTAGTAGTGTAATAGGTATACAATTGTCCCTGAATTGGATAACCAGTATTTTGATCTACCTATAAAATAAAATAAGCGCTGTGTACAAACACGCCAATTAAACAATATTTAACAGAAAATGAGAAAACAAAATTTTTAATTTCATTCCTTCACTTTTGCATGTTTGAGGTTATTAGCAGCCAAATTAACTCTTTACAATTTTACTCTGTTCAACTTTAAACTCACTCTGAACAACCTCCCCTTAACTATTTCATACAAAATTGAACCCCCTTTCACTTTAGCCAGTGGCTGAAAGGAAGAGGTAAGACACTCTCAATAACTTTTCTTCATGCCTTTGAAGTTTCATTGAAACTGAGTCGATCGTTTTTTTTTAAAGCTTAATCTTTTTTCACTTTTGAGTGTGAGAATGGATGGGGGGTTGGTAACCTACATTCGCTAATCTTTTTGAAAAGTTTGCGAAATTTCATTGAAGTTGTTAAGATGTTTTGGATTTAAGTCATATAAAATGTATCCCCTTCTCCTAGTTTTCCGAGTAGAAGGAAAAAGTAGCTTAAGTTACATTGTACAACCTCCTCTACATGTCTGCGAGAAGATTTGTTGAAAACGTTTCAGCCGGTTTGGAAATTAAAACCATGCAAAGAGTTAATTCCTCGAATACTTTATAACTTCCAAGATTTTTTCAATACATCTTACTTTTAGTTATTTTGTAAATTTTAACAACTTTGGATTCTCACTAGAATCTCATTACTCCTGCCCAGTTTTGCAGACCGCCGGCTCTAAATACCACTTAAGCATTTTATTTCCAAAAACCTATTTTTTTGTAATTTGTGTTTCCATCTCTCAATTTATTCGTATTGTGCATGGAAGGAACTACGTGAAAGGGGATTCTTAATCGATTTAAATTTGTATTATAATAAAAATTTGTTCGCTTGTTTGCATGTAAATTGTATACTAAATGATTACGGAATAATTTCAAAAACTAATATTTAATTGTAGTTATTGAATTGAAAATTATAATAATGATCAAATCATTTGCATTAGTTATTATTTTTAATTACAAGTATAAAATTATACATTTAAACTTTTTAATAAGTATTTTGACATTTCCTCTGTTAAACCAGACTTTATACATCATTTGATTTGCCATTGCATTATTTTGAAATCATAGAAACGAAAGAAAACACTTTGATGCACGCACGGTGCCTACAGTGTCCAAAATTATATTAAAACAAATTTGGTCAAGATATAAGGAAAAAACATCTGTCCGACAAATCGCCGCCAAAGATTCGAATCCTGGGTTTAATGTAATGTTTTACCATTATGTTTTGATAAAATGTATACAACATTCAGCCTATGTATAATTGATATGCAATATTATATTTATAATTAATGATAAATATGTTGTATAGTAAGGTAAATAAATACTAATTAATTAATAACTCACATATACGAGCATTTTAATATTTATAAAAATGTATTAAATGTAATTAAAATATTATTGAACTATTCATTTTATTTCAATTTAATTGTGTTTAGTTTAATAAGTATATCAAATATTTTGTGTTAATTATTTAATCAATTCATTTATTACCTACAATTATTTTTATTCATAAAAAATTTTTCAAAAAAGTTGGACTGAGTAACAAAATGTCTAGACTAAAAAATAATTTTAAATTATTATTTGCTCCCGCCGTTTTCCAAAAATGGCGGTTGTAGTTGAAATATATTAATCACAGATGTCGAACACTTTGTTTTGACATTTGTAAATATAACCCCACTTTGATATAACTTAATTTGGGTTTGCATCATAAAAAATTTTTTATTAAATATGCCCGAATTTAAACCGAATTGTCGTCATTTGCGGGAAGTATTACTTTTTTGTTTCAATATGAAAAAATCTGAGGCTGAGGCTCACCGGATTATATTAGATACTTATTAGTGACAGCTATTAGTGACAAAACGTGCCGAAAATGGTTCCAACGTTTTAAGAGTGGTGATTTTACTGTTGAAGACCGTCATAGTAGTGGGCGGGAAAAAGCTTGGACCATCTTAGCGTAATTTATTATGAGCTTCTGAAACCGTCTGAAACCATCACAGGTGAGCGTTATAGAACGCAATTGATGCGTCTGAGCCGTGCTTTAAAAGAAAAACGGCCACAGTACAACGAGAGACACGATAAAGTGATTTTACAGCATGATAATACTAGACCTCACGTTGCCAAAGTGATGAAAAAATATCTCAAAACGTTGAAATGGGAAGTTTTACCTCACCCGCCGTATTCTCCAGATGTTGCTCCATCTGATATTCACCTATTACGCTCAATGGTACACGACCTGGCTGACCAGCACTTCAACTCGTATGAAGAAGTGAAAAGTGGATCGACTCATGGATCTTATCGAAAGATGAAGAATTTTTTCGCCGCGGGATTCGCCTGCTGCCCGACAGATGGACCAAAGTGGTAGCTAACGATGGACAATACTTTGAAACTTAATGTATGTAATCGTTTTGTTGTAATAAAGCCTCAAATAAAATAAAAAACGGTGGGAGGAAAGTGGTAGACCTATGTAAATAAATACTTGTTAAAAAGTTTAACTAATAAAGTTAACTAATAAATAATAAAGTTAATAATAAAAGTTAACTAATTTACTTGTGACCAATTACCATTCTACGAATTCTGCGGTAACGAATGTATTTTCACTAACAATAAGATTAGTGCCGAATGGTGGTCAAAACGAAATTATTTTTAAAAGTATCTGTTTAATAATGTTTTGTTTTAAGTTAGTTCTTTTATTTGAAAAAATTATGATATCTTATGTTCTAGGGGGGATTTGTTATTTGCCCCAATCGTTGTTATTTGTAGGAATCGTCGAAATCGGACTAATTCAAAAGTATGAAACAAAGAAAAGATTCTCATCCAAGGTGATATCCAGAAGATGGCGCGTGCTACCTGTCACTTGCAATATGTATTGTTGTTTAGTATCGTACAAACAATGTTTTGGCTAGGTAGTATGCGACCACGGCTACCTTCTGAACATCATTTTATCTGAATATTCTGAATATCGGATGAGAATCTTTTCTTATACCGCTGTGGTGTTTTAGTACTTTAAAACTTATTTTTTTCATTATATATAATTTGTATAACGTTGGCAAACGAATATCCTTTAATATTATGTATTACGTAATGAGCAAAGACTAACTAACTGAGAGGTGTTAATGGATATATTGCTAGTACAGTCCAACACCTGGCCAGTATATACGTCTCTTACTAGATATATTAAAAAACTAGCCCATAAAAACCATAAAAACTTTGTTGATACTCTGTTTCTTGGTAAATAAAGTTTAAAAAATCCAAAATTATACTATAATTAATTTCTTAATAACGAAAATTGAATCATTTTTATCGTACCAACTAACCGGCCTACAAATTAACACAAGAAGAATTTATTCATAAATAATTTTGTTTTTAAAAATCAAATATGTATTATTTGTTTTTAAATTCTCAGAAATATATAGCATCTCCTACAAAAAATAACAATATTATATTTATCTCTATCTTATTCATATATCTATATATACTAAATTGTTTTCTGTCTAATATACATTGTTGTCAGATTTACATATATTTCACATTAAAACGGCGAAAAATTTATTAAATCTATTACGTGTCCGACGATTCTATCCTTCCGATTTGATTAGTTTTAAAATAAATGGTCAAGAAGTACAAATTTGTCATCAAGCATTGGAAATCATCTAACTTTTACTCTTTTGAAGAAGGTATACTCATAGGCGATTTTCATAGATTCTCCAGTTCTAATTACTCGTTTTGGTTTACTGGAACACTCACTGGAACTATCTACTTCATCTGAGCTTTTTCCCATTTAAATTGGTTGATTTAAACGAAAACTCGATGTGAACATTTATATTTTAAAAAATGCCTCAAGTATTCTCACGGGCATTTAAATGATTTTAAGTTTAAATGATTATAAATTAAAAAATTAATTTTATTGTAAAAAAGCGTTATGTACTTGATATCAAATGTTACATTTGATTGGTAGTTATTTATAATAATGTTCTTTTACAATAAAATGAATTCTTTAACTATTCATTTTATTAAACTAATTAAAAATGTATTTGATTTAATGAATAAAAGGAATTTCTACAACTGTAAAACATTTTCAAATTTAATTATTTTGAAATTTGCTGTATTGAGTTTTGCGTGTTAATAATCCTCTCAACAAATGATTTTGATCTTGAACAAGATGTATTTAATTTATTTAAGTTTTGATTTTATTGCATATATAATTTTATTAAATGCAGTCTAATTAAAAAGTATTTAAAAATAACAAGAGTATTGATTTCAATCAAGTCTAAATAATAATAAAAATAAGTATATAAGTTTGATGTTATTTAATAGAAGTTATACAACTTAGAACACAAAATAATGAATAAAGTATATTGTATTAATAGGTAAACAGTTTGTATAGTCAGTGGAGTTGCATGTGTGGTCTTAAGAATGAATAACATTAACTTTGATGATATGCATACATGTACTAAAAGAAATTATTTTATACAACTATACATTTATATACAATGTCGTCCAAAAAAATTACACTTATACACTCATGGTATTGCAAAGACTTTGTGCCTGTTTTATATAATTTATGTGCTGCTTGCGATTAGAAGTGTTCATTAAAAAAAAAAAATTACAAACAAGAATTTTCGACAGTTTTGATCCGAAGGTAATTACTAATTAAGTAGAGACGAAATACTCCCCCCCCCCCCGGTTTCTTAAATAAATTACGAATGATAGGCTTTTATCTATTGAGGTCAATTCTACTAATGTGCATGTAAAAATTTAATAATATAACAAAAGTTGTTATAAATATTGAAATTCGTAGTGTCTGACAATCGCATACAAAAAATGTACCAATAGGCTAGTTTCCACCAAGAATAAAATGCATTTAAATTTTCTAAATGTGTCTCGTAAAATATCCCTCATTATGTAAATTATTTGAAAATATCCCGAATTAGTTACTGAATTTTAATTTATTGGGTACCGATAATTAAAATTAATATTTAATACGTTTTACAAATATTATAGTTCTAGGCACATCCAATCAGAGAAACATTAAAATTAAACGTGGCATGATTTTTTTCATTTTTTAACTCAATGACTGAGAGTATTTACGGTACAAATGGTCATATTATGACATGTGAAGAAACATAAAAAGTAAAACAACTAACAAAGTTTATTGTTTAGATACTCAACATATGGTTGATTATGAGTCTTTGAACTATTTTTAATAATAAGCATTCATAAAATACTCTAAATATACAGTCCATACAATTATACACACACGCATTGTGTCATCATTAGAATAAATGGACCGATTTTGCTCATTCACGAAGTTAAACTCATATAGCCTTTATGCCTAAAATACGTCACCAAAATTACAACTCCGCTATCCTTTTATTTTTAATTAATCCTGATAACACACAGAGGAACGGATATACAGAAATACGTATTATTTAGGTGATTCTATGAACAATTATACCAAAATTTTATTTGTGGCTTCAATATTTTCTAGCGTTACAAACTTTAGTTTAAAACTAATATACCCTAACATATTCTATATATGACGAGTATAATAACAATTATTTATTATAAGATATAAAGCTTACTTGTACAAAACCCTCAGTCGCGAGAGAGTGAACTTAAACAGGACGTGACGCAATACTAATGAAATCCGGACCACAATCCGGAGAGTTAAGCTTTTGTATATCTGAAATGGTAACCGATTGATCAGCTATTTTTAATATTTCACAAATTTATAATTATGATTCATTTAATATTTTTGGAGTTATGATCGTTATTCCGAATGCGTTTAACAGGCTGTCAAATCGTAAGGTCGTAAAGCTGACATGAAATTAAAGTTGCTGTGAAAGTTTTTTTTTTTTTAGAGCAAAGGAAATTTATTTTTATAATATTAAAATATAAAAAAGTATTTCATTGGGTTATATCACTACATAGTATAAAACAAAGTCGTTCTCTCTGTCCCTATATTCCTATGTATGCTTAAATCTTTAAAACTACGCAACGAATTTTGATGCGATTTTTTTAATAGATAGAGTGATTGAAGAGGAAGGTTTGTTTGTGATGTCGTAAATAATTACATTTTTTCCGCTTACATTGCAAACGCAGGCTGAACCCTATAACGAGATTCATCAAAATAATGTGCTAAGTAGTGTACACATTGAAAAGGTCTACAGAAAACCCCGCTATGGTATATGTCTATCTCTTATGGATATCCCACAATAGCATTTTTTTGTCATTTACTTATTACGACAAATAATGGCTAATTTTCGAAGCGATTTATTTTTAATTATTAATTTAATATCTATATAAAAATAACCGTCACCTGCTACAAAATTTTTATGATGCGGGGCTAAGGCCGAACACCGACCCATGGGTCAAAGGGTCGAGGTACCGATTGTCTACACTAAATAACGGGTTAAAATTTCGTGTCAAGGGGTTCGTACTTTTTGCTGACGCGGAACCAAGGTCATAGGCCAACCCAGAGGTACCGGGTGCGCATACCAAATATGAGGTGTAAACATAAAAATTCGTGGCACGGGTTTCTTACAAGAAATAACGGGTGACTCGCAATAAATACCGGTTGCCCCACAACAAATACCGGGTGCTCCAAATTGTCACAACAACGCGTGACCGGGTCTGCTAGTTTAAATATAGTCATTAAAAAACTGTATTTTTCATTTGGAAACATTGTGCCAAATTGTTTCCCTAAATTCCATATATATGGATCGTTTCAGTGCAGTGAATAAAAGAAAAAAGATAGGGAATATATATGTAAATAAACCCGTTGAAATCTGGCTAGATCATCATAACCTTTGTACCGGTATTCTTACAATAAGAAATGTTCTAACTTTTCTATATAACTGCAAAGGTATACTGCAAAATTTCCGCAACATTTCGACATTTTTAATTGAGTCGCATTTTTTTTTTGTTAGACAGTGTATACTGACTGAATGAATGCATTTGTTGCAACGACCATATTAAGTTCAAGTAAGACCCAATACACCGACCAATACAATAAATTGAATATTGAAAGTGAAGTAATTTGTGGTGGTCGAAATTCAGGTAGGTCTGTCACATTAGATTTCCGGCAATGACATGCTCCACTTAGTATAAACATTATATGAATACAGAGTACTTACAAATAAATGTATTATAATACAGTCACTAATTCCATTGTTACAAAGCGTTACAAAAAATGCGCAGAAAATGTATTTATTAATTCTTCTTATAAAACCAAGAACGATCAACAATTATTTTTTTATTTAATGTAAATAATTCAATTTTTATGTATTTTTATTCTAAAACAAGTGTATTAGATTAAAATTGCAATCATAAGTTCTAGAGAAATTACGATCAATTAATAATTGGATAAAGAATTATGTAACAAATTTACAAAAATATTATGATTTTTGTCCCTCGAAATTTTCATTAGGGATATAGAAGGCAAGAAAGACAGTTGTTTGTGGATAATATTTTCAATCGTAGACAAGTCTAATACCGAGTGGTTCGCAGTGGTGTTGAATTAAAGAATAGTATTGAAGGTAATAATTCTTTTTAAAAAAAATATTTATTTGCATTATTTAAAACAATTTTGGACATAGAATTTTATTATAAAGCGAATAGGCTGTGTGTCCGTAATTGTATCAAATCATTGACATACATTTCTAAAAATTTGATCATGGCTTATTTATGATTAATGTAACAACTTTTTTCTCTACAAAAATTTTGAAAAGTGGGTCCTTTTATCTTTCGGAGTCCATAAAATGTTTGCCTCAAATTGATAGAAATCTATTTTTTGTTATTGTAGTAGGTCACTCAATAACAAATGTAAAAACCATTTTGTCCCCACGTAATAAAACCAGATATCCGTTGTCCGACTACCTGATAATTGTGAAAAATATAAATTTTGTTGTCATCGGGCAAAAACTTTTTGGGTTTTAAACGATTTTCCGATATCGATAACAAAAAAAAAAAAAAGAAAAGATTTCCTTTAATTTAGAGCCTGTGGGTCCAATCAAAAATATTTCAGGCTTCGAAAAAGACCTACGACCCACTTTTCAGAAGTTTAAGCTTATGTTTGACGTCATAAGCTCATTCCGACTTTGTTTAATTAGAAGTTTTGAATATCCGTATCTTGCTAATTTTTAAAGATTTTTATAACCACATTTCAATTGAAGTAATAGAAAAAATTTAGTCGACATCCCTATTGGGTCTAAGAGATCTATGATCAAACTATATGAGATTGAAGAAAAAATATGTACTTGTTCTAAACAAAAAAAAAAACTTTTATTTGAAATATTTTTTCGTGAAGTGCTTAGGTCCACCACAATTAATACAAATACATATAAATATATAGATGAGTCTCGTTACAGCGGAAATTCGACCATAATCACTTAAAAGTGAATCAATCTCTCCTTGTCTTTAAATAAAACAGTATATTAAACAAAAAAATGAACACTTTTTGTTATGTTCACTTGCTTTGAGATACTTTGTATTATATAATATTTCGTTGTAAAATGTAAATGATATTATACTTATGTGTATGTATATATATACAGTTCGTGAATGGACGTGGGTTTTTATATCTTATATCGAATTTTGATTGATTTCTTCCATATTGAATTACTTTGAATTGTGCCGATGTTGATATTGTATTGCATTAAACTACGTACCTACCTACCTACTACTTGTAAATATAAAACTTTTATATAAATACAAAACAATAACAATTATGTTTCATATAAATCTTTTTTGTCTTTCATATTCTACTTAAAAGAGGAAATATTATATCACTTTATTTTTTCTTTGATTCTTCACTTTTAGTTACAAATTAATTCAGTTTTAATATAGTGAACTTTTATCCATAAACATTTATGTGTTTATTTTATTATACTCGATATACAATATGTGTCAGAGTATATTTATTTTAAGTCTAATGTTTATGTTCCAAATACACTGTAATTTTGATAAAATGATATTTATTTTTTCACCTTATTTTGAACAAATATCGAAAAAGCACCTGAATTTCTGATTAAGTGTAAATACAAAAGTTGTACATCTTTTTATTACCTACAACTTTGCCATTACCGATCTGGGATCGCTCGTAAATTATTTTTTCTTTCATTTTAGTTATATTCTCTTCCAATTCCAATGGTTTTTCCTACTATAATTTTTGTTCACTTGTCGCCATTTTTAAAGGCTTCTGGTCTATACTAGAAACCTTAATAAGTACTCCACTAATAGTTACATTGTATTGAATGTGTAATAAACATGGAATAATAATAAATAATAAGACCTATATGCATTATATTATAATAAGTAATACATTTATTATGAACGCCTATTTCATGTACATATTGTAATTGTGTATCTAATTATATGTATACCAACCATCTATCTACCTGCCTATCTACCTATATTAAATGGACGACAATATAAATATCATATGGGTAATAACATTCACATTATATTACAATCTATAATATACACATATCGCATCAAAACCATAAATGTGAAAATAGGAACAAGTCATTATGCAAAAATTACTGTCTATAGAAGGAATGAGATTAAAAAAAGACCCATAATGTGTGTACTGTTTATGTTGTTTGTAAAGGTTACACACTACACACTACTACACTACTCATATATTCGTATACACACATACTGTATGGTATGGTTTTCACATATTGTTGAACTTACAGTTGCTGTATCTGACTAACAAAACGGTGAAAATATTTTATTTTATTTTATTCATTAATAATTAATTAATATTCTATTAGTTTCCCAAAATTTTCTGATTGATAGGTTTATTATTATAATCGCTAATGTTACTTAAAGCTCATACTCCTCACAGTTTACCCTTGGATAGTTTACCCTAAGCACAAATTTTTGACACTAGGACTTCACCAATGCAGCGTACCTTAATCATACTATTGAATTTTGTTTAAAAATCTTCAAACTGCCTTCTTTAATAAGGCATCTAAAACCGTATTACTGATAATTATCAATTTTATTCATGAATATAAACGTAATTTGTCTTTTAAGATTTTTCTTAGTAGTATTTTTTCTTAACAAAATACAAAATTTATCGCCAAGTTGAAAGGGAGAAAATCTTCACTTCAGTATTCAGAAATATAAAGAAAACAGTTCAAAGAATTTAGAATAATATTCCACTTCATTATTAAAGAATTTATATTTCATATTTAATCTCATTTTGTTATAAATATCGAAATTTTTGCAAATAATAGCTTCAAATTGAAACGCTTTACGTACACAAGAAGTGCAGTTATTTTGTCCATTTGTATTTAAAATTTTAAGCTCCTAGGGTTGGTGGTATTAAAATATTTCAGGGGGGAGACTTTTTATGACCCAACTACTTAGAGTTCATGACTTGATACTTAATCGGTTCATACTTAAAATTCTAAAGTTATTCATTTTTACCTTTATTTCTGCGTAAAGTCTTACCATCCTACGAAAATCAAGTCCTATATGGAAAGTGTTCTAAAAGTTTCATATGCCAGTGAGTGAGTGATTTTATAAAATATATTTTGAGTAAGAATTTTTGACAATTTGAACATTTCAGACAGTAATAACATCATTTTCGATTTTCATGCATGTTGTAAGTATAAAAATTTTGAGCTTTTTACTATTTGAATGAACATTTTAAGAGATTTAAAAGTTAAAATTCGAAAATGGAGCAAAAATCTGTTTTCCTTAATTTTTCGGTTATTTTATTTTCTTATTGTTTAAAGTTACATAAACATAATTTTTTTAAACTTTCAACAATAAGGAAATAATACAATCGGATAATGTAAAAAAGTAAATTTTTTCTAACAGTAGTTTGAATATTATTTTTTTTTTTAAATAATATTTATAAAAATAATAAAATTTTATTATTTTTTATTCTAAATGTTTATTTGTTTATAATTAATAAAATTAATAATTTTTTAAACTTTTATAATATTTACCACAATTTTATAAACTTATGTTAATTTTTATATATTGTTACAGAACATTAGGAAAATTTTATTAATTAACCATAGGATAATTTTTTAATAAATCAATACGTCATCACAGATTTTTATTCCACATCAAATAGTCTATCTCCCATAATTTTTTATATTTTTCGTAGATATTTCAATTTTCAGTTAGATTATACATAGTGGTTGTATGATGATGTCGTCAGATTTTAACATTTTGAAAGTTAATAAAATAAAGAATACTAGAACAAATTATTTTTATTTCTGTTAGATTGAATTAAAATATGAATACCTTTTTTTTTTTTTGTTAAATTCACAACCTTTAACCTTTGAATTACGTAAGTTTTCTTTATACTTGTATCTACTACAGAACTATGCATAATAGGTACAATACTTCCTACAAGTAATCAAATAAATTTTATTGCTATAACATGAAACATGATAATATAATAATAATTATAAGCCTCAAGTGCTGTGCTATGAGGTTAATAATCCTATACATTTATACAATACCTATATGGACATTAAATAATAAATATCAAAGGTTTAATCAACCCTCTCTCTCTACGTTTAGATTTTAATTATGTAAAATTAGCAAATCAAGTATACTGGTTGTACGGGGAAAGAATGTCATATTCTTTAAATACTTTTAAAAGTGACGCTAAAGTAGAAGGGGTGTCACCCCTAACAAAGGATTGAAAATTTCAACATAAAAAGTAACCACAGAATTCGATTAAACAAAAATTGTACCTAAAAGTTTTTTTTCGAAAAGTCAATACATGATTGAGTTATCCATGATTCAAAATGTACGTTTTTTCTTGAATGCATGTTTTGACCGATTTTGTTATTAAGAGATCGAAAATCACACAGTTTGACAAAAAATAAAAATTAAGTTTAGAGAAAAACAAGAAGTATTTGTATATTATTTCTATTATTAATTTAATAGATATATGAACCGAATTATAGCTAATTAAAGCAGTGGATTTGTACCAGATAAATTTTAATAGTACCATGCAGCGTTGGATAATATAAAGACAAATAATATTACAGATAAAACTTATAGGATTATTGTTGAAGTACGTAAAAGTCTTAAAAGTTAATTTTAATAGAAGTTGTTAGCTCAAAAATTAGCGGAGTTATAATGAAATTAAAACTGTTCAGTTAATTTCTTAGCAGAAAAATTGATTTTCGAATCAATGATGTTTCTTTAAACAATGAAAATAAGTACCCATAACACATTCTGAAAGTTTAACAAATTCAAAATCTTTCATTTAGAAAAACCATTTACATTAAATTTTTGTTGTTCACTGTATTAAAAATTTTTTCAAATCTAAAATAAGTCTAAAACTGAATAAGATATGTAAAAATTACTAGTATTTCTTAAGAATATTTAATTATTAATTACAAATGAAAGGAAAATTTGTAAATTTAATTAATGTATACTCATAAAATAAAAAAACGCAACGACTTGAATCTTGCACGCTTACTGAAAATTATAAAATACACTAAATTTTATTGTGTATTTAAATAATTTTTTCAGTCTAAAATGAATGTTTTATCAATGCAACATAACAATCGAGTATGTAAGAATTTAAAATAGGTAAAAAACTGAAAATAGATAAAAATGTTGAATTTTTTGATAGCTCGGTAATTATTTTAATTTCCGTATTTAAAATAATTTGTGCGTACTGTTGAAACGTGAAATAAAAACTTTTTGAACTTTCACTACAATGTTGTGTTGTATTTTTTGTGTGTTGGATATTGCAAGTCTGTTACAGGAATCTTTACAGAGCTAAATCAATTAAGTCAATAATATGCATAACAATCAATACTGTTGTTGTTATATCTTGTTGAGTATTGTTAGTTTATTTTGCAGTTCTAAATTGAAATTGTTTTAATTGGTCCAGAGATATTTAGTTAATGGTACTCAACAATTTATACTAAAGCTAGTATAATTGTCCTAATCGTGAATAAACAGCTTTACATATAGTCATTTTAAAGAATATAAGGGATAAAGTTATCATATAAATGCATACATACATTATTGATTTTAAATTTTAAAGCAGGGTTAGTACTATTTATTCATGTTATATATTAAATTTTAGATACTTACATTTATGCTGTGCGTAATATGTGGCAGCAGTTGGTGGACGTCCAAATGGTCCTGCAGTGGCGGCCGCAGCGTGTGAATAGAAAGCACCTGCGGCTGCTGCTGCTCCACCAGGGAATACCGAATACAAACCGTATCGGCTAAATGCTGAAATTCAGACAAACAAAAAAACATAAAATCATTCATAGTTGTAAACATTACTTAGTCTATTACAACGTTAGATAATCTAGTTGTAGCTATAAAAATTAATCAATATGAATATTGAACTTGTGTATATTTATAAAAACTAGCCAATAAATTACAAATCAATTTAATTCGATGAAGAGGTTGTTAACTTAATAAGTTAAAAAAAATATTAGTTAAATCATTAAAAGTTAATTGATTATCGAAATAGATTTGATCGAGTTTTTGGTGGAATGAGTAATGTTTATCATAATTAAGTATACACGAGCTTCATACCTAAATTGATTTTCCGGAAATTAGAATGTCAGTTAAAGTATAAACATATTAAAATGTAATAAATGACGTAATATCGGTCTTTAAGTGCAAATTTTTGAAAAATTCGACTTTAAAAATTCGAAAATTATTAACCTTAGGTCGGCCACTCACGATCAGTTAAAACTATGCGATACGTCTGAACAGTTTTATCGTAAAGATAAATCATATTAATGGTTAACATACACACATTGTCAGTTAAAACTGACTGATTTGACTGTACAATCGGAATAAAATAATCGAACAACATGATGACAACACGTGAACCTCTCGGAATAATTTGGTTCATGTATATTTAAAAAAAATAATAGCGTAAAAAACATAACTTATGGTGTAAACAATAGTTACTAAAAAGAAATTAAACTACAAGAGTGCATTGATAATTACTCCAAAAAATTTAAATAATTATTTGCGGATCCATGAAGATACCTATTTGTGCCTTCTATCTTTAGTTACACCACTAATGCAAAAATAAAATTCTGTGATGGGAGATCTCATGAATGTTTGACAGCGACCGTACGATTTTTAACTAAAAACTGTACAATTTGTTTACAAACGCATCAATTTAGCTGCACAGTTCAGTTGAACAAAGTTTTATCAATTGGTATTTTCAATTTATTTCCGATCAACTGCACAGTGTTTAAAACAACGTCATATTTACATACGTCATATTTACATAATGATTTATCTATACAGACATAACTGTCCATTCGAATCGCAAAGTTTTAACTAATTGTGTGTGGCAAGCTTAAAACGCTATCCATTGTGTATCGTAGTTTCATCAAAATCGGATTAACAGCAGCCTACCTACAAGACAAAAATAAACACTCGAGTAATTCAGAAAGAGAATTTATTGGTGCGATGTTTTTAAAATGAGATCAACAATCCCGAATACCTCCACTAATGTTTACCAAAAATTTATAAACATCCAATGAGTAATTTTGGAGGATTTTAACAATCACGAAATGAAAATTGCTCAAGAGATTCCTAAACGTAGGTGGATATGGTTATTGATTTTGAAACAATTTTTTTTTTACAAACTGAACACAATATTTTCGATATCGATAGGCATAGAGCGAAATAAAAACTGTATCAACTAGTATTAAATTTATAAGTGAAGATAACAACTAACGCAGTTAATTGTTTAGATACTCAATATATGATTGAATTTGATTGTTTGGACTATTTTTAATTAGAATTCATAAAATAATAGAAATATTCAGTTTATAAAGTTATGTATGATGTATTGCTAAATAGAGCTCAAATTGGCAAGAACTAAAAAATTTTACGAAAACATTTAAACAAAAGTTATTTGTTCCAAAACAATTAACAATGTTTTCTATTTTAAAAAATTTCAAATAAAAGTTGTACAGTGTAAAATTTTACATCAAAAATGTTTTTGGCCTTTTTTTTTTTGCTATTATTAAATAAAACGAAGCCAGAACGGACCTATTAGACTTATATACCTATTGTTTATGAAAGTAATATAAATAACCGTTCCGTGAGAATGGTGTTCGGTCTTAAATTTTGATATATCGATCATGTACTGCCTCAACCGACAAGTTAAGATATAAAGAACAAAGGATGCTATTATACCGTGGACATAAATAAAGAATACAAGGTACAGTTTTAAAACTGTTACAAATTGTGAGTAATTTCAAAAAGTATATACATTATATATTTACAGTTAATTTTTATTTCAGAAACTATACAAATTTTAATACATTTTTAAATTCGTATAACACATATAGAAAGGTTTTAGGGTCAATAAATAGATTTATTTTAGAGTAAGATTTAGTGGATAACACAAAAATTTGTAAGTTTCTATCAAATGATAATTAAACATTAATTATTATAAATTAAATAGACTGAAAGTTTATGACCGTGACATCCAGTTATCTTTATATGTTCTCAAAAAAGTGACAACACAAAAATAATTAATTGTTATTAATTGATTTAAAATTTATGCACACAAGGTATTTTACATAAATTATCTAAGAAATCATATACAATTATGTTCTTTTTTGTTTCAGTACAGTGAACATGAGAGTATACAGTCAAATCAGATTAGCAAGTCCATTGTTGTTAATAAACATTTCTTGTGATTAATTCTATACAGAAATTTGTTTGGTTATTTTGAATGTAATTGAATAAGTTATAAATAAATATTCACATGTGTGCGTTATATCGTTAATTGATGTTTATTATGCTAGTTCTAAATGAATATTTTGGAACTTTATTTTTTAATTCAATTAGTAATTACTGTATATGAAATTATGTTAAGCTTATGATACAAATAATGTAATTATAATTGCGATATTATGCTAATGACACCGTTGAAAGTTGTTCTTATAGACCGAGGTCGATAATTTTTGAAACCAAAACAAATTATAGTAGGATGAAGCCAATTGGGAACGGAAGAGAATAAAACAAAAATGCAAAGAAAAATAATTTACTGTCGACTGAGGATGAGAAGTAGAAACGGGTGAATTTTTAAGGGTAAAACACGGTTTATCTCGATTTCCGACAAAACTACAAGTCCCATGGAAAAAACTTTTGTATTTACATTTTGTTCACATAGCCTCAACATTTATGTGAAAAATTGAAATTACCAAGTTTTTGGATTTTTATTTATTTCTTTTTAAATTTTTTTTCACAAAAAGTTCCAAATACACTGTAATTGTTTTGATTTAAAATATTTATTTATAAAAATTTATCAACGTATTTTGAATAAATATCGAAAAAGCACCCTAATTTTAAATCGAAAAATATTAAGGTTTAGTTTTAAAATTGTAAATACAAAAGGTGTAGATCTTTTTATTACTTACAACTTTACCATTTAACGTTTTTCCATAGGACTTAGTTCCTATAGGACGTAGTTTTACTGGAAATCAAGATAAAGCGTGTTTTACCCTTAAAAACGCATTCTCTTCAACTTCCCGACCTCAGATCGTCTGTAAATTATTTTTTCTTTCATTTTTGTTATATACTCTTCCATTGCAATGGGTTTCATCCTACAATAATTTATTTCCACTTTTTACCATTTTTATAGACTTCTATCCTGGTCTAATAAGTTTAATTAAATTTTTTCAGAAACAAATTTTTGACAGTTTTTTGAAGTTATATAAATACAAAATAATCAATGAAATAGAAAATTTTCCTACTTAAAATAAAAATTTTAAACGAGAATGAATTAAAAGCATAATCAAAAGTTATAATTATTTTTGTGTTATGGCTTTACGACACTATATATATTGTATATTTATGATATAACAAAAAAGCAAAACGATAAAATAAAGCCTTAATGTTTTTTTTATAACTAATCATAAATGGAATGAGTAATCACTGGACTCAGCAAAACGATTCTAGTATAGAAGTGTTTTTTTTTTATATTATGGGAAATTTATTTATTCCGATATAGTGAGTGTATAAAGGATATAAAAACCACCTAAGGCACATCGCACATGAGGTGATTTAGGTGAAATCGGCGAAATCGCCGATATCGGCGATATCGCCGATATCAGCGATATCACAGCATTTTAGTCGCACACGGAGCAACAGAAGTTGCTCCGACTTTGTAACGTTTTTTGAAGAAGGGGTAATACATAGTTTGTTTACTAACAACAAAATATGTATATACAGTGTCTTAAAGGATGAAATACATACAAGTAATAAATAATATATATTATAATAGATTATACTTTAAGCCATTTGAAATTCGCATTTCGTCATACAAATCTTATATATATATATATATATATATATATATAAGGTTAAGACAGAGTATATTAGTATTTACCCATTTCAGTCTCCCGTTCGTCATGAAGATAACTAATGAACATTTTTCGTATATAATAAGAATCTGTTAATTAGCTTAAACTGTGGCGAATATAAACATTCCGAGAAATGTTCATACATTTTTTTTTTATCAAACAATTACCGTTTTGAATCTTTTTTAATGGTTAAGTTGGGTCATGGATCTAATTATCCCATTATACCGATTTTGCTCATTTACGAACTTAGACACACTTTTAAGATCCAGAATATGACACCAAAAGTTCAACTACCTGTCTCTTGTCGTTTTTCAGTTATCTTGATGACGAACGGGAGACTGAGATGGGTTAATACTAATATACTATGACTAAACCATATATATATATATATATTTATATATATATACATATATATATATATATATATATATATATATATATATATATATATATATATACATATATATATATATATATATTTATATTTATATTTATAACTGTATAGATATTAGAGTGTTTTATGAATGCTAATGATTAAAGTAGTTCAAACATTGATGCTCAATCTTATATCGAATATCTAAAAAATTAACTCTGTTATTAGTTACCTTAACTTGTTTTATTTGTTTAATGTGATTAGAATAGATACAGATTATAGCCACTGTACAATTACTATATTTCTACAGTTCATTTTGTAAACATAAAATAATAATAATATCAGTATTTAATAGTATAAGATATATTGGCTTAATTTTATAAAATAAGTCTAAAGTCCATTTCTGTTTATTTACCCTGTCATTGAAATGAATGAAATTAATATTGACGCTTGAAAAGTGTTATAAGAAAATAAGTTTATAAACTCTTGCAGAACGTCATTACTGCCATAATGAAGAAATGTTGTATCTATTGCAACGTTCCTACAACAATTAGGAGAAGTATACCTAGAGAAAGAGGTTTTTCCCTTTTTGCTATCCACAAATAATAAATTTGTCTAGAAATTTTTTAGGTTGAGCATTTAACTGAGTAATACTATAGGTGAAAGCTCTTATGTATTTGACAACGTTGCTTACGAATGTAAAATTACATACGATTGTTGTCGCATCATGGAATTCTTACGATTTCAGTATTTGATTATGCTTATCTTACACAGTGCGATTTCGTACATGTAATTTTCTTATGGAAAGTAATCTCTATCCGTATACGACACTGCAACAGTTGCAACAATACCATACATGTGATAAAAGTATAGCATGTATTCAAAGATATAAATATTGCAGGATATTATAAGCATTTACTTAATACTTGTTACTCTTCGTTCCTTTTCTTTAATGCATATGTATGTATATAAAAAAAATTATGATCTGCTTTATAAGATGCACCTATTAAGCCTGTTCTATATGGTTCAGGGCATGAATGTAACCTTTTTTATTTTTGTGTATAAACAAGAATTGACAAGTTTTTATTTTTAAATATTAAAAAAACATTATTTAACTCTCTATCTTTGTCATAAACATTGATTTATATGACTGTATAAACAAGAATAAAAAAAAGTTGCCCATATGATTTTAAGAACGAAGGATTTTAACAACGATTTTTTTATCACATGTATGATTTCAAATCACGAAAATCACGTCGTGTGCGACTATACATTGGTTTCCATAAGCAAATCATATGTATGATATCGCCGATTTCACGCAAATCACCTCATGTGCGATGTGCCTAAGGGATTAGTATTAATAGTTCAAAATAAAATTAACTATTAGCTAGTTAGAGTAGGTAACATAGAGACAGACAGACAGACCACATATAATATATATTACAATAACATAGATATACAGATATAACTGTAAATAAAATAAATTAAACATCGCATCGTTGTGCTATGCTGGCTGGCTGGCTCTTGTTCTGTTGTTTTTTGTGTTTCATTTAAATATATAATAGCTGCTATAGTTTTTATACTTAACGTAAATCACGATTAAAAAGTAAATACTAACTTTAGTATATAGTACAGTAACTATCTAGTAACAAGTACATTTTAAATAAAAAACTTTTAAGAAATTAAAAAAAAAAGACACTTCTAATTTTCTAAAAACTAATAGGATATCTTAAAAGTATTTTTCGATTTGTGACAGTTGATGATGTTTGTAGCGGTATATCGGTACTACACAACGCGCGATTTCAAGCTGGCATTCGGGGATACAGTGTAGTAAAGAGAGTGGGTTTAGTCTGCCTGTAAAATGTCATGAACGGTTAAAAATTAAAATTCTGAAGAAATAGACTATGTGATACTGGCTGAAACACATCATAAACATACCGATCGTGGAACGTTTTCATCAAGGAAATTTGGTATGAAAGATTTGCATCGTTCTAGCAAAATAAAGCATTTGGAACTTGATCGATAGATGGGCCTGTGAGCTGTCAAGATATCGCTGATGCATTGGATATTCGCCATCAAATAGTTTGAAAAAATCGAAAAAATGCAATAAATAGAATTCCATTTCTTAAGATATAAATATCGGGTACTGAAAAGTGGATAAAATAAAAGAATGTTGAACTCAAACAATCTTGATCAAAACCATCTTGATCAAGTACCATAAACGACTTAAAAGCCCGGATTGACGGCTTGTAAGATGATGCTGAATTTATCGTGGGAATAGAAATAAATTGTCTACTATGAAATTCTGGAACGGTCGATTTAGTATTTTACTGTCGACAATTCATCAGATTACAGGAAAGAAAAGACGTTGTGGTCCACCACGGTAAAAATTGACCGAATTTGGTTGAGAAATTTTAATGCAGACATCGTATAATTCGAACCTTGCATCGCCTGATTATCATTTGTTTCGGTCTATCCAAAATTTGTTTGACTCCAACCAAACTTTGAGGTTATCATTTCACAATACAGTATTTTTCAAAATTTATTAAATTTCTTATTTTTTCTTGGAATACAATGTTTTCCGAGTAAAATTGTGTTTTTTTTTTTTTATATATATAGAAAAAATTAAAATTCACATATAAAAATAGTCGAAATTTGCGTTTTTTGGGTTTATTTTTCGTATTGTTTTTTAACTGTTATATTTCAATATATCAAAAAAGAAACTTGATTTAAGTCAATAAATCAAATAAGACGCGAATAGGAAGTGTTTTCTACGTGGATCCGAAGTGATCCTTACGTTATTATTAGCAAGTGTAACCGCAAAGGGTTAATAGAGAAAATAGGTCTATATAAGCGTAGCCGATAAACATGTAGCCAAGTTTTTTGCCAGTAAACCATAGAATTTCAACACCGATGGAGTTATGAGATTTAATTCGTTATTTTTGTTTTCATTCAAGCTTACTGTATCTAATATATTAGCGTTATAAATTGTTGAATATTGTCCGTATAACCGTCACCAAGATCTAACTTGATAGTCAATATAACGAAACATCAATTTTCTCCATTATAATTACCTATTGCGAAAAAAACATTTTTTACACAATTAACTAACGACTTATTAGCAACCAAATGAGTATGAGTCTATTTTGAATTTAATTTTTCTATTTTGAAGTTGACAAACATCAATTCAAGTAAATTATATCGAACTGATCGCCGACAGATACAAATATAAACGAATGTAAAATATAAATTTGTTCGCCTTATAAATATAAAACCAACGTCAAATAATTTAATAACATAAACACCCTGTGAATGTAATATGAGTATAGATAGGTATTATGTATACGATAAAGTTTAATATTATTCCATTTAAAATGGGTTTTTCACAAATATCAAAAGCGAATATCTTTAATGAATGAACGATAATGTTTATATTTTAATACATAAAATGTGTATACAAATGGTATTTTTATTATCATTCCAATTATAAAACTATGCATGTATGTAGTAGCTAAATTTCTTTTTATTCACACATCATCCCTATTTTACTTTGGATATGAAAGAGGTGTCTGTGCCACTTATGGTACCCGAATCTACCCAGTTGTAGTAGAATGAATTCAGAACCATGTCCAAAATTTCAAGTTATCTGGCACAAAATTTCAAACACCTCTTCACACTTTTAGGGGTTCTACCATAGCCCTGACCCTCATTATAAGAGGATACTGAGTTCAAGCAGGATACTGACTCAGCAGTTGGGACTGTACCTTGTTTAAAAGAAAAAATTTTAAACCACTCTACCCTTTTTTGGAGTTGAATTTCAAAAAATCATTTCTTTGGCGCCATCTACGTTATAACGGCATTCGTTGGTCTTAATTTCAAGATTTTTTATACTCGACATACATAATATGTCAGAGTATATTAATTTTTGTCTAAGGTTTGTAACGCTACCTAATATTGACCGAACAAACAAAATTTTGATACATGGAAACACCTATTTAATACTTTTCCGACTGTCCATCCGTCCATCTTTCATGACGATAACTTAGAAACAAACTGAAATAGCGAGCTGAAATTTTGGTTTGGTATTCTAAACATTAAAAGTGGGTTTCAGTTAGTTAATGAGCAAAATCGGTTCATTGGATCCAATGGATCCATAACCCAACTTTTAAAATATAAAAGATAAAAGGAAAGTTCAAATGCAAAAAATTTTAATTTCTTTAAAACAAGAAACTTTTGTTTGATTCATTTTTTCCTAAAATTTTTGGATTTTTCCACAATTTTAGCTTAAATATGGCTAATAAACTGATATTAAATATTTATAGTATTTTATGAATGCTAATTTAAAATAGTCCAAACAATGAAATTTAATCGTATGTTGAGTATCTATACCATTTACTATGTTAGTTATTATCTTCATTGGTTAACAATGCGGTTTTAGCAGTTCATTGGTCGATATACCAAAATTTAAACCTGCTCTTTACTATCTTAGGGGACGAAATTCAGGTATTCCGTTGTTAGTGTTCACTTGCGTTATTTACGACAAACAACATCATGCAAAATTAAATTATCCTAGGGCAAATGGTTTGAGTTTTGTGTTGATATGTCAGACAGTCAATTATCCTTTATATATATAGAGATGTGTTATGGGCACCAGCGCTATATAATATGACGAAGGTATACAGAAATCAATAATTGGTAAATATGTGATTGATTAGTAGATAGATATGTGATTAATTAGTAGCGGTTCATTTAATAAATGATTTTAGAAATGTTTATAACCCTTTTTTTTCATTTCAGTGAAAATACAGCAGGCACAAACCAATTAAATACGTAGTACTAATAATTAAAAAAAATCATCAAAGCCCATCATTACCTATCAAATATTTCATCAACGCCCTTGATATTTTCGTCCATAAATATTGTGTTTAAATAATTTGAATAATAATCTATTTGTAATTTTGAGATTTTATATTTATTTACTCGCTACTCTTTGGCATCTACAGCATCCCTCTTTCGCTCAAATAAGCTGACAGAACAATATTATTAAAGTGGGGATTGATATCCTTTATTAAAATAATTTCAAGTGGAAAAGCAGTTTAATTTGGCGATTTTAGAGGTTTACACATCTGTACAGTTCTACCAAATTGCGTTAGAAGAGGATTAGAAATTTGTATGTAGATTAGGTTGGCATCAAGTAAATGCCTTTAGAGATTTTCAAACTCCCAACTCTCTTCTTTCTCGTTGTAGCTTTACGAATTTGTACAATCCCATCCTAGAAAGGGAGAAAGTTGAAAATTTGTGTGTAGATGAACTTTGTGTCAAAAAGATACCGTTTGCGGGAGTCAAATTCCAAACTCCCATTATCATCTTTTTATCAGTCACTCCAAATTGACCTAGAGAATTGAAAATTTGTATGTAGATTAAGTTAGTATCAAGCGATGCTTTTTGAGTGTGTAAGCATTCTAGCCCCCTTTCTTCTCTTTTTACGAACGAAACGTCATTTATAGCTCTGCACTCCTTAGGGAGTACCGTTTGGGACTATCTATTTAGTCTACCTGCTCGCTTCTTATATAGCTATCTGATGCTTTTAAAAACTTTAAAAGGCAAAAATTTCAATAAAACACACCTTTTACTAAGAGGTGAGAAATTTAATTTTTTTATGCTTATATTTTTTTAAAGTTTCAACTATAGCCACAATTCATTATACAACAGTTTAATTGAATGATCAAAATATGTATTGCTATGAATATAATACGTATTTCTCTACATATTTAAAAATACAAAATAATCAAGCCAAGTGTCTTTGCAACTTTTTTTTTTTTACGTTACATTTTTAATTTATTTTTCACTATATGTCACATTTTTTGTTCAATTTGACACCAATTCCAATGTGTTGTATACTTTATATCAAAATTAGGTTGATGTTTATGGCTCCAACCAAGGAGTATCTTTGGTTTCAATATTGTTATGTATTTGAAGAATATAGGACTGGAAATACCTAAAACACAATTTATGCCACAGTGCCATCTTACGATTTTATAAATATATACTATACAATACTTTAAGAATCATATTGATGCCGATAAATATTCATAGCCATGTGACTGTGATATGTTGAGAGTTCACGATTCTTTGACCGTATCATTGAATTTGAAAGCTCATCAAGCTTCGAATGCAAAATAATTCAAAATTAATCTAAAAACATCCTATTGAACGGGGTCGATTATACTTTGGAAAAATACGATAAATGAAAGCAACAACAACATTATACTCGACTTTTTTTTTTATGTATACTGAAATAAACAAAAATCGCGACGACCAGAATCTTCGACGGTTACTTAAAATTATAAAATTTACTAATTTTACCGTGTATTTTATAATTTTTCCACATTAAAATGAATATTTTAGATAGATAAAAAGAATAAATTCTGATAAATTACTGTACACAACATAACAATCGGGTATTTAATGTTTTTAAATTGGTATAAAAATTCAAGTGTCACATTATTTGTTTTTGTTTTTTTTTTTCTTTTAAGTATACCATGTACAAATTGAAAAAAAAAAAAGACTAAATTTTTAATTCGATATGTTTCCCAATTTTACAATAGTGGAGACATAATTTTACAAAACTAGTCCTAATAAAAATTTTGGTTGGGTCCTGAAAATTAAGTGACTCACTATAACCTAGATGGTTATGACCCCGAAAAAGCCTCTGTGCACACAGACCAATTAGACCGGGGTCGGTAATTCTTGAAACAAAAAAAATTATAGTAGGATGAAACCACCCATTAAAAACGGAAGAGAATATAACAAAAATGAAAGGAAAAATAATTAACGGGCGATCTGAAATCGGGAAGTGAAAATGGGGGAAAGTTATTAAGAGTAAAACTTGGTTTATCTCGATATCCGACAAAACTACAACTCCTATATGGCAAAGTTGTAGGTAATATAAAGATCTACAACTTTTTTATTTACATAAACACTCCTCCGTTTCCGATGGGTTTCATCCTACTGTAATTTTTTTTTTTTTTTCACTTTTTAACATTTTTAAAGGTTTCTACCCTGGTCAAAATACGAAATATCAAATAGGAAATATGAAATATTAAATTTTAAATCGAATAAGCAACGAATATCACATAATATAGGTTATAAACGTACAACAAAATAACGATTGAATGAACGAACGTTATATTATCTTCAAATGATTGAACAATTTGAGTAAAGAATGATGCAACACCATCCATATAAGATACCATATGATGATAATCAATCAATCAACCGAGTACAATTCAATTAGCCTATAATCTTTACCATATAATAAATAAATGATAAAAATAATGTTTGTAACACCAATACGGCTCATGGTCTTCATATCACATCAACTGTACCTACTGGCAAACATTAGTTTATACTTTACTACATATTTTTCGTTAAAAACCGGAGTCAAATAGGAAGATCCTCTTTCTTCAGTTATGTTTAGCACAGTATTACAAACAATCTTCCAAAATACTAACTGGGTAAATAAAGTAGTAAAAATTCACATTATTTTAGCCTATGCAACCGCACAGCTCAAACTAATGATTGAAAAGCTTGAGGAAACCATCCAAACTTTGTTTGAAGATGATTGATTTACCGTATATTCAACGTGAGGTAATTTAAATTAAAAATCGCATTTTTTGTACACGTAGTAGCATGGAAAAAGCAAGAGAAAATGCCAGATATGATTACTTTTGTCTTAGAGACCATTTAGATGAAAAATTAGCATTTGCTAGCAATACATTCTGCATAACCAAAAACAAAATGGAATGAATTGACCACGTCGTTTAGTTAAACAAGTTAAATAACTAAGCATTTAAAAGGTCATTGAAACGAAAGTAAACTGAAAATCTTAACAATCTATCATTATCCTTTTTTAATTATTTTATCCTTTTTTAGTTAGTTATATACGTCGTTTTTCAACGATTAATGAAAATCCCATGAATGTGTGTCATATTTTGTTGCCATCGTCTATTGTCTCCGCTCTCCCCAAACTTGAATAAAAATAAAAATACCCTATGAGAAATTATAATAATCAGAGTGGTAATTAAATAAATATCTTTTTAATTGAAGAAAATTATTCTCGTTACAAAAGATCATTTCAAATAATACCTCAACCATTTTTTTAAGATTAAAGTTAGTTAAAAATTAGTGTTACTTATTCCAAGGTCTGATGTTACACATTATTTGTAAGTACTAAAAGGCTCGCTCACATTTTTTTTTTCAGTTATTGTCAATAAACATATAAAAAATGTATGCGTCAGTTACAAACAAACTGCGACAGAACTGAAACTTTTTATGGTATTCGATATTCGAAAACTGTCAATAAGTTTGTAAAAAAAATGTCCAGATTATCCCGGATTAAGTACTACAGAAGTTTTACTTTGACCGCAGGTACCGTTTGAGTAATAAATTAATTCGATCTAAAACAAATCTGCAAGATATGATTTATGAGGTAAATTTGCTAAATTGGAATTGGGCTGAGCATCTATACAGGCTTCAAAATGATCGGGCAAATATAGTTACGGAATGGGTACCAATAAATCATAAAAGAAACAGAGGTAGGCAATTTAAAATTTTTGCAGGTTCTTTGTGGTCATGTTTATACATTGAGAGTATCTTGGAAATAACTTGGGGGAGGCCTATACGCAGCATTAGGTGTAGCATCAGCAATGGAAATAATATTGACAGTATGAATAATAAAACAATTATGATCTAATGCAATATATTTACAATGATTACCAAAATTACTAATCAATTTTACGATTGCTATAATATCAACAAGTGTAATTCGATTGAACAATTAAAACTAAACCCTTTATATTATTCTATTCAATCTTGTGATTCCTTTATAAATATTTAAGTTTATCCAAAATTAAAAATGATGATTTGGTGTCATCTTTTGAAAAGGTTGCTTCGCTAACTGAAAAATCGTTCTCAAAACTGACATTAATCAAAATCCAATTAAGAAATACCATGATCTAAACTGAACTTCCTAATTATTTCTATTGAAAACAACACAAAGAAGATTAGACACACCTAAGAGATTATATGTTTAAAAAATAATAAATTAAATACATTTGCTTGTAAATTTTAATAGTGAATTGATACATAGAATGTAAAATGGTATTTTTTAGATCGCGTGTAGAGATTGCAGTTTGTGTCATATGGAAACTTATCAAAGTAGATTTTGGAAACAATTACACAAGGTCTTTATAGAGCCCTTTGCACACACAACATTAGTATTTGCTATATTTTTTTATAATAAAAACAAAATTGCCGCTTTTTTTATAACCAGTGACTGCAGGTTGTCTTATAGTGGATTAACTATAGTTTTTTAAGGTTGTACTAACATGGAAACAATTTTCAGTAAATGGTTCGATGTTTATTCTTGATATATATACAATATGTTTGAGTATATTAATTTTCATTTAAAGTTTGTAAAGCTAGAAAATATTGACCGCATAAAAAAAGCTCATTTTTTTTTACATTATAGGCAAAATATATAAGGTACTCGCAATACTTATTTTTCGCCAATAATAATATGCAAAATAATTCATAACATGATCATGTATGTGTTGCTGGTACTACTTTAATGTAAATTTTATTTGCATATATATTTTTTGTTCTCACATGAACATCATCTTGAAATTACCATAATTTAAACAGGGAAATCTGTATGCAATATTGACAATAACACTTGATTAAAGTGTAAAATAAAAACATGTGAAGATAACAACGAATTGTGTAAATTGGTTAGATACTCCACAGTTAGATTGATTTGATTATCAATGTATGAACTGTTTTTAATGATACGTATTCATAAAATACTATAAATATCCAGTCTATACAGTTATATATATACATATATAATAATAATATTTATTACAATTATGTGTTTTATTAGCTAAAATTGAGGCGAATCTAAATAGTTCCAAACGAAAAAGAAACTCCAAACAAAAGTTTATCTTTTACGGTTTAAGAGTTGGGTCCAGATCCATTGGACCTAATGCACCGAGTTTGTTCATTTACGTACTTAAACTCACTGTTTAGGTCCAGAATACGCCACCTAAATTTCAGTTTGCTATTCTTTTTTGACGGACAGACGCGCAGACAGACGGACAACAGAAATAGACTAAGTAGATAAATCTAGGACAATTATACTAAAATTTACTTTGTGCCTTCAATATTTGCTAACGTTACTAACTTTTGTTCAGTACCATAAAAGCTAGTTTTTGACCCCTGACACAATTCATAATGATCTCATGCATAATCTATATTGTTTGATGATGAAATTTATAACATAGCGGTCTGTAAAAATTTACTTGAACATCCCTTGGATAATATATCATAAACACCAGAAAATATCACGTTTAGTTTACAAAAAATGTATTATAAAATTGTATAATTTTGGCAATTGAATAGAATCAAAAAATTGTGAAATAAAATCGTTTACAAAAAATTATAAACTATAAAAAAATACAAAATAAAAATTGTACACAACCGCCAAAAATTTGGCCACGCCACTAGGTGCATCCAGTACAATCCTTGCAGATTTTTGTATAGCCCAGTGTGTTACCACAATGCATTTAAAAATTGGAATATATGCAATATTTTTTAATAAAAAATGAACAAAAATACTAACCTTCAGCAGTACTAGAATTGTTGGTACCGCTAGAGATGCAAGCGGGGGCTGCAAGTGGTGTGGCCCCCACAGAAGTAGAGGTAGTGATACCACTACTGATGGTTGTATGATGTTGACTGTGTTGATGATGATGATGTGGCGGTGGATATATGGATGCGGGCGGTGTTGGGGGCCAGAGGGTGGCTGCACGGTCACCTCCTCCTCCTGGACCCGTTGCGGCGGGGCTGCCCAGCATCACAGGCCGGCTGCAGCCACCGCACCTTTCTGTAACAATACAACAAACAAAATTCTATCAGTATCAATGTATGTAGTCTGTGCATAATGGATTCATTTTATACGTCATTTGATAAAAGAAAACCTGTTAGTTTTATCTGAATATTACTAAAAGGTTTTAACTTTAAACTTAAAATTTATTTTTAACTTATCACTAAAAATTTATATACAAATTAAAGAATAATTGATTTGTTGTAATTTTTTTAATAACAATTTCTTTGCAATTAAATCGTAAGAAAATGGATCAATTTTTGCGTAAGTATGATGTTGCGCTGCCAATGAATACCACGCTATACATATGTATTTTCTGCGCACAGTTATAATACGAAATTTCTATTAAACCGTGAGGTCAAGTGAAAATGCTTTTACACGGATTTTCATACTAAATTATTTGCATATTTTCATCTGACATATTTCACCGTCATATTTTAATGTTTAAAAGAAGCTTTAGATAGAATCTAAAGCAGATATCAAAAATAACATTTTTAGAGACGTAAAAAAGAACAAAAAAAAATCTGATTATCAATAAATAATTAAAATTTTATTGTTTTTATATTATTTAAATAGGTATGACAAATTGTTTTGCTACAATCGTAATTGTTTTACTAAATATATACAAAAAATTTTTAATAAAATGGTGTACTTAAAATTAATTTCTGTGATAAATCATATTATTCATTAATTATAATTTTACTACCATAAAAAACAATTGAGTGGTAAATATGAAATATTTATAATAAAAATATTACAAATATACTAATTTGTGTGATTTTTTTAAACTATTTTGGCATGGTGTTTCACAAATATGTCTCAAAAAACTCGTCGAGAATCATTTGTATCAATTTGAAACATGGAAGCTTGAACATAATTGTGTTAATTTGGAAATATTATGTTCCCGAGTTTAATTTCTTGAACTAAGTAATATTTTCAGATATTATTATTAAAAACGTAAATATTTCTTTATTACTTATAAATACTTTGCGTATGTTTTTAAAAATATTTATTTGATATAATAATCTGTGACTGTAAAAACTTAAAAACATTAATTTGCATGTATTTTAATGTTTAAAATAAAGTAGGCTAGTAGTATATATTTCTCTCTTTTGGAACCACGGATTACAAAAAATAACACAAGATGGCATATGACAAACTCGAAAATTCGTTAAAGAATGTCATTAAATTTTTCAAAGGATTCCCCAAATAAAAATTTGAGATCACTGCTGTAAAGCTATAGTTGTAAGAGGTTTAATTTTGAGGAGCATGATAAATATTTTGTCACTTTTTCATAGATAAAGATCTTTTTGACAAAAACCAGTTTGAAGTAAGTAAAAAAAAAATAAAAACAACAGAAACCAAAAAATAGCAAAAAATTAAACATAAACAATTTTTTTTAGAAGTAATGGAAAATATTTTTGTTGAAGCTAGTGGTACAACCTAGAATATGCTACAACCGATAGTTTTTCATTATTTAATTTATTTCCTTGTATATTTTATGAAATTTTTTAGTACAACACTAAAATGTTCATCAAATCACAATTTTTATGTCTTCGCTCTGATATTTTCCTTTATCACTGTCGTAAATGCCACGTGTTTGAAATATAAATGGTAAATTTTATGTGTTTAAATGTTAAAGAATTTTTAAGTTTAAGTGTAGCAAGAATTTTCAAAATCAAATTTCTTAAAATATGGTATCTTGAAAATATTCTCAGGAAATTCAAGTCAATTCCACAAATAGTTGTAGTAGTATATCCCATTTACTGAAGGGTTCCCTAAAAAACACGGACTAAAATCTTGACGAAAACACGTGTTTCCCGAAGCTATGTTTTCAGTCATAAATTTCAAAAAAGTTGATAAAATATTAAACTAATAATTCCCTAGATTTGATGAATTTAAAATGAATTAGTAATATTAATAAGCTGGAAAATGAGGAAAAGTGGTGGATCAGATCCCATTGAAAAAATTTTTGTTTTTACGTATTTCTTAGACTCTCAGGAACATTCAATATGACTTACTATAATAATTGAGAAAATCAGGGTAGTTTTCCCTGCCTTAATAGTAACAGTCATAAAAAAAACTTAAAAAATTCTAAATTTCCTTTCGAAAATCGCCTCTCCGAGTCTAAAACTAAGTCTAAAAGCAAATGAGGATGGTTGCAATCCCTTAAAAACACCAATTGAAGTGAAAAATTTTTAGCTCAAAATTTCACCTAGAAAATTGTCTTTCGGGGGTTTTCTTCGGGGTCGCTAATCATGAATCCGGGATCCAAAGCAACTGATGGTTGCAATACCATTAAAACCATACTTGACTACCACTAAAACCATTAAAACCATTCTAGGGGTGGTTTGAGTTGCAACCATCCTCAGGTGTTTTTTGACCTCGGATTTGTGACCTGCAATCTTAAAATCGCAAAGGACATTCCCCGAGATGAAATATTAAATTAATTTAATCACTTTTACAATTCGGGCTTTAAAAACTACCCTAATTTTCTCAAGTTTCATATTAATGCAAATATTAGTGGTAACGAAGATTCCTGGAGGTCTAAGAAACACGTTCAAGCCAGACAATGAAATCGTAGCTGTTCCACTATTTTTCCACATTACAGGCGTTATTGTTTGTGCTAGAGGACAGTCCCGTTGGCGTGTGTCACACCTGTTGAGGTGTTTCCCGAAAACACATTAAGAAGTATATGATAAAAGATACTCCACCAGGCACTTTAGATTTGTTATCTAAATAATTTAGAAAATATATTTTGTTTAGTTTTATTTATGCCATAGTTAGTAGTGTGTTCTGGGCGGTGGTTCACTGTATCCAGTATCCAGTAGACAGTAAACCATTTCGACCGCTTTTAACAAAATACAAATATCTTACAAGAATGGATATTTAGTGTCCGATTGATTACACAAATTGCAAGTCAAAATTACAAGGTTTCCAATGAGTATGTTTTTTAAAGTATAGTTATACAACTTCTGAAGTAATATCGATGCAAGTAAAAATTTGGTTCTCTATTGGACAATTTAATAAAATAAATGCAAAATTTTATTAAAAAACAAAAACAAAAATTCACAGGGGCGCCATTATCGTAATGTGGCCAGGGCCTCCAATAGGTTAAAGATGGCCCAGCATGTCTGTGACTACACCCAACCCCTTATACATTGAACAGTGAACATTGTATTGAATATACAACAAAATACAATATAGGTATAGATAGATAGATGCAAAAACGAGTTTTAGTTTTAACTTTTTATTTTTTGTTATGAAATCTGTAAAATATTTGTATTGTATAGTTGAAGTTTTTAAATTAGTAAAATTCCAATTTAGCAGATAGTTATTATTATTATTATTATTCATTTAACTGTTATTTTAACGTTTTAATTTTCAATACCTAATTATATTGTTATAGTGTATGCTCTTTTATTTTTTACTTTTTTATATAAACTTTTGTAATTGTAAAAACTATTGGTATACTAATTACAGTTCATATGTATCTTCACATGAAACTTTTTATACGGAATATCTACTAAATTCAGTTTTAGATAGAGACAATAATTATAAAGGTTGTATATGCAAAATAAAAGCAATATTCATGTACTTAAATAAAGGCAAATAATGCGATATAGTTTTAATGTATTCACAACATAACTTTAAAAAAATTACAAAATGTTTTTATTTCAACAAAGTATTTAATTACTGCCATTCTAAACTAAATTTTGAATTGTTCCACGTTGCCCTAAAGGCAATGTACAAGTGTGTCTTTGATTAGTGTTGCATCTTTTATATTAGAAAATAAAATGGTTGCTAAGGAAATAAACAAAACGCACATATTATAACAATAATGTAATGTTTATCTTCCCAGCAAACAGAAAGGCTTCGAAAAGGAGTCTTAATTAAGATTTCTTTAAGATGTCTCAATTATGGCGCAACGATGACTTCTTGATTGTTTAAGTAGTCTTTTGTCTGACTTCGCAAGCAGTCAGAATTTTGAATTCTTTAAAAAGTCTTATTGCTAATTATCGAAGGAAGTTCTATAAGAAAGAAGTCTCTTTAAGAAATCCGAAATATGAGCACTTTAATAAGTGTTTTTATCGTGTATTGTAAGAAGCCAGAAATATGTCTCTTTTGGAACTCGATTGGCTTTAATTTTTCTGATGTGTATTTCCCACAAATTATATCTACAGTTTTCTAATAATAACAAAAAATAATTGTTGTTCTTTTATTTTTTATTAAATTCTTATATTTGGAGGATTATCAAACAACAGCAAACAAAAAAAAAAAAAAAACAAAAAAAATCGTAGATTAAGATAATAGTACCTGGATGACCGAGCTTTGCTCGGTATTTTTTTATTTTTTTTTTTAAATTGTGTTTTTTGGAAATTATATTACGTCGAGGCGGAAGACGAGTCCAGCACGATAACACTTAGCCACTCCAATGACTTTAAATATTAAACAAATATATCATTACATTATAAAAAATTATGCAATTATAGTAACAAAATCTTATTTGAAAAATATTATTCACTTTATTGTGTTGTTTTCTTGGGTTGGGTTGTGTTCAAAATGTAAAAAAAATTAATTTTACCCGTCGGTCGAGCCGGGATTCGAACGCGGGATCTTTGTATAAGAGCCTCGCACGCTAACACTTACCCACTCCAATGACTTTATGACAATGAAATTTTAAACAAATATATCATTACATTATAAAAAATTATCGATAAAACAATAAAATAACGAATAAAATGACATTTTCTAAAAATGATTCCTAGCTAGATCGATTTATCGCCCCCGAAACCCCCTATATACTGAATTTCATGAAAATCGTTGGAGCCGATTCCGAGATTCCAATTATATATATATATATATATATATATATATATATATATATATATATATATATATATATATATATATATATATATATATACATACAAGAATTGCTCATTTAATTATATAATATACTAACGGATTAGATTTACCAAAAATGACTTGGTTGAAATTTATTTAATAAGATTCTGTTTCAGTTCCTAAATTTATCTAGATAGGTGATGTTATTCAAATTCATTAAAAAAAAATACATATTTATCCATTCTTGTAAATAAAAGTATCTATTATTTCAGCAAAACATGCATGACCATTGTAGTGTAATGGATAGAATAACGGACTCGCACAAGATAATATCAGTATATATATATATATATATATATATATATATATATATATATATATATATATATATATATATATATATATATATATATATATATATATATATATATATTTTTTTTTTTTTTTTTTAAGTCACTTTTTCAACAACTTAGGTCATATAGTGACTACATTGGGGATATTCTATACAATAACATGACACAGAAATTTTATGTGGTCACCCATCCAAGTACTAACTGTGTATAATGTTGATTAACGGTGTTAATCGATTGAGATCAGTAATTACGTTACGTCAGTGAGGGGTCACTAGTTTTTTATTTTATTTATTTTAAAAAAATATTATTAATTTTTGTAGTTTAAGAAACAAATTTATTTTAGTAGTAAAAAAAAAAATTTTTTTTTTAAAGCATTCTTATTTATAAAGCCTTAAGGTGTAAAATAAGTTGGGGATTTGACGTCTAATGACGTCCTAAAAGTTCCTTTTGAATTCTCACGTCATATAATTCAGAAATCATAAATAAGAATTCTATAGGAATGAATGATTCTAGAAGTCATATTGCTATATGGGTTTCTTCATTTTTTGTTCTAATTACAATAAAAACTTTTAATTTGGAACTGACTACTATGGTCTTGAATAGTAAAATTTTTTTAAAAAATATTTTACATTCTATCCACAGAAATCTATCAAATTTTTTTAAGTATCAAATTTAAGCAAAAACTGAGTTTTTGGAAAAGTCAACACAATAAAAGTTAAACACATTAAAAGTTTTTACAGACAACTTGAAAATGTTACACTTAAATTAAAAAATTAAGTAAATAAATGACAAAGATAATGATTTCTGTAGATATTATATTATCTTAATTGTAGTTTGTTAAAGGTGTGTTGTTCGACGGAAATTGGAGAAATTCATTTAACGTTGAATTACTTAAAATCGAACAATGTTCTAATAAACATCATTGGATCTTTAATACTAATATTAAGACAATAAGAGTGGAACCGCAATTATGTCCCTTGCATCTAGACCTTTTGATCCTCTGTACCCTCCTTTTGAACACTCCATCACCTGAACGCTAGGAAGCCTTTTGACACAAGGTGCAGTGAAAGAACCATCCAGAGCAGATGAAACTAAGAACATATATATTCTTGTTATGCATTCAAAACAAGTTCGCCATAATACTTAACTGCTCAACAAAATGGTTTAAAAACAAGAAATGTAATATCTTTATTTAGTCTAGTAAGTAATTCCATGAAAATCGATGCCACTCAGAAACAAAAGAAAGTCGTGTAGTTTGGAATTTTGAGTTTTTTTGATTTTGAATTTTTTCATTTTCAAATCAGAATCGTGATTAACGACCTTGATTGAACTTCTAAAACTTATTACAAAAACATAAACTTGGTGGAGCATCATGCAAAAAACTCCACAGATACAACAAATTTTCAGTTAATTTGATATGTTTTCATTGAAAAAAAAATCAATCATATACCGTCAAAAAATTATAAATATTTGAAATAATACGATTTCAAACGTAGACAAATTCGATTTAAACAAAACGAAATAGACATAGAAACGAAAGATGATTGAAGAGGCCCTTTTTAGGGATGCATCATATTTTATACCAATGTTTTATTAATTTAATGACGTGTAAATCCTCTAAGCCTACATGAGTAGCGTGGTAGCCAAGGCAACGCCACAACTAAAACTGTCTATTCCGTACAGTCAATGTACACCGACACCCTAACCCTACATTTATATTTAGAAAGAGATTCTTGTTTAGTTTCTCTATGTACATAACAGTAACAGTAACAGTAAAGGAATTATCTCATAGCAGTGAACGAACAACAGTCCTCATTCAAATCAATAATAACATTGAATATAGTAGTAGACGACTGTCATTTCATAATGCCCATAATGTTAGCCCATGACCATCCCTTCCAATTAAATTTAAGTCTCAATTTATAACATAATTATTTAGACAGAAACTCCAGGCGTCGATAATGGACAAATATTATCAATAATGTATTAGAATTTGGTGGACACAATATAAAGATAAATACACTGACAATAATGGATTCGGAGCTTCTAATGTATAAATATATTTACATAAAAATAAACAGCTTTATTTGCTGATCGCCTTCAATGATTAAGTGGAAAGTTTGGTAATAAGCTTTTTGTACATCTAAATCAAATACTGTAATCAAATTTTCTCTGACAGTAAGCTGACTTTATATTTTGAATACTCATTAATGTTATGAGAGAGGTGGAGGTAGCAAGCGATACTAAAATTGTGTATAGGAGTATTGGTTTTTTTCAAAGAAGAACTTCAAATTTGCAATTGTATCTACTCAGCACAAATAAAGAATGCAATGGTTTCGATTGAAAATTCGAGGTTTATTAATATTGGTTCACAATCATTTTTAAGAGTTACAACATGCCATCTGGTTTAATTATTGAGGTTAAATTTTAATTTAACGTTTTGATTTAACGTGGTACTTTATTATTTATTTATTTATTTTATTTTTTGGATAAGCATTTTTTGAGTTATTTTCTTTTCCACCAACTCCATCACATCATTTTTATGAACATTTCACATTTTTTTTTGTATTTGGCGTCATTCCGTATAACAGTATAGTGAGTTTGTGTGTAGTAATACTTCAGAAGAAGATGCTTAGAGCGCCCACTGCAGGCACCAGGTACTTCTTCATCGATCTTGTATTCATGTTCAGCGACTTCAAAAGCCCCCGAGTAACTTGTTTGGGCCAATTATATGATAAATTGTCAAAATTATCCAGGGGAAGACGCAGGTACTCCGCAGGCTCTCATCGACGTCATATTCGTGTTCAGCGACCCCGGAAAACCACCGAGAAACAAATTGAACTCATTTTCACCATTATTTACAATTTTAATAATTGTCTACTTTAAAATACACTTCCGAAATGCATTTTTTATACACAAATGCAATTTGGAAATTTTACATAATTAGACTAGGTCACAAAATTTCCAGAGATTCTAACGAATCCAACGTATCAAACCACATTGAAATCCGCTTTACTACCCAAAAAATCGACAGTAAGCCCAATTTTGGGTTTCATTTCTTCGACTTATATGTGAAACGGAAAACTGCATAACATACAAATAATATGCTTGCTAACTGATTTTTTATCATTGTCAATTTGATTTTAATAAATATAAAAAATTGTTGATCGGTGGCATACTTTTTATCATTTTGGTGCCATCTGTCAAACTCGTGATAAGGAACATAGTTCCAACAAGTGAATTTCTCCAGAAACTATTTACTTCTCCAAGTTCGTCCACTTATTGATTTTATTACATCTTCTCTGAAATTTTGAAGACTTTCAATAAATTTTGGTAAAAGTTATTGTAATTTTAAAAATCATCATATTTTGAAAGTTTTTTACTGTTTAGGATAAAAAAACCCCATGAACCGATTTGAATTTTGTAGCTTTATTTAAATATTTATAAATATTGTATGAAACTTTTTATCTCTGAAAAGCTTAGTTTAGCTGGTAGTTTGAAACGAAAAAAATTTTGTTATTTCAGACAATCATGGCAGGATCTTTTTATTATTACATCCTTTGTTTGTTTATAAATATTGACTCTTGTTAATCGACGATGGATAGAGTGATGTGTTAGCTTAACAGTGGCCATTCCATAAATGTTCTATGTATTAGAGGTCTCATTGGTATCATCTACCTTAAGCCTTTCTATTTTATATTCGACATATAAACACATGAGAGCATATCCAATTTAGTTTAAAGTTTGCTAACACAAATTTGGTATAAGTCTTCATATCATTTTATTATGTCTATTCTTCATTTTTAATTTTGTCATTTGGATTACCTAAAACCTGTACGATTTTAGAACAAACAAAATTGTTCTGATCAGAACATTGATCTTCTGTCAAATCAGTTAATAGACGGTCTCTGTTTTGATAATTTTCGACCAGTTTGACAGAAAAAATTAAATCTAATTAAATGTTTATACATTAAAAATTAAAAAAAGTTTATAATCTTATTTAAAAGATATTAATTAATAACAATTGAAGATTATAACTAATAGACTTAATGGTTTCGATTCTTGATAAATGATTGAGTATCAAAGTTCAAACTATTTATAGTCATAAACATTCATTAAATACACTAAATATCCAATCTAAAAAGTTGTAAATACACATATAATAACAATTTATTTAGAAGTTAAAAATGTGATTATTATAACTTAATTTGGGGAAATCCAAACATTTTAATAAAAAATCAAAAGTTTAAATTTTTTATTTATTCAAAAAATGGGTCCTGAATCCAATGCAGCTAATGAATTAAGTTTGCTCATTCACGAATTTAAAATCATATATTAGGTTCAGAATACGCCACCAAAATTTCAACACCCTATGTGGTTGACTAACGGACGGACAAACGAAAATAGCCTTATTAAATGATTATATGAACACATATACCAAAATGTTTGTGCGTTAAATATGTACTAACATTACAGACTTTAGACTTAAATACATTCTGACGTATTGTATATGTAAAAATACCGATACTAGCATATAAATCAAAAGTTTTTAAGGGACGAAATAACTTTATACAAAATAAATTAAAATTAAATATTTAACATCAATTAGAAAACATACAAGAATATGTGATAAGGAAAATAGAAAATAAGGCATTACAGCATAATTAATATAAGGAAATTGTTCAGAAAAATTATGAAACAATATTAAAAATAAGATAATTACAATCGAATTGATATATCCACAGAATAACGTCGTTAAAATTATTCTACATATTTAATGTAAGTAAAGAAGTTTTTTTAATATTAAGTGTATGTGTTTATATTTGAAAATATCTCCTAACAAAGACTTACATAATTTAAATGCGTGTTTTTTATTTCAGTAGGTTTCAAAATGTTATTTTCCAAAAATGTTATGATATCCAACAATACAATAGCTGCGTCATTTGATGTATTTTTCCACTTAATTGAGTGGTTTGAGGTGGGAGATTTCTTTAAATATTTTTTATCAGAGGTTGTTGGTAAATATAAAAATTGTAATCTCCTTGTAGGAATATTTTATTATTGTTTCCCCGAGATTTACTATAAAATTTCGCTATACATGCTTTTATATAATTCTTATTTTAAAAACAGTGGACCTATAAGGCATCGAGTTACAGTAATCAAAATTATTAATACATCTGAATTGCATTTTGTATAAAAATATAATTTGAATTATTTTTTTCTTCATCATACAAATTTATCCAATTATTTAGGTACAATTCCTTCTAATATATCGACGACGCCAATTAGTTATACCTAATTGAGATACTTTTTTCTTCTTCAAAAAATTTCCATTTGTAAAAGTGTATGCTATTATTTAAATTATTAGTGGAAATAGCAAATTTTCATTTTGCCCATTTTCATACTATTTTTTTCAATTTTTCTTCCGATTATATACTATTTCAAATAACTATAAAGTCTGCTAAAGTCTTAGTGTCAGAAAATTCTAAATTTTTGTATACCATTAATGCTATTATGCTACAATTACCATTAAAATTTCAAGTCAATTGACCGTCTTAAACTTATTTGTGTTATTTATAATTAAAATTCAAATAATTTATATTTAAAGCTATGAAGCGTCTAACGTAACGTTCATGATTATTATAAAAACTATCTACTAGTATAACAGTATGTGTGAATACGCATATATGAGCAGTGTAGTAGTGTGTAGGTAACATTTCATGATGCACAGTATCATACAAATATTATAACTAATTTACTTCAAGTTAACCTAATCTTACCGCGTATATTACCCATAACATTTTACAATGTTGGAGCAGACAACTACCTATTTCTTAAACATTATACTATTCGAATAAATTTCGATTTTTTCCCCAATTTTCTAGATCAAATTATTTTGTATTTTATAAATACGTATGTCGACTACAAAGTAGTCATCATCAGTATGAATTAACTAGTTGTAATGATTCTCTGAGGAGATGTTACTCGTTGCTAATTTGGTGCGTTTTGATAAAAAACGGTGTTACGCGTTCACATCCACAAAAATATTGTTGTGTTACGTTACACCTGAATGTTGCACTAATGTCCTAGGCTTTATAGATTTAAAAATTCAATGATGAATTTTGATAAAGTATTAGAGGAGTTAAAAACGGGTTATTAAAAATACGTTTGATAAATAATGTATATGATTAATAATAATATCTACAATCTACATTGTATGTATTAATAATATATTTTTATAAAATTTACTTGATAGGTAATTTTGCAGTTTCATTATATTTATTGTTTGCTAGTGATATAAAATACTGACTGTGTATAAACAATAAAAAAATAAATCAATATTTGTAATAAAATATAAATATAGTGTGTGTGTTATTTTTAGAATGGAAAGCATGAATGGCTCTTAAATATTGAGTACTATAAAAATAAAGTATTAAATTTATAGAATACGTATAGGTAATGTTTTCCCATTTTCATAAAAAAAAAAAACAGTTAATATGTGCGAACAATAAAGTATGTATGCATCCATAACAACAAACATTAATATACTGCAGTCAAGTGGTACGCAGTGCTCATTTTTATTTCGAAGGTTGTATTTAGCTCCTCATCCACACGGTCAGAATGTAGTAATATTGAACAATTTGTTTTAATAGATTGTATAATCATAATGTCAATCAATAAATTTTGTCAATATTTCACTTTAAATGCGACATAAGATTTATGAGTTTATTTTTTAGGAATTTGGACAGTAAAAATAATCAGATGCTCATTTTTCTTATTTTGTGACGTTTCGCTAATTTATTTTCAGCTTCCTCAGGCAATCTACATAGTTTTAATAATTAGTTACACATTGTCATATAATATAAAATCAATTACACAAGTACATAGTAAAAAATAACATAAAAAATTAAGCACTTGTTACATCCTTGTAAAACAATTGTTTTACAATTTGTAGGTGTAGAATAAGCCACAAAAATTTCTGCCCGTTTTTGAGGTATCTTGATTTAAGGCAGGTGGACAGGTGGAAATGGAATTGATTAGGTGATTCTATACACACTTGAATTTTGTTCGCACCTTCAAACATATTTTTGCCTTTTATTTTTTTTATTCTATTTTTTATGGTTTAGTAGTGATATCATACATCCAATAGATTCAATGGACCGATTTGGCTCATTATCGAACTTAAACTCACGTTTTATGTCAACTATACGTCACCAAAATTGTTTCTCAGTATCTCTTTTCGTTTTTGAATTTTTTTGATGGAGTAATTAGGTGATTCTTTGAACACTTATATCAATATTTGGTTTGTGCGGTCAATATTTACTAGCGTTACAAACCAACTAAAATTAATATGTAGACTAAAATTATAATTCTCAAGACATACATATTAATATACCTAATATGTCAGAGTATGTATACAAATTGTTCTTCGAAGTTACTAGTTATTTTCTAAATAAATTAATATAATTTGTTAATATACTATGAACTTATATTCCAAGCCACTATGGGTGCACAGTATTCATTGATTTCAAAACAACACCAAGAAAAGTGTAATCAACAAACAATAGATAATTTATTATACGTTTATTTGATCCTAATCAGACATTGAACCAACGGAAGTTAACATCTATCTAAAAAGGCGCATTATTGTTGTACTTTCTAAAATTGAAAAACTTTCAAAAAATACCTTCTTTTCTCTGTGAAATATTTTTTCGAATCCGACTCCCATATTGAAAAATCTATAAAATTACCAACTTTTGTTTCTATGCAAGCAAGCAAGGCGTGTTTCTTTGCATTCGATAAATTTAATTTATCCCTCTTTGTGAAATCAAGGACAATGCGATCCGGTCCAGTTTATTTTCGAGTGAGACACACAGTTCATAGATCTATTAGTAATATACTCTGCTTAAGACGGAATGTTGGCCTATGTAATAAGCACCTTTATGTAACATCTTTCAATTTTCACGCGGAAATAAGTAAAAAATGTTTATTCAAATGTAGTGAAATTTTGTATGCGTAATATTGACATGAATACGTTGGACTTGGTCGAAGAGATGTTTTCTTGAAAAAACATTTCTAAATATAAAATTTTGATTTATTTTCGACAAACACTCTTTGACATGCCCTCGTTTGCATAATATTCTGCATACCAACAAATTTCAAAATATTTGGATACTTAATTTTTAAGCTATTTGCTCGCAAAAATTGAAAACTTTGTATAATAGAGGGTGCTTCAATATATATTTCAAACCCATTTAAATACTATTTAAACTTCTTCTATATAAACTTGTTTTAAAAAAAAGTGAAGTTCATAGCTAATAAGAAGTAATTTTTACGAAAAAATACGAAAAAATGTTTCAAAGAAAAGTAAGAGAAAACAAAAATTCTTGTCTTTGGATTTTTATTCTATTTTTAATTGTTCAAAAATTGGATCATGGATCGTCATGGCCAAATTTTGCACTTTCACGAACTTGTAAGCTATTACATAAAGGAAAGTACTTATTACATAGGTCTACAATCTTCCTTACGTGTCTGTCCTTTTAAGTGTTTAATTGAGAGTATTTATTATAGATAATTAATGTATTGACGTTGAAAGGTAAAAACTGTTTATATTAATTAATAAAATGTAATTTTTGATAACAATAATTTTGATTGTGTACTCAGCACAAATGATTGTTATTATATTAATATATTATTATAATATTTTATTTTTTGCGTTGGTAAGTAGTTGGATGATAATTAAAATGATAATGTAACTATAAATAAAAATTATATATTTATATCGTTTTATTTTTAATAAGTCATTATTATAATAAAAATATCTAATTACTTACTAAAACACTTTAAATATTTATTATTAAACAACACTCACATTAAGTAGATTACTAGATTTTGCTGAATAATGTGTCAAAGGAATTATTTTCTTACTCCACATATTTAACTGATACTTTATTTTGTATGTAAAGTCTAAAATTTATGCTTTAAAAAGTTGTATTTCCATCTTTAATGCCATAAAATAATAAACAAATTAGATCACCCATATTTCCACAAATTTAGGCGGACGTAAAAAGGTAGAAAAAGATTCAAGTCATAATAAAGTGATCGCTTATAATTCATTTTCATTCATAATTTTTAACACTTAAAATAATATTTCCCAACCAAATTTTATAAACACTGGAATGCAATATGTTTATTAATTTTTCTACTGTTGTAGATAATTTTCATGGTTAGGAAATCTCAAACTAATCAAATATTAAAAAAAAAAAAAAAGAAATCTCTTAGGAAAATTAATTATACTGTGAAGGAAAAAACTTCATTTGAGTTCGTTTCATAGAATGATCTTAGACAAAAACGAACCGTGTTTCTCAATTAGAATCGGAGGTACATAAAAAGAAAGATATGATAACATTAAAACTGTACGAAGAACTGTAATACCCGCTTGGGTATTACTTGAGAAAGGAGTAAACTAGGTGTTTTCAAATGGTTGATGACTAATTTGTACTAATTCTTTCTATAAACAAGTGAAGATAACAACTAACAGAATTAATTGTTTTGATACTCGACATATGATTGGATTTCATTGTTTGAATTTTTATTAATAAGCATACATAAAATACTATAAATATCCAGTCTATACAGTTGCAAAACAAAAGTATGTATTTTGTATTTGAACTTTTATTCTAACTTTTATAGTTTAAGAGTTGGGATCTGGATCCAATGAACCGATTTTGCTCATTCACGAACTTAAACTCACTTTTTATATTTAAAATACGTCACCAAAATTTCAGATCGCTATCTCTTTTTGTTTTCGAGTTATCAAGAAGACGGATGGATAGGCGAACGAGGTGATAGTCGGAAATGGACTAATTAGGTGTTTCTATGAACACTTATACCAAAATTTTTATTGTGCGGTCAATATTAGGTAGTTTTACGAACTTTAGACTCAAATTAATATATATGACATATTATGTATGTGTTGAGTATGAAAATAAACACTGCAAATCATAAACGAGAATGGCCGTTATTATTTCATATAAGAAGTAAATAAAAGAACTGTAATTGTTAATTATTTAAATGTCCAAAACATTATTGAGTATCAATGTTTCAGCTATTTTTAACCATTAGCATTAATAAACTACACTAAATATGATGAGACTCTAAACAGCTAATGAGAAAATGTTTTCAATAATAGTCGTTTATTATTAAGAATCAAATACATTTTCTTTGTGAAGTTTTAATCTATCTCTAATTAGTTAAAAGATTTGTCTTGGATCCACGGGAGTCAATTCTATTTATTTACAAATGTTATCACATTTATGAAAAGAATACACCATCAAAATTGGAGTCATCTTGATGCCTGATGGACAATCAAACAGACAGGCATACGAAAATATACCTTTCTTTGATTACATGAAGACCTATACTAAAATTTGTGAAAAGTGCATTCAACATTTTCTAGCATTGCATTAAATGAAAGTTAATATTCCTCATATATATTTCTATGTTGCAGTAAAAAAAATTATTATTCGATCAAATAGCATAATAAAAAAAAAAAAAATGGAAGCAACATAATAAATGAAAGAAACATGTTTCCTTTATATAATAGAATATGTTTTATAGTTTTTGGTCGTGCTAAGTATAATTATAGGTGTGTCAATCAACACGTCATGTTGTCGTCAATCGTAAACTTAAAATTTCTTTTTATCTTTCAACATATTTATAGTTTGAATCGTTATAATTAAAAACCCTATACTTTATGCAGATGTTATTTATTATTACATAGACCGAGTAATATCAGAATCTTTATTTGTGGTCCGATAGCCAGCCGAATAAAAGTTCTATAGATCGTGAACTATTTTTGGTGTCTGAGTAGTATTACTAAAGATAAACACTCCTGAAACTTCCCAATTTAGCCCACATGCATGTTACTTCCGTGTTGGGAAATTTATATCAAAACGAAAGGAATTCGACCTTTCCCAGTTACCCGCTTTTGTGTGTCGAACTCTAATGAACATATTTTTCAACATATAGAAGCGATTACCTGTGGCTGGTCGTCGCTGAACACTCTTATTTCACTCGTTGAAACTTTTCTTTTTATATAAATTTTGGTTTATTTATCTTATAAAGTGGAATGGCGCTTTGGTCCATGTTAGGTTACGTTTGATGCAATATAATGTTGGCAAACACTTCAAGCCGATTTCAAGTGTGTAAAACTTGTTAAACACTCCAATTTTTGGGCTAAAAATTTTTTTTCAAATTATAATTATTCGATCTATTTTGTGGTCTCGGGTTTGTTTTTGCATCCTGGGACGCATATCAGGTGACGTAACCAATCAAATACAACACAGAACGGACTCATTGAGTTAATTTTATGAATTTGATTAATCTATTAGCCTTTTTCTCTTAGTAAAACTTAAAATAAATTCACTAGATGGCACCACCTTTAGTGGCTAAAACTACCAATTAACAAGAATTTTAACTGTACGTATTAAGAAAAAAATTTCAAATATTTCATTTTACTATTAGAGTAGAATTGAATAGATATAATTTATTGTGACGCCAAACGACTTATTACAATGATTGACAGTAATTAAAAAAAAAAATTAGAAGGTGAAAAATGATAAAGGTTGATATTACATAAAATTATTTTTAACTAAAAAATAAAGAGAAGGATAGAATAAAATTTTGAAATTTTTCTATAAAAAACTATAATTGAGGCTTCTACTTAATTCGTTCGTTATATATATTCGTTCACTATGAAAGACTTTGTTTTCAATGAACCATACAGGAAATAAAAAGTATTATTCAGATGAACGGTGTCTGAAATCTTTATTATAGTTTTGCTGTATAGACGAGGGTAGAAGCCTTCAAAAAGGGTAAAAATTAGAAAAAACATATAGCAGGATGAAACCTATTGAAAACGGAAGAGAATATAAGAAAAATAAAAGGAAAAATAATTTAACAATTCTGAAAGGACAATCTGATGTCGGAAAGTGAAAGGGGTGAGTTTTTAAGGGTAAAGCACGGTTCATCTCGATTTCCGGCAAAACTACAAGTTTTATGGAAAAAAGTTGTAAGTTATAAAAATACACATGGCAAAGTTGTAGATAATAAAAGGATTTAAAACTTTTGTATTTATACTTAAAAAAACAAAATTAAGGTGCTTTTTCGATATTTATTTAAAATATCACCTGTAAATTATTTTTCTTTTCATTTTTGTTATATTATCTTTCGTTTGCAATAGGTTTCATCCTACTATAATTTTTTTCCGGTTTCAAAAATTATCGACCTTGGTCTAGTAGTTTTCTTCGTTTAATACGATTGTCAAACTATTGAAGATGTTGGAGCAGAAAACACTCCCTTAAGTGACCGTTAATGGGGCTTTCTAACAAGATGAAATAGAGTTTTTTTGTAGCTAGCAAAAGAGAAGATTTAATTATTAAGTTAATGTCAAAATAGAACTTTTGAAGATTAGAATATTTCAAAATAAAAATTGAACTACCACTATACTGTGCGTCATTCAGGTTTATGGAAAGTGTCTCTTTAAATAATCAATCAAATTTCTCAGACAATCTATTTCTCAGAATCCCAGTTGTGGTCACTTATTGAGTTTCAAAAATCTTCAAAAGAAAATAGCTTAAAAATTAAGGAATCGAGGTGTTGCTAATTGACTTACCATTTTAAAGGGTGTTTAGAAAAATTATAAGAAAATAAACGTTAAAAACGTTTTCATCACTTTATCTTTTTATGCTTAGGAGTTTTAGTTGTTCAAAAATATATAAATTCAGGAACATATTTATTTTTGGTACAAATTATTCGAAAACGGGTATCATAAAACAAATCATATACAATTTGATTTTAAATGATGCGATTATCCAGCTCTGCAAACGTATCTAAAAGTAATAATATGAATAATATACATTTTTTAATTGAGTACCTTCTTTATGCAATCAATGTCTTCTTTATCATTGTTTTAACATTCTTATTAACATTCATTTGTGTTATTATTCTATGCTAAAGAACAACGTGCACAATGTTATTGTTTATGCATAATGAATGCTTGCTTGTGCTTGAGACACGTCTGATGTTGTCGTCTATCGTCACATTGCTTTGTCATATCATTACTTTACCGACAATTATTGTATTATTGTTTGTTACGATATAAACAATAAACATACCATATTATAATAAACGAATGAATATACCAAATAAACACTTACAGACTACAGACTAAATACTAGTCTGTCTAATCAATGAATACATTAAACATTGTTTACCTATCATTTCCCAAGAACAGCTCCAATTATTATGCATTTTACATGTATTTCATCCAGTAAATAAAAGTCAGAGAAGATGGAAAAGTTTTGGAAACAACTAAAATTTTGGAAATTGATACAATAATGGTAGTTTTTTCACCCTAAATAGTAAAAGCGATAAAAAATTACAAATCTTACCCCGGAAATCATCTCTTTAAGATTTTTAGGGTCGCTGATCACAGATCCGAGATCAAAAAGTAACTGAAGATGGATTCATATACTATTGTTATTTGGTGTTGAAAAACTACCCTAGTTTTCTCAATGTAGGTAAAGGTTTGTGGTAATGAATGTTTCTGAAGGTCTAAGGAACACGATCAAACAAAAATTTTTAAAATCGGCGCTGTTTCATCACTTTTCAACATTTAAACGTTTTTGCCGACTTATTTACTGTGTTATTATTGGACTTATTTGAAAATATATTTTTAAGAAATTGATACTTAAATAAAGCTAAATACACACGCGTTACGTTTAGTTTCAATATTTTGGAAACGCCAATGGTTTAATAACCTTTTTTTTTTTGCTAAAAATGTGAGGCAATTTTATTTTTTTGTATATTTCCGTTATTTTATAAGGTATTAAGTTTTAGGAGTTTTCTTCGAATTATTGTTTATTTTAGTGTTAGTCATCGTTTTTTCTCAAATAACGATAAGGTTATTTTCTCAAATAACACCTTGCATGGTCTTTATTTCGGTTAATAGTGCATCTATAGAAATGAAAAGACAATCATTGTTTTTTCTTGTTCAAATTTATTTCTTTAATGATTTCTGTGATTAGTTTGTATGCCGCAGTTTTTAATCCAGAAAAGGTATCCCACCTGAAAAGTTATCCAGCCAAAAAAGTTTCTGAATTTAAAAAATATAAAAAACAAACTTTAAATTAAAAAATTATCGCTTTTCTTGAAGAGTTTGAGATAAAATGCCTTACTGACGAGACTAAACTAGTGTTCCAACAGTGCGAATAGTATGGATGGAATTGAAATTAGATTTGATTTAATTGCATAACAACTTCACAGTTAGTTTATAATTATGTTTATTTTTTGTGTTGAATATTACGAGTCTCTTACAGTTTGTTAGCAACGAGTAACATCTCCTCAGAGACTCATTACAACTAGCTAATTCATACTGATGATGACTACTTTGTAGTCCAAATTATAAAAATACAAAATAATTTGATCTAGGAAATTGGGGCAAAAAATCGAAATTAATTAAAAAAATGAGGTTAAATATCCCTTAAATAAAAAATTCCATTTAATAACTTGAATAGTTCTAACTTGAAAATATTTAATATAAGCATTATTGTAAACAATCTAAGAGCATCCTGCTTGCTCGAAGATGCGTAATTAATTTGTCTTTTCTTTATATATACCAACATCGGAAAACTGTTTACACGGGTATGCAATTTAGCTTTCTCAATTTTGATCTATTACACGATAAAAGATAAAAATACACTTAAGTTAGTAATTTTAACATGGGTTTAACATTCTAAAAAATATTTACGTTCTTACGTGCTATGTATAAGTTTATAATCGCAATAAAGCTCAAGTTTGTGAATCTCGACACAATAAACACTCTATATAAATTGATGAACATTAGAATTGATAAGTAAATAAACATAACAATAATAAATCAAATGAAATAACGTACATGTGGCACTTATTTTGTATTTTATCTTATTGTAATGTGTTTATGTTTGATTTTTATGTAGGCGCCATCCATATCCATTCATCTGCATTGTAGCCAGCCATAAACGTAATCATGTAAAAAGTAACTTCAGCCTTTTATTTTTTAATGCAAAATATCTCAACTTTTAAATACAATAATAGTTTAAGACTAATTAAATGAATCTCTTTCTACTTTAGAGCGTGACACAAAAATATATTTATTCAAATATCGGAAACTAGCAGCCAAATTCAATCTCCTCTCATGTATCACTAAACTCACTTTACATATAAAATTTATAAGTAGAATTTCTGAAATTTTAAAATTTTTAAAATTGTGCAAATTTATAAATCGGGACTCGTCAAGATGGAACTGAAGCTAACAGCCAAATTTAAACAATAACTGTTTGAAAGTTTTGTTCCCTTATGAATCTTAGTATATTTGATTAAATAAATAAAAACAAATATATTTTGTGATTATAAAATTTTTAACATGGTGCTAACCAATGTTATAGCGACTTTTAGACATTATTCCTGGATCAAGGTAGTAAAGTCCCTATAGCATTGGTTAACACCACAATACATGGTAAACTGTGTCCTTCTAAATCCAACATGGCGAGCTATCTATTTTTAATGCAATCCTACAATGTGGGTATCAAATGAAAGTGGTTGCTAAGAATAATTCGAAAAAAAATATGACGCCACTCTAAGTACAATATGGAGAGCTTCTGAACCTTGAAACTCAATTTTGAAGCAAATATATTCAACTATAATCAAATATTGTGAAACGTTGTATAACATCCTTTTTTGGCTTTTCAGTTCAGCGATAACTAAAAAGTAAAATAAGCTGAGAGTAAAACTTTTAAAGTAAAAGGTTTTTTTTTTTTTTTTTTTGGGGTATTTAAATAAAAAATTTTAATTAGCCTATAAAAAGTTAATAGATTTCAAAAAAAGGACTCAGAACTATTGACTGGATGAACCGATTTTGATGATTCTTTTTTAATTTCAAAGCTGGTGCTTCCCATGTGGACCCAATTTCAATCCAGATCAAAGACCCTTCGTCGTTTATGAACTAATTTTAAGAGTTAATCCAAGTACGGTACCATGTTAAGGAAACCAGGATCTAATGCCTCAAAGGGGAGAAAAGGGGAAGAAAAATTATTGTGACTAAATTTAATACAAAAGAAAAATTTTTCGTCGTTGTATACAACACTCAAAAGTAAAAATAAAAAATTGTTTAACAAAAAAGAACCACCATCAAAAAAATGAACTCAAAGGTAATTTTAAATTTTTCCTTGTGACCAATCACCTGTCAAGGTCAGTGCCCATTCTATCCTTAGCTAAAGAAATTGATTGTTTAGCGTTGACTGAGAAAGAAAACTAACAAGGAACAAATTAAAATAATGTTTGAATTTTTAGTTCATTTCTTTGATGACGACTCTTTTTTGTTGAAAATTTTTTTATAATTAATGGAATAATGAGTTCCTTATACTGAAATACCATAAAATTTTTCACAGATTGTATCTACCAAACATTCTTTAAGCACAGCAAAGATAATAAATATTGCGTGTTATATTCAAAGTGCGTGCAGTAGGCCGGAACTTGAACCAACGCACTACCGTGCACGTAAAAATGTATATATATTTTTTGATAGCTAAAACATATATTGTTTATAATAATTCCATATTGATTATTTTTTATGATATATAATAAAAATTATTATTATCCAATGCATTGTATAGCTCTCATCATTATTATGATCATATCGTCTGTCTGTGTGTGTACGAATGAGTCTCTCTCTACAGTAGCAGCTGTTTCCTCTGTTATACCACCACAACAGTCAACTTTTATAATCTTTATGACAGTATTAACAACATTAAAACTTACATACATCTATACATACACTTCTTTCTTATAAGCAAAGTTTTATTATGTCTTTTTAAGTTGTATCACCTGTTAAAATAGCATTAACTATTTTAATAGATAAATTAAAGGTAATGAAACAAAAACCATTCAAGCAAGCACCTCACTCACTTTTATTTATTTGAACAAATGTTGTTTTTACACAAGTCCAACACACATCAAATCATTTATTATCTAAATAATAAATATAAGAAGCTTCATCAAAAACTTCCTAGAATAGTAGATAGAACTAGCGGCCTTAGGTGTCGAGACCAATTAGCAACAAAATTTTCAGTTTGTTCAGTTTTTTAATAATACAATTGTCCCATATCTATTTTAATACGAGTGTAGCAAAATTACTTCCGAATAATATCTAAAATATCGGAAGTATTGTGATTTAAACAAATTTTTTTTACTCCCATTTCAAAAAATTTTTTTTTACCGACTTTTTTAAACTTTCTGAATATTTTTCAATTCGATCCCGTTAGTCTGTAGGTCTAATACTCATTTACACGAACGCGCAAGGGTCCACAAAACTATTTTACCAATACTTATGTACCGATTACCGTTCCCGGGGATATAGCGCTCAAAACTTACTTCCTTTTATCACTTAAATACCGATATCTCGAGAACCGTTGATCCGATTTTGATGAAATTTTATATTACATGACGACATTGGTTGACATTAGTAGGGAAAATTGTGCCACAAAAGATTATTCATTAACCTTATTATTAAAGAAAAATCGAAAATCGCAAACGAATAAACGGGTAAAACATAAAGTCGGTTTATTTAAACAGATAATTTTATATAACGAAAAATTTGTTTTAGTACATATTCAAATTTTAACTCAATCGGTCAAGCCGTTACGGAGGTCACAAAGGAAGTTAGATAAACGTTGTGTCTGTCTTCAGCCTAGATTCGAATTGTTCATAAAATTTTTTTTTTTGTATTTTCACTTTTCTACACCTTTTACGATTTAGTATAATCGTGCGGTCGTGGATGCTTAATTGTAAAAATTTTTGTATCAATAGCACACCTCTCAAAATTTCAAATTAATGCATCAAGTACTTTTCAAGTTTTGCGGCCGCTTATAAGGCTTATAAAATTTGCACTAAACAAATAAAACAATCTGTCACCGTTTAAAAGTTGTATTTTTAAAATACGAGCTATTTATTACCAAATAAAAATCTGGGGTTTGTAATTGGACAAAAAATTTGTAATTAATTATTTATGTAGTACGACGTGTCAAGTGGATTTGGACAACATTAATTTATAAATTTTTGTGTACATTTCTCCTGTATATTACTTTGTCAGAAAAAAAAACAGCAATCATTAAATGAGCTTTTAGATATGTCAAAAGTCTGCTGTTAAAATAATGAAATCGCTTTAATAAGCGACAAAAGAAGACAAACGTGCTGCAATTAAGAAGCAATTATATATAATATATAAGAATATTTACTTATTTGTTTAAATATTGATGATAATATTTTTAAAATAAAACATTTTAACTTTAAATTTAGAAGTGCATCCATCATAATTGGTGTTTAAATTCATGCACCATGATTTAAAGATAAAATATAAATTAAAGGAAATTATTGAAATCTAAATAATAATCGTGTGTTTTATTTTTACATAAATATTACACAAATAAATAACATTTAAAAAGTGAAAAATGATGTTTTTATTTATAAGAACAAAAATTAGCAAAATAATAATGTTATGTTACAAGATTATAATAAATTAATAACATTAATCAATAACCAATAAATCATAATTAAACTTGTGTAATATCAAGTTATAATAAATGATTGTAAACCTTTGACTTTAATATCTTCAAACGTTACCGATCATCATTATTATAGCAAGGGAACCCAACAGTGAATTTCTGAATTCATTTGAGACCATCATATTATGAAATAAGGAATTTATTGCTTCCTACGAATACCTTCACCAAATTGTAGGCCTTAAAATAGCTCCGCGTTTATAGAGCAACCAATCAGAGTAGTATAAAAAAAATCGATAGTTGTATAAACTCGATCGCGTTTACTCAAACGCATTTGACAACAAGGGGTAGTCGATATATTACCGTTATTAACCGTAAATTCGATTAATAAATAATAACGCCTAATTAATGCTTAACAACAATTAACTTTATTCCATTTTTAATTACTAGATCTTAACTATAGCATTAAAAATTCAGAAACAAACATGCAAAATAAAATATTTTTGAAAATCATGATATTAATTTATGGGGCATTATTTGATTTTGCCTTTACGTCACTTAATGTTATTAATGGCATCATGTCTCATATTACAATTTTTAAGTTTTCATATTTTACCATGCTTAAACTGAAATATTTCCAAAATGTTAGTAAATATTTCAATGTCACCAAATTTTTTGAAAAATAAAGCATGAAATTTGACAAAAATTAAAATACAAATATTCTTAAATAATCTAAATTTGAGTCATAAATGCAAAGCACATGATTAATTTACTAACATAAAATTAAAATTCGCTATTTTTTATCTTTAAATCACACGTGATCTAAACACTACGCTACCATGGTGTGACGTCATTTTGGTAAAAATTATTAGTTGTTATCTAAACCTTTAAACGGATATCTTAATTAGTAAAAAAAATATTTGCAAGTCTTAGGTTATGTGTGTTATACCAGTATTCTCAATATTACATACCGATATTACGTCACCAAAATGGCGAGCGGGTTTTTTACAGGAATAAAAAAGATTTAATTTTTAATGTAATTCTATGGCAAGAAATCGTGTTTCTTTTGCAAAAATATTTATTTTTTGTGACTTTGTTAAGAAATCAATATTTTTGAAGTAATTTTTTAAACATGGTAAATTATCCTATTATGCATATATAGGTAAGTCGTATTAATGTGAGCCAATATATTTTTTATTATTTAATATATAATAATTCGCCTTTGCGAAATGTTTTGGATATTATTTTATGTACGATGCATTACACGAAAACTCCGTATAATGTATTTGATACATGCGCAAATTGAATATGCTATATGTAGCATAATGAATAGTTTGTGATATTATAATATATTTTGCATTATGAACAGTTCTTTGCGTAGTAAATTTGTGTATGTTATTTATCAATTATATCGGGACGTACTGTTTGTAAAATTTTTTTAAATTCTTAAGTAAATCTTATCAGAAATACTGGGAAGAATACGAACTAATGTCAAATATATTCCAAAAGTGCTGTAGTATTCTAATAGGAAATTCTTGTAGAGTACGTTCATCCTTAATAAAAGGGGATATTCTCGCAATGGATTTACGGTTTGGTGACATTTTAATGATTGTTTTACACGGAATAGAAACAATAAAAGAACTATAAGATAGATATTCTCGAAAAAATATAAAAACAAGCCATTTTTAAATATTTTCTTTTATTGTAAATAGTAAAAATTTTAATTTCCAAAATATTATTCTTTCGACTATTTTTACATCTTAAATCGCTTATAACTCGAAAACGAAATACTTATCGATAAAATTACAAGAGCTTAAATGTTTAAAAAACTTAAAATGAAGTCATATAACTTATATTCATCGAAAATTAAATAGCTCAAGTGTCACCAGATCGTAGTCTATAATGTCACTTGCAAGAGGACACGTCAAATATTGTAAATGAATCAAATAAATTTTAACTAAAATATCTATAAATTATATTTGTATTTGTTCTAAATATTAAATTTATTTAGATTCTAGTTATTATTTATTTTAATGCAACTATAAGATTTATATTATTCAACTATAATATATTTATAATACATACACTGTTAAAAAATAATGTTATGAATCATTTGAAATAAGAAGCTTAGCCATGTTACAAAAAGAGAAACATCAACAAACTAGAAAAATTGACTTCAATGTGACAAAAATTTTAGCTTTGGATTCGGGAGGTGAACTTTAAAGCGGCTTTGTACTATAATATTGAATACTTCGCTAGCATATTAGCACAATTAGTTTTTATAGATAGGGCGACGGGCGACATTCTTGTGCGATAAAAAGCTAGGTTAAAAGGTATTGTTTTTTTTATTAGAAACAACACTTAGCTAAATAGTTAAAATGTATCAAACGAAAGTTGTTTCTTTCCAAACCAAACATTTTTTATTTGAATTTTTGCGCTCTTTTGTGTGTTAAAAAGTCTTGGATCCATTGGACTCAATGAACTAGTTTTGCTCATGCACGAACTTTTTATGTTAGAATACGTCTCCAAAATGTCAACTTGATATTTTCGTTTTTGAGTTATTTTGATGAAGGACGAATGTACATCCGTATTGCGAAAATGGGCTTGTTAAGTGATACTATGAACACCAATACCAAAATTATGTTTATGGCTTCAATATTTTCTAGTGTTACTAACTTTAGATTAAAACTAATATACTCTGACATATATACATTCGGGTATTGATATGATTACTGTTTTATATGCGAAATTTTTTTAAAAAATTTGTCCAAAATATAAATTTATTTAAGCCCGATTTCTGCGCCACCAGACGTATTCAATAGTGAGTGCAAGGGGTTTGTGACCCCCAAAGACAGGAAACTATGGGTGGGGCAAACCGATTGACTTATACACAAACTATGCGCAATCAGCCAATATTATTAATTTTAAAATTATTCACATTTATTATACCCATTAAAGTATATAGCTACACCAATATCATTTATTAATACATCTCGGCATGGAGTAAATTGGACAAAGACAAAAAAAATCACGATTTCTCAATCAAAAACAAAAACTAAAACACGAGAATAGGATATTCATTGAACTTATTTTTCAATTTTTTTAGGCACAAATTGAGCTCTTCCTGTGAAAGTTGCACAGGGCAAAAACTGTTTTACAATAGCATCAATAAAATAGCACATTGCTTAAATAAGTGGGCGTATTCAAGTAACATTCACTTTGAGAAAAGAAACCTGTCCGGCTGTTATATTAAACGGTGTTATTTTTCACCATCAACTGAAGTGAAATATCTAGGTATTGGTCTTTTTTGTATATTCCTTTTTTCAAGAAGTCTTTTTTCTATATTTCGTAAGAAATTCGAAAATATGAGCACTTTTAGAAGTCTTTTCTCCTCGACTTCATAAGAAATCAAAAGATTGAGATCTTGAAGAAGTTTTTTTCTGATTTAGTCAGAATAATAAGGGCTTTAAGAATTCTGTTTTCGAAATTGATTCCGTAGAACGGGCGTATTGATGATGATTCAAATATTAGCTCTGAAGTGTCTACAATGCATGAAATAATGCGTTTCAGTAACACATATTTGTCTTGATTCGAAACACATCCTAAAACTGAAGTGATATACCGATACAAAAGGAATGGTGTAAACAAACTAAATAGATAAAATATCCTAGATTTAAAATTCAAATTTATTTAAAACAGTTCTTATTTATAGATTATGATAATAGCATATACCTAATTGTAGTTTAATATCACTTAGGTGTGAGTACACATCAATAGATCTTGGATCCTGCAAATTCGCCGTTGACTACTCAGATTACTATTTGAAGGAAACTTAAGATAATACAAGGTAAGAAAAATAACCTAGAGTTAGTTCTAACTTTGAATTATTTCATTTGAAAATTGTTTAAATTAACTGCGGTTAGTAATAACACATGATTAGTAAAAATGGTGCTACCCAGCTTATAACATACAATTTTAATTCAAGCAGTGGCTGTCGACAAGTACGCTTGACAATTTAATTATAAAGACATATTTTGTGTGAGGTTTGTATATAACTATATGATAATCAGTTTCAATCATGATCTTAAAATTTTCAATTTATACAAAGTATGGACAAAAGTCTGATTTAAAAACAAAATTTGAATTCTATTGACATTTTACTTTAAATCTACGCTATTGAAAACAGTTCAGTTTTTTTAATCTAATAATCGCCGACTTCGAAAGTGGTCGGATAGTTGGCTTTACCGACAATTCGCCGACGTATCGGGTTCAAGTCTAGTCAATATTATAACTAGATAATTTTGCAATTCGTTTGCTTGTAATCGAATTCAAAGTCCGATTTAAATGAAATTTGGTAACGACGTTTATCATTTAAAGAAAATTAACTTCTAGAATTCAGTGAACCATCAAGAGAATGATGTCTTAAGTGAGGTCTACAGCTCCCGTAGCTACTAGTATTTATTGAATGTAACTTATAAAATAAAATAATCTATAAGTATATTACAAATGACACATTACACTCTCTATTCTATGCTGTAAGTAGTGAACTGAATATAATATGTATAAATATTATCTATTATTTTATTTTAATTTTTAATTTATTAATTTAATTTTGATGTCAAGGTAAAATACAACACAATATTTTAATGATGATTTACGTTTTAAAGAAATAAATACACATATATGAATAATTATAAAAGAACTATGTACGATTTACATTGCCCTTAGGAGAAAATAACGTAATCCTGGAAAGTTGTTCGAAGCAATATTTATCTTAAATAGATTTTTCAATACAGTTTAGTCCAGAATTGCAAATATTCGAAATAATATATTCTCTAAAATCAATATACTTTGTTTTATATTAAATTATTGTTTTAAATCGAATTAACTTAAAGTAAGAAGCGAAAAATCTTACCTCTTTTAAAATAGAAAAAATATTATTTATTTAAATTTTTCTCAACTTATTGATTTTTGTAATTTTTTTATTGCCATCAGCCGTGAATCGATAGAGACATAATTCCAAAATCTAAGTAATATTTTGAACAAATGACTAAAAATTTTTATTCTCTTAATTATAACTTTAATTAACCATTAATTTAATTTAATTTCAATCTTGAAACATTTTTCATAAAGCAGCTATTTTTGAATACAACATTTAACTTTTGTTTAACATGTTAATGTTATTTGATCAATGCGGGTTATGAGTGGATCAAAACGACATCTGTAGGGAAAAACTTTCATGGGAATTGCAATGATAAGTACATATTTCATTATTGAAAAAAAATTAAAATAATTAATTCAAAACTTTTTTAATAATATTTATATTTTCACTTAAAAGACTAAAAAGTTTAACAGAAGTTGTTCTATCTTGAAAGCCGTAATATGTATATGAATATCCAATTTTTATAAACCAACGAGAATATAGTTATAAAATTAATGATGCTTTGCCTTATTCCGACGTTTTGTACGCTAACAAACTGATCAATACAAGTATAATCGTTACGTTTAAGGATCTATGGTATTCAATCAATAATATAAATAATATTTCATTAAAAGTATAAAAACAACCAAACGTTATATAAACATTACAAATATTTAAATATTTAGTCACTTTCAAAAATGCAGTTTTAATAAATGCAGTGACATCTGATAAATGATATAATATTTATTAATTACTTTTCTGTTTAATTGGAATGATCCATTTTCTAGATTGATCAAAATTTTATCTTCATGGTGGACATCTATAACATTTCTTTCATATCTATAATAATATTATAAAATTAAACATTTTTGTATGTAACGAAAAACGGCACCCATTTGAAAAATACTTTCACCGTTGGGAAGCTACACTATCCTCGGATGATATAGGCTACTATTTATCCTCCTGTATTCCCACAAAAATGATTACTACTATGTATATCACATTAATAGGATTAAATGAGTGTTGTATTACAAAATTATTATCCCTCACGTTTCGTCAATCGATTGTGCTCCTACTTATTAATAAGACATAAAACATTTCTTCGAGTTATTTAAATGAGCAACGGAAAATTTCCCATATTAATTTTGAAAAACAAAAAAGTTAATTTTTTTTAATCAGAACTATCTACAAATTTGTGAAATTGTAATTGATTTGAATAAAAAATTAAATAGCACATTATATACAGTAAATTATTATAAATGTATAAATAATTACTGTAGGTACATTATTTATTTTATTGATATAACTACTAAGTAATTTATATCATATTAATAACATTTTTATTAATAATTAATAATAATTAACTGAACATTAACTAATATGAGGATTATTATTATCATATCTACTATTTTAAATTCATTTTATGGAATTAGAGATAGTATATGACATAATTCAATGGTCTAGTATGGTTCAATATAATCTAGTCAACATTATTATTTAAATCCGTAAAAAATTTGAAATTCACATTAAATAAAATTCTATTTTCTTTTAAAATAAATGATTATATACAAATTTTTTCGTAAGTATTACTATCGTATGCAGTTTGAAAAATGAATATATTGATATTGAAAAAAACAATGCCAACATATTCTTACATAAAAGCGTTTATTTCGATAATCTAAAAAAAGATTAATTGTAAATTATAAAGGTTTTTTTTTGACAAATAATCGCATCAAGTGTAAAGTTAAAAGTATCCAAATTAAAATTTGAGAGATTAAAAAAAAATAGAATAAAAAGACTACACGTTTAAAAGCAATAACAAAATAAAATATAAAAACAGAAAGCAAGTGTTGTCATATCACAGATTTTTTTAAAGAAATACACAATAAGAAAAGAAAAAAGGACTAGCACCAACACAAAACACATCACTCCACTAATTGAAGGTGGTGGGGTGGGTGGCTCACAGATGTACGCGTCACCGTATACCAATGTGCTTGGCTACAAGGGCTGATCATGGTACATGCAATCTGTACAGATACATACATAGAAATAATTTATACAAAAACGTTCATAGAATCGCCTAATTAGTCCATTTCTGCATGGCCAAAATTTCATACGTTCGTCATTGACATAACTCAAAAATAAAAGAGATAGCGTGTTGATTTTAGTGCTGTATTCTAGGCCTATAAGTAGGATCAAGTTCGTGAATGAGCAAAATCGATTCTCTGAGTTCAACTTTAAAACAATAAAAGATAGAAAAAAATCCATATACAAAAAATATTTAATTTTATAAACAACTTTTGTTTGAAATATTTTTTCGTAAAATGTATTTTTGCTCGATTTTAGCTCAAATATATATAATAAACGTATATATAATTATAATGATTTTATTATTATATATGTATTTAAAATTGAAGAATTGTAGATATTTAGTTTATTTAATGAATTCTAATGATTAAAAATACTTCAAAAATTGATACTTAATTTTATGCTCAGTATCGAAACAATTAACTCTATTAGTAGCTCGCAAAAAATAATTTGATAGTGTATTGCCCACACAAAACGTTTAAAAATTCTTCATTTAAAAAAAAAACATTCACATTTTTTAATAAAGTCAGTTCTTTTCATCAATTGCAACAAGAGTCTATGCCCTATATTTTAGTATTTTTGAATTAATAATCCAATTTTAATTTCAATATATTAATTCACTTGTATTGATACGTAAATCTCAATTAAATAAATGAAGAAAATAAATAAGAATAATAATAGTAATATCAAAGTAAATTGTGTAATGGCGTTGATAAGTTGATAGGAAAAGTTTTAAAATAAAAGTTCTTTGTTTTTTTATTTTAGCATATTTTAACAAAGAAAATAGTTTGATAGTGTATGGAACCAAACAAAAGAGAAAACAAACGTTTAAAAGTTATTCATTTTATAAAAACAAACATTTTTTAATAAAGTTAAAGTTTTTTTCCATGTTAATTCGTGTAAATAAATCTATTATTAAAATTCAGTTATATTAAGGTAGTTTTTTGGTAGCCGCAAATCGAAGTCAAATAAAAAACTTTTTTTAATTTCTTTTTACTATCAAATACACTAAGCATCATGCTATAATAATTAATAGAAATTCACATAAGAATTTAATTGATATAATTTAATACGGTTTATAATTAAATAAATAAAAAAATGTAATTAATAAAATATTATTGACTAGGACTGAACTGTCACTAGATAATACCAACTTTAAATGATTTTCAAAACATAACCCTGAACTGTCAACGTTATTTTTTATATCGTGAATTCTTTATTTATTTATTTTTTAATTTTAATATAAATAAATAAATTATTTCGTTAGAAAATAAATTTAATATCATAAAAAATAATTTTTATATTTATTAATTTTAAATATCCTTTTGTTTAAATACCATTAAAAACGCTAGTTACTATTTGAAATTGTAGCCACCATTTTCCCTAGTAAATATGTAGGATAGAGATAGAAGCCACATGTCAATATTAGTTCTATCAATTTAAAAGTTTTTTTTGCGGGGTCAACTTTGCCAATTTTCTACAAACCTTCCATTTGGTATTATTGAACAAGGACACTCTTAAGAGCTCGTGTATTTTTGCTAAACTTTAATTAATTATAATATCTCTTAAACGGTGTAGTAAAAAAATCTGATTTTTTTTCTATAAGTGCATTTAATTATAACCTTTCGAATAAACACAACAAAAATATTGGATTAACTTTAAGTCATTTGAGTACTAAACTACCTTAAAAATGTAATAGGTTTGTATATAAATAAATAAAACATTATTATTTTATAGAATAAAAGTGAATGTGGTCGGCTCGGCTCCGTGGTCATGATACAGGATTTGGACATGGATATGAATATGACACAATGAACGAATGAATAGTTAATGATCATAGTTAAAAATAATAATTATCATTTATAAATATTATTCACTAATATATATAAAATGATCAATTTGAACAGCTATTTAGCATATTTATGGATATTTTGCGTGTGAATTTATATTTAAATATGTTTATTATTATTATTATTATTATTATTAGATAGGTAGATTATTTGTTTTGTTCTGAGTTTATGAACAAAATAGTTTTAACTGATTACAATACCAACAAGCTATTGTTTGTATTGTTTGTTCAATTTAGTAATAGTTCAGTACTTGTATTTTGTTCGTTCCACTCCATATCGAAATATTTTAAATACAATTAAAATCAAAATGTTTAATGATTACGTGTTGTCTTTGCAAATGTTGTATTATTGAATCCAAATTATTCGCAACCTCATCTAATAACATCTAGAGTAAGATCCCAGAGCGATCAGACATAACTTATTTTCACACAGATGAAACTTTAGGATCTCAGTCGCGTCTCGTGTACTTTGAATTCCTGAGCATTAGTAGAATTCATTGTGTGACACCTGGGCAGGTACTAGGTGAGACAGATAACTAATAATGAGAGTTATTTAACTTAAATTTACATGGCTGATTTTTATATATATTTCCTAGAATATTATTTTAGAAGAACTAAATTAAGTGTCGACCAGAACTTTAGTCAGACGCTTTAAAGCGTCCACACAAAGGTTGCTGTTACGCGTCTAAGTTTCAGTCCAATTTTACGTTACACGCAATTCAATTTGCAAATTTTTAATGAAAGTTGCATTTAAATTTTCAACACATTGTAATAAACACTAGCATAATGAATAATTTTTTTCATAAATATACTGAGAAAAAAAATATTGATGTCAAAATCGTGTTCCAAAACAGAATATTTATAATGGCTCCTAAAATTCCTGGACACATAGCTAAATGTAGTTAAAAATTAAAATTACATTTTTCATACATGCAGTACTCTTATTTAGAATTACTCATCTGCCTGTCTCTTGATTCAATATTTACCTGAAAAAAAAAGAAAAAAGCTTTAGTGGAAAGTAAAATTAAATGATGGTTAATGTAGACGTTCTAACTATTCGTAAAAAGGATAATCTAAATTAAAAAAATCGTCGATCGAAAATTATTATTGTAAAAATTTTTTCACATAATTTCAGATAAGTTTACGATGCAAAAACTTTGGAATTTATGATTTTAGTCTAAAGTTTATAACGCTAGAAAACATTGAAGCACCAGCAAAATTTGGGATAGGTGTTCATAATTAGCCAATTTCTATCTGTCCGTCATCTAGATAAATCAAAAACGATTTATAGGGTGAAAGAGATAGGGTGTAGAAATTTTCTTAATTTATTTTAGACATGAAAGCTGAGTGTTTTCATAAATGATCAAAGTCGGTGTATTGGGTCCAATGGGTCCAAGACCTTACTTTTGAACTATAAAAGACAGAAGAAAAGATCATTGTTCGTTATATTTTCTTGTACAATACTTAGATTCGCCACTATTTTAGCTAAAAATTTTCTATTAAGTACATATATAATATATACAATTATATATTTTCAAACAAAAATAGTTTTTTATTAATTGATTAAAAAAAAAACAACAAAAAAATCGGTGCATCCAAATAAATATACGTAAAAAAATACATACCATACGAAGATTATTTTTAAGGACGCCGAGAGTCTTTACAAAATTTAAGTAAGATTTAATGAAATTACATGGAAAAACAATTAGCTGTTTTAATTTTTTTTTCCGGGTCACAAGCAAAATTTGAAAATTTTTTAAAATTTGATGAAAAATAGGATCGTGGTGGAACCACTAAATAATTTTAACATCTAGATATTAACAATCTAAATTTTTTTACACCCACACACACACACACATATATATATATATATATATATATATATATATATATATATATATATATATATATATATATATATATATATATATATATATATATATATATATATATACATATATATATATATATATATATATATATGTATATATATAATAATTTGCCCATTTAATGTGAAAAATACACGAAAAACAAAAAGGGCTGAAAGAGTGTCCGTCAAATCTCTCAAAATTTTCTATCAAAACTCAGAATTACTCTCAGTTTTAAATGAAAATTGAACATACATTCGGAAAAACCACTATCTACAGAGTTAAAAGTAATAATGGTGATCAGCAGACAAACAATATTAGATTAATATTCCAAATAAAGTTCCATATAGCATCAAGTTTCCAGATCAAATATTCATCTTGCTCATCCTGCTATTATTTCTTTGAAATTCTTAAATTACAATAAAATTTGTTACGAAGTATAAAGTTTCATATGATTATAAAAAGTAAAGATAATAAAAAAAAAAAAAAAAATTAACATATTTATATATTTGATAATTTTCATAACAGGAAACAAGCAAAATCGTTAATAAAATTTTGTACTAAAAAAAACATTTGTTAAATAAAACTTAAAATAATTTAATTATGTTTTGTTTAAATATATTATTTTTATTTATTACTATTATTTTTATTATTGTAAATAAAATTTTTCTTTCAGTTCGATGACTTTAATTTTAAAAATGTGTATGTTTATTATTTTAATCTGATCGATGTGAGCATTATGTGATTTTTATATACAGGATTTTTATATACAGAAAGTTTTTAACTAAAAAGAACCGCCGTCAAAAAAATTAACTAAAAAATTAAAAAATAATTTAAAATTTTTTCTTGTGACCAACTGCGACTTCTGCGCCAACCAATCAATTTTTTTGCTCAGGATAAAATGGACACCGACTTCGAAAGATCACAAGGTCACAAGGAAAATTTTTTAATTATTTTTTACTTTTGAGGTCATTTTTTTGAACTAAACTTTTGGAGGTAGTTCATTTTTGTTTAGTTGATTTTTACTTTTGAGTCTTGTATACAACCACGAAAATTTTTTCATTTGGATGATACGTAGAGACATCAAGTCTTGAATTTTTTATCATGGTACCACTTTTGGAATATCTCCTATCCAACAAAAAAAAGAATCATCATAATCTGTTATTCACGAACACTCGTATCACTAAAAATTGTTTTTGCCCTTTCTATCCCCTTAGATACATCAGATCTGGACAAAATGGAAGCTTTCAAATAAAAAATGAATCATCAGAATCGATTAACCCAGTCGAAGGTTCTAAGGTTACAAACATTAAAAAAAAATTTAGTTTAATTAAGAACATCCTACTTTTTTGAAATTTTACAAGCAATCTTGTAGGACATATTAATAATATAGTAAAGTGTTTCTCTTTGTTTATTTAGAGTATTTGAATATATATATATATATATATATATATATATATATATATATATATATATATATATATATATATATATATATATATATATATATATATATATATATATATATATACTAACGCTTATTTTTTGAAGATTTAAAAATTTAGATTAAGATCCATTTTCGTTAAGTAAACACAATGGCTTGTCGTATATTCTCTTAATATATTAAAGTTATCTCTAAAGTTTTCGTATTTTTAAATACATTCTTCGTACAAAATTAAGCGGTGGAGTTGCGTTTGATAATCTTCTTATATCTCTCTACTCAAAACAGAATAGTATGGTTCTATATATATCATACTTAAAATTACATACAAATTTTTTTTTCTGTATCATTATTTCATGTAAACACTTTGCTTGATTATTTTTTTTTTGTAACTCATAAAACAATATTTATATATTTCATAACAATCTGACAACATAAAAGAATTTGTTTTTTAACATAAAACAAATAAATTTTATGAAATTGATTTGAATGGTATATGAGATATATTGTAGGAAGTACTTGGTATAAAAACCAAGCAATAATCGAGATTTCATTATTTAAAATATTTTTACAAATAAAATTTATTATATTTAGCATGCGGTTTTAACGTATAACGTAAACGAGACCAAAGGTATTTTTAAAATGCGTCTCCTAAGATATGGGAAAATGCGTCTTAAATGCCCCCTTTAATATAATCGCAAAATTAAAAAGTTTAAAATTAAGACTATACGATTCTGAAGTAAGACGAAGCTAAATATTTTTTGTAATTTAACTCCAAAATAAAGAAGAAGGGTTGTAAATTTTTTCATTTCCATCAAGGTACAGCCCAAACTGCTGAGAGAAAGCTCGAAATTTTGAAAAGAGTATATGGGGGCTACGACAGAAATTTTTTTAAATTCAACCACTAAAATGATTAATTGGGGGAGGGGGGGGAGGTGTCGCTTGGTTTTGAAATTTTATAAATCAACTTACAATGAGAAACTTGCTTAGTCAAATTTGATTAATTCAATCGAAAACCAAGATATTATATTTTGAAATTCAATGCCTAAAAGGTTAACCAGATTAATTTTCATTTATCGATTAAGGTACAAACCGCAAACTAACCGAAATTCAACCCATAAAGCGATGAAAAAAGAATTTGTTATATCCGAATCATATGTGTGAATGTTTAGTTTTACTCAATATGTACGCTAGTACAAATGTTCAAAGCAAGTAAACAGGTATGTATGTATCATTGTAATTATTATATTACAATTACAGATAGATAGTATTACATAAACATTTATGTAAGACTCTCTAAAATGAACATAATGTTCAATTGAATTGAATTGAATCCCACAAGTATAAAAAAAAGTATGTAAGAACTATAAAAGTTATAAAATCATTTATTTATTTCATTATACATAAAAACAACAATTATATAAATACTATAAGACAGGTAGATGATTGTTTTTACTACCTATACGATAAGACCACAGATATAAGAGATATGGATTAATAGTCATTGCTATTTTTCCTATACTCGCAATGGATTATGCATGTCAACAACATCTATGCGATTATAGTATGCTATTTTCAACATTTTTACATCTATACTAGACTTAAACGTGATTACCAAATTTTTGTTAGTGTTTCACATACATAATAGATGGTGTTGTCGGACAATACATTTTTTATGAAGAAATATGTTTAAATGGGCGTGTTTGGCCCAAGTAAGTACTTACTAAACGTATTAAACCAGTCAGCATAAAAAAATTAAAATCTTACAAGCTGAATCTGGCGCTTTTCGGCCTTTTTATCAACAATAAGCAAAATGGTGTCGTATATTAAGCCATGCTTACTGCGTTAGCACTTATTTAGTGTCCCGACCGAAAATTTTGTAAGTTAAGTGACTTACTAAATTTAGTAAGTACTTACTTCGGCGAAACACGTCCATTGAAACATATACAGCCAAACACGTCCATTTATTCATTTTATATACAAAAAATTGTTTTACTATCTAGTAAAGAAAAAGTGAATAATATTTGAAAAAATAAATTTAATTTTTATATGCTTTTTTAATTTCATTGAAATAATTAAATAGGTATTTTTTTCTGGCTTCACCTACTTTCAGCCATATAGCCATTAACCAAATTGGATTATTATTTTTATACAACAACAGCACTGCTAGTTGTTCACCCATCTAAATACTGACTGTGGTCTGTAATTACGTTAAGTCAGTCCGGGGTCAACAGATAATTTTGAATTATCATTAAAATTATCTCTGGTTTACTGTCAACATTTTCATATACGATTATGTTCATTAGTTAAAGTTGAAGATATCTGCTTCAAAATTGTATTTTAAGCTTTAAAAGTCCTCTATATTGAATTTAGAGTGACGTCATTTTAGTTTTCAAGTTATTCTTAACAAGCCATTTCATTTGATACCCCTTATTGTAGAAGTGCATTAAAAATAACTGGCCCGCCATCTTAGGTATGCCACCGTGTTGGATTTAGAATCACATCACACAATTAACTATGTATTGTCATCCATACTGAACGTGTATAAAAAATTTGAGCACAATCGGTTGAAGACGTCTGCTTCAAAATTAAGCTACAAGATTTGATCCTTAATATCCATTGCAAACTAAATAAACGCTTTAAAAATCAAAAATCCAACTGCATATAATTTTAAAATCGGCATTACAAAATGTAGTAGTTGTACAAAAATAATATTTAAGGATATTTTTCCCTGAGGATAATTCATCCTAAGGATTATGTCCCAGAATATTTTACCAAGGAAATTTTAATCTCGAATTAAATGGTCTATATATACAGATAAACATGTGTCGCTGATGTCACGGGTAACAGTTAGTATAAACATTTATGTGATATAGAAAACTTAATTTTTTTAGTTACTACATTTGATTGTAAATAGACTTGTAAATTGAATAAAGTTTGGATCAAAACTTTAAGGATAAATATAAATTCCTTTAGGGTATAAAGAAAGTTAATAGATGATATAGTGTATTATGTTAGTTGTCTTTGTTTATCTATATTTACCTATCTCTATTTCATACCTACTTACATTCTGTGTAAAATATCACATAAATTTAATAGTAATGATTGATTCTCAATGGAATTGAAATACACATTCAGAATAGTGTATAGTCAGAAATATAACCAAAATGTTTTTATTAAAGTCAACAAATTAAAGTTATTCAAGTTTAATGTTTTGTATTAATTAATACAAATCAGTGGTTTATATTATTTATATAATTTTATCATTATATTTCAGTAGCTGCTCCAAGCTTCCATTCGTACAAATGAAATGAGTAGGAAAAACTGTCTAGTGGTTTTAACCTTAAAATATATACTTATTCAAACTACAAGTTTTCCTCCGATTTTAAAATATTGTTTCTCTCACACGCAGAATGTTTATAAAAAAATAGCTTATAAGCCCATGAGAGATGAGACTATCTTTATTTATACAACATAGTCTATAAATATATTTACCACTATGCGTTTTTCTATATACTAATACGTGAAGCAAAAACTTTTGGGAAAGTTGAGGAGTATGAAATTTGGCCCAATTATAGTTTATAAAGAGAAGGACTGTAGTATGCTAATAATTTTTTTAAATTAGGCATGTAAAATACATTAAGGAAGTACGAGCACCAAGGCAACTTTTGATAAAAGGCTTGATTTTTTTTTAATACAAAGTTTAAATATGTCTAAACAAATTCCAAAAATTTGAAGCAGATTGCCCGATCATTTAAATAAATAATTAACTTTAAAGTTGAGCAATTTAACATTGGTCTTATGGGGTAACCTTCAAACATTGATACATTTCTGTATTTTTCTCGTAAAACTGTCGGTGAATATTTTTAAAAAACTTATGGATGAAAGTAAATATACTAGTGATAAATTTAATTCAAAAACATTTACACTTGCCCGACTAATTAAAGTGTATTAATTAAAAGAAAAATAAATGCCGCCACTAGCCAATGTTAAATGTATATCTATATATTGAAAAAAATCATATGGGTACTGCGTTCCCCTTACCGCGCTAGAGTCGATACCAATCCCCACCCCGCCTGGCGCTCGTACTTCCTTAAATCAACAAAAAAAAAAAAAAAAAAACATTACACACGCAATGACACATTTATATATAAGAATTCGGATATATAAAAAACACTACCATACACACTCATATATACTCTTTTTTTATTATATTGTTTTAATTAAATGCACGCATATATAAATTGTTTTGTTTTTCGGTAAAAGGCAGTGAAATTCATCACTTTTGAGTATTTACGATCGAATTTCAATCGCTCTAAAGGGACCAAGTATTTAATAATAGGTAAGAGATTGTATTCTCTGAGTGATGACATCAAGCCTTGTTTTAGATCCATGTGCCGAATCGCATATACTATAAATAATAGTGAACTATTATTTACAAAAGAATATAATTAACTTCGAACAACCAATCACATCGTATAATACAAATGTTTACGTGAAACTTTTGTTTACATACAAGATTTAACAATAATGATTCAATTATTTAAAATAGATTTACAAAAAGCGTGAAAAGGTATGCATTGCTCTAGTAGAGGTTTAGTTCTTTAATTTACTACTATTATTATACACACTTTTTTAAATGAATCATTCGTCATATTTTATTCTTACATAATATAGCCTATGCCTTCCGAACTAAAATAACGAATTCATTGATACCTAAAAATAGCTCTGTAATGACTTGATTAATATAATGTGTGTTTTAATCTCTATATATAAAAGGATAAATAACTGACTGACATATATAAAGCTACAACCGCTTTTGGATGATGTTGTCATTTATGACGTAAAACAGCACTAGGAAGAGACTTTTGATAGGATTTATCAATGTAGTACCCAAGCTAGGAGCATCACATTAAGATCTAAAGGTCTTCTTATAACAAAGTCAAGGGAAACGTAGGTGAAGACTACGAAAGGATTTTTTTAATTCAACCTTTGAAACAGGATTTTCAATTTGAAATTTCAAACTAGATACATCCCAGATTCGATATATTCCAAACCGTACTTTGTTTTTTTGTAGGAGAGAAACCTTACTTTCCTTTTCCAATGGAATACATTATCACCGTTTAGCGTAGGCTTCATAAAGTATTCAATTTTAAATTTTAATGTTTCTAAATAACGTCGGGAAATTAGCACTGCATAGCCACTTTATGGTGCTCGAACAATTTGTGATACATGAAAATATTCTAAAAACTAAACAATTTTAGAACTGATTGAAAGACAACGATAATATACATGCACCTTTCAAATTTTAACCAGCCTAATTTGAGTATTTTATAATTAGCATTCGTTAAAATTTATAAGATTATATTTCAGTGTACTTATTGAGCAACTATTAATTATTTTATGTATTATCAGTGTACTTATTTAGGAACTATTTATTATTTTATGTATTATCGAAATAAATTATATCATCTGCAATTACAATTTATGTTTTTGGTTGCAGATCACTTAGTAATACGTCTTCGAAACCGGGGCCGGTTTTCGTAGTACTATATTAACAACTTATGTAATAAAATACAAACTGAACGATGCTGTATTTCTATCTATTATGAATATATGCATACAATTTAATATTATTATTTTTATTAATTGTTATTTTTTATTTATTAATAATTATAGATAAAATATTTTGAAATATTCATAAACTGTGTAATTATTGTAATTACTTAATTTTATGATTTCCCTTTTTTTACCGTCAACTATGTGTGCTAATTAATTATACCTGAATTTACCGTTTTTTTATTGTAACAAGGTTAGATTTTTATCAAAATAGAAAACAAATTATAATTATCATTTAGCTTGAAATAGTGTTTTCGAAATTGTTTGTCGCAAATAAATTTATATACCTTCATATTTACCTTTATATACCTTTATACAATATAATAAAATACACTGCTAACAAAATATACTAATGGAATCAAAAAACGCGACGGCCTATAATTTTTCAGTCTATCATGAATGTTGTAGATACATAAACAAAAATAATAATGGTAAACAACTGAAAAGAGTAAGAAATTACGGAATTTTTGATTCCACAAGTATACATAGAACTAATTTATGATGTATGAATACGGTTTTGTTCGAATAAATGACTTCCAAAAGAAAGAAAAACGCGATGCAAGTTGTTCCAAAATTCTAAAACATCGATATGTATAGATAAAAGTTTTTGAAATCGAAGCATAAAATCTATTGACAACATACAAACATCATATCTTTATAAATATAAATAATTTTGTACATACAGGTTTACATTAATTAAATTAAATCACATATTATTTCATCGCAAGACATCGAATCAACACCGTATAATATATAATATAATTGTAATGTTGGTACAATCGTCAAAGATGATGCATTGCGCTCTCTTTAATATATATGTTTTTTTATCTATAAGCTGTCAAATTAAAACAATAATATTTAAAAAATGGTTAAGATTTTTTTAAATTATTTAAATTCTTAAATTACCTAAATCATGTTAGTATTGATGGCAGAATAAAATAATATTCCACAAAGTACTCGTTTAAATAACGAGTTAAAACGATTTCAATATGACGGCATTATTTTCGCACTTTTTTATTCACTAATTAATTTTTCGATTAAAAAGACATTATCAGTCAGTTTTGAATTTTTTTTCTCGAAAAAATTTCTTTAGTGTATTTTAATAAATTTATACTCAATTAGTTCTCTAGAGTACAATTTACTTTATACAACTTTGAAATTCCTGATATCTTTTTTTATAGTTAATAAATAAAAATTTAATCTTTTCAGTATTTTTTTAACATTTTCCAATATTTTTTTAACAGTTTAATGAGTCCGTTTGTAATTTATACAGGTGATTAAAAATGTTGAACGTTCTACTAAATTCTCATTCGTCTCGTTGTATTTTTATATACCTCCGAAAATCCTTAAAAGCTTTCATTTTTTCCATCTCTTTGTTCTTCAAATATTGTAAAACGTTTAATAATATTTATTGTTGAATAATTGCACACTGTATTGAAACAGTTTAGTATTTCGGATTTTCGCCTTTATTTTGAACACAAGTGCGCTTTAATAACTCAATAACTGCAACAACGTATATTTCTACCATTAGGTGTATTATCTGTATACGCGTTCATCGATTTCCCTTGTAAAAAAGGATGGGATGAGTGTGAAAATCAATGTGAATTACATCCACCTTTTATATTTATAGACACTTGCACATATTATTTTTACTATCATAGGGGATGATTCATAGTGATTCATTCATACAGGGTGAATTAATTATATGATATTCATATTGAAGGTATACCTAAAAAGTGAAAAAACCTATATATTATATGATAGGAAGACGATTCTAATCTTTTACGGGGTACAAGATATTACGTGAATGTAAAAAATAATCTTTGGTTTTTACAAATTTTATATCAATTTTATGACAACCAAATACAAAAAAGTTCAAAATAACAACCAACACTGTATATTACTTAAAGAACCGGTATATGACTGAGAATCAATGATTAAACTACTTATAACTATTAACATTCATTAAATTGTCAATGCTGCCCTCCGTTTTTATGGCAAGATTTTTCAAAACAAATTTTTTTCCATTTGAATTAGATTTTTTATGAGTTATTTATGTGTGAAATTTCTGCAAGATGTCACTACTTGAAACAAATTCAGAAATAGGTTTTATACTTTTGTTGTTATTTATTTTTTGGCAACTTAATATTTTATGACTTTTGATTAATTCAACAATATAAAATTATTATATTTTAATACAAATTTCAATAAAAAAAAAAAAAAGTAATTTTATAATATATTTAAAATAAAAAGGTATTTTAATAAAATGTTTAAATAATTTAAAAAATGTATATAAATATTGGCCCCCATAAATTGTACCATTATTATCATAAATATATTATTTCTCAAAAGTTTAGTTATGATTATTAAAGAATTTATTAAATAATTATTTACTAATTTATAATAATAATAATAATTATTATTATAAATTTTTAGTTATGCTTAGTATATATTTTTTCAAAATTAAAATAAATCGATATGTACGCGCAGCACTGTGTTAAGTCAAGGCAAAGCATTATTAGGATTAGATCTAACTTAGCAGTCTTAGTATTAGATCTACGCTCATTATGGCAAATTGCAAAATAATGTACAAAATATCCATACAAATCAACTAGTAGTATACTTATTTTAACAAAAAATAGGGTTATGTTAATATAGAAATTACATAACAAGATTAATAATGCAAACATCACATGCGGAGCATAAAAACATTCAACTTTGATTGCAAAAAAATATTTCATTACTAAAAATCGACCCCTTCAATAGAATATTTAATATTATGTAGGTATTATAAACATCGAATATTAATAATGAACCATTCGTTTCGAGTTGACACGAAATTAAAATCTAGGTACAAATATTTAATTATACTTTAACGCGTTCAAATAATATCTCATAAATTTATAATTTTCATAGTAAGAAACAATTTCAAAAGACAGAAAGAAGAAAAAAGATAAGATGATTTTATAAACATTTCTATATTAAAGTTTTGCTAATATTTTCAGTATTGGAAACTGACAAATTGAGCTGCGCTATCTGAGAGCATAGGGTGGAATATCTAGCGTAATGTAATTTAGACTTGGCTTAGTATAATTATCATTTACATTCACCGATATTGCGTACTGCACAATTTAAGCTTTCACAGCTTTACTGAGTGATTTGTCAATCCTTTTTTCTGAATGTTTACCAAAAGTTTATCCGCCAAACTCTATTGGGTTCCATATGAATGAAAAAGTCATATAATATAATTTTTTTAAGCTCAAAAATGCATGTTCATTTGCTATATATAAAAATTGTGGTAACTTTTGAACAAGATGGTAAAATTTACCAAATGACAGGGCTTGGAACATTTTTGCAAATATTGAATAATAATTACATTGAAAAGTAAATTTTTGAAAATATTGAGTTATTTATTGAAAATTAAATTTTTTTATAAAAACAATTTGAATTGTATGAAATTCCTCATGATATTACAAATAAAATAAATAATATCCCCTATATATGTATTCGTGTTCCTTCATTAAAAATAACAATTAAATAATATATCCATTCATACTAGGTTTACTAAAGTTCCATGATTGAAATAACTTTCATCTTCTAGATAGAATAAACTAAAATAGTTTATTTTTAATAAGTTTTATATGTAAGAGAATCGGAAGCTATTAGTTTATAAAAAATTTAGTTTGCTTATTAATATTAAGCACTTCATCGTCTTAAAGCTAAATATACCAACAAAATATTTTCGATTATTTCGTATCGATTTTAAAAGCATAATAATGAGAAATTCCTAGAATGTACAAATGAAATCAAATTGAATTATTACATTCTAGAGTTAGCTGTTCGGGATCTAATAACATTTAGATAAATAATTATATAAAAAATTAGTAAAAAAATAATAATTTTTGTTTCTCGAAAGAACGATAACGGGTATATTAACGAGTCAAAAAGACATTATACAGACATTTTTTATGCTAAAAAAAGCAATTGTGTAATCATGAGTGATTCGCTTATAATCAAGAGTGTTGGAGTAATTAATTATAGCTAATTATTATTATTATTATTATTATTATTATTTTTAAAAAGATTATAAACTGAAATTTTTACGAAGATTTTTTGAAATGGATTTTTTGTATAAATAGAATATTTAATCTTAAAAAAAAAAAAAAATAAGGGAAGTTTGTAAGTCAAAATGTAATATACCTGCCGGTGAGTATTGTTCCAAGTGAATAAAAACATTTTAAACTCTTAGTAATACATTATGTTTTGGATATTTGGATAATAGTTGCGGGATTCGTCGAGTTCAATCAATTGAGCCAATAATATTCACAACAATTTACCTGCTTTGTATCTGTCGTTGATTATGCCATGAGTGATTCTACGTACTTTTTTTAATGTAAATATTTAAGAAACTCAAAATTTATACAAAATGGCTCAGCTATTACTACTTTCAAGTAGGTTGAAATCGCGGCTGTTCCCCAATTTGAGACCACAATCGAAGGAAAGATTTGGTTCAACATGCTGCCATATAACTAAAATTATTATCCATCCTGTTTGACCGGGTGAAAGAGATAGATGTATAATAATAAAAGGGCGCTATGTGCGTGGCGTATACCTGATTGCGATGTATGAACAAAAAACATAAAGAATAAATTATAATGTAAAAATAGCTAAAAAAGACATAGAGAAAACTTTCTTTTGGTGCATCTGTTTTAACTTACGTGGAAACAAAACAATAAATTTAATATTTCGGCGATTCTTTAATGAAGTAACTAACTAAAAGATTAAGAAAAATATCAAAATAGTTTTTGTATCCGATCTAAGATTAAAAAGCTGATCTTTCACCACTACATCAAAATTTTGTGGAAAAGCTATGAGAATTTTGTTTAAAAAATACTAAAAAGATGCTGAAAAACACAGAGCATAAAAATGACAACCCTAGTAAATAAATTTGTAAGCATAACAAAAACTATTTCATTTCATTTTATTCCTGTCAAATGTAAGCAGCAACCCTCTTCTTTTGACATATTCAATCTAACAGTGCACACAGACAACCCCTATAGATATAATAAAATATAATATTGTGCACCCTCCTTGCTTACTTACTATTAAAGACTAAAATTGTAACAGAACAAAGGAATCTAATGCGTAGTAGAAATATGATAAATATATTTATTTACTAAAACTACAAAGGAGAAAGAAAGCTCTTAACAAACACACAGAAAAGAAGATGAGTCAAACACAAAGTCTTTTATGGTTTGTGTAAGCTTTTTTAATTAGATGTTACAGTGAGAGATGTGATTTTAATTTAACCACACAAATCATTCAAAATTATAGAGACCCTTTAATCATTGTAATAGCATTTCATTTGGCAAATATAATGGACCATAAGATCAAAAATATTATACATACATAAGAATAGTGACAGATCAACGTAGGTTAAATTACAAGAAAATTGTGAATGAATTGTATCAGTAGCGGATTTAGGTTTGAAGATGCCCTAGGTCCGAGACGATATGGCGCTCTTTTTCTTTTGTAACAGTATATATATATATATATATATATATATATATATATATATATATATATATATATATATATATATATATATATATATATATATATATATATATATATATATATATATATATATATAATATATATATATATATATATATATATATATATATATATATATATATATATATATATATATATATATATATATATAGTGACATGAGGTTGACCACCGGTCAAATGACGCCGGACGGACGGACAGACCCATGTCAGCCAGAATGGAAACATTGACCGGACTGTTTAGTTTTTGTATGCGGTTGGCATTACTGGCCAAGGTTTCACCGCGACCGATGCGCTCTGACGGAAGCCAACAACTCGAAGCACCGCAGCTCGGGAGTGCGAGGTTCGAATTAAATATAAGCTAAAGAATTAAAAAAACTTAAAAATAAAAAAAAAAATTAGATTATTTTCGGTCGAAATTTTATTCTTACTACGGCAATAGATTAAAAAAATCCGATTGATTAAATTATCAATAAATTGAAATATAACGATAAAAATATATTTAAAGAATATTTTTTTAAGTTTAAATTTTTTTCGTAATTTGTATTATATTTCTATATATTTTATTTCTATATATATGTATATATATATTTTTTAAACTGATCAATCATGCTTATCATTGGGGGCTTCACATTACGCTAAATATTCCACCCTAGACCCGAGCCTCTCGGGTCTAAGCCTGAGTTCGCTACTGAATCGTATGCATACAAAACAAAGTCTTATATAATGAAGAATGGGTGTTTTGAGGAAAAATAGACATCATTCTGCGATTTCCTTGATTCTACACGTAATTGTCTACACATAATTTCTACACATAATATTCCTAACGAATTTCCTTTTAACATCGAACTGTCTCATAAACCAACTAGACTAGTCTATTCAATTCTATGGTGGCTCTACAAATTATGGCTATTTGTATTATTGACCCCTCATTTATTTTCGATCATTCCTGTTTTAACGGCAACCAACGTGACAAATCCTTTTGACGTTTAACTTTTTAATAAAATAATAAGTTTAAAACACCTAAAACCCTGCTACGGAAATGTGCTCGAATAGAGTTTTGTAGCTCTAATCAAACGGAACTTGCTGAATCTTTAAGTATAAAAAATTAATTTAAAATTTTATACCTCTGTATATTCTAAAAAAAGTTTGGGTTTTTATTGATTGAAATATTACATGACCTCTCCCCTGCCCTACTTTGTAAAATATTATATTGTCGTTTAGAATAAAATTAAAAAAAAAAAAAATAATTAGATAATTCCATGTAGGTAATAATATTTATTTGGAATTGTATTATACATACTGTCAGAGTTCGATACACTTCAGTCGGTAATTACCTGAAAATAAAAAAGACCAATTAGTACATTGAATTAATTCTATGTAATTATTAATAAATGCCATTCATGGAATAAATGCAATTATAAATGACACAGATTTAAAAAAAATTCTTATTAACTATATTTTGAATTCTAAGTTTAATCTAAATAAATATTGGGTGTAAAAAAAAGCCCAGAACAACAGAATAGCTAGAAAGAAAATAATGGATTTAGACATAAAATATTAAAGGTTCAATATGTCATTTTCCACTTGAAAATTTGAAATGATCTCACCCTTTTTTACATCGAAAATGAAACGTGCACGTATTATTACGTTAAAACAAAACAAAATTATTTATAAAAAATTTTTTCAAATCATTTGTATTTTGTAGTTCCATTTACGATATCCAAAAAGAGGTCCTATTTGAAATCTGCAAGTTTGATGCGAAACAATCTTAAAAATCAGCTCATCGCTACATCAATTCAATTTTTTAAATCTTTTAGTTCATTAATCATTATTTTTAAAATTGTGGCGGTGCCACGATCTTTCTTATTCACGCACTTTCTCGTGCAGCTTTTTTTCAAGCTAATTTCTAATTTCTATTATTTGTATAAGTTTGTTCGAGTCCAATTTTGCAACATAATTTTAAAACAGTTATCTCCAACCGATGGAGATTAAATTTTACACTCACTGTTAGTTTGGATGACAATGCATGGTAAGCTAAGTGACATTATTCAAAATCCAATATGGCGGATATCCAAACACGGATTAATTCAGTTTTTCTGTCACACTCCGATGATATGGGTATTAACCGGCTCAGTGGCGGAACGAGTAAAAGCACTAAAACCTCTACACGCTAGGCTAATAAGACAGGGAGGTTGCGTGTTCGAATAAAGGAATTATTGGAACTGTAGATTGATCACACTGTCCTCGCTTCGATAAGAAGTAACCAACTCCATCCACATCATAAATTTAATTATATAATGTAAAATTGTATGTAGTTTAAATAATGATTAAGAATAATGATGTAGGTGGATTCTATTATAGACGTATCTATTTGAACAACGGACGTTAAATCCCATTCACTATTTACGTTTACTATTATATGGATATTAAATTAAAAGCGTTTCAGAGAAGAATAAAAATAACTAAAAATAAGCGTAGAAAATTAGTTTTTAAAACAAGCTTTTAGTTAAATGCTTTAAAAAGAAGAAACTTTAAATAAAACCCATCAATTTATTATTACACAATTTACATGATATAATAATAGCTAATCCCAAGATTAATTGATTTGCTTGAGAAAATATATTAATTATAATTATATGGATAGTTAATTTTGTCGATTATTGTAAGAAGGCAAAGTATTAATTGTTGATAAATAACGAATGTTATCAAACGATAGGCTGTAGAATCTTGATAATCATCTGCTGGGTATTACTAGCTGCAGTTTGTTTACCAGCTTGTGACCGCTGTATTACTAAAAATCATGATAATATCAATCGATACCTAACTTGTTATGTACTATCTTTTTAGTTTCTGTAGTATGATTACAGTAATAAAATTTTAAAGTTTAAAAGTTTTTATACCGCAATTGTTTGTTCTAGAAATTTATATAATAGATAATTTTTTATTGAACAAAAAGAGAGGTGAAACAATATTACAAGTGTATCAATATTTCTTCTTATTTTTTTTACGTTTGTTTTAAATTTTCTTACAAATAATAATAATAATAATAATATTGTTAATTTTTTATTTTATAACTTAAAATCTATCAGTTCGAATAATAAAATCTAAGTTTGGTTAAGCCATTTCGAATGGCACCAACCGCGATGAAATCGGTAGGGCCATTCAAAAGTTAGTTATAAGCGGTTCACATACTATCACACACGCATACACATATATATATACATAGAGACTTAGTGACAACCTCGCAGGGGTAGTCAGGGAAGCTTCCAGTAACCTCAAAACGTCGAGATCCGATGAAATAAAACGGGGTAAAACCAATAACTTCCCGATTTTTGAAAATCTTCGATTTTCTTAGCGGGAAATTAAAAATAGATGTAATAAAATGTAGAAACACATCTTTTTTAATAACTTATTTGTTTTACAGATCATTATTGATTTTTAAGGATTTTTCAAAATTTATGTTGTTTAAAAAAAAAATTATCCAATTCAATTTCTTAACCATTTTGCTTACGCCAAGAATCAACTTAAAACATCTCAGCTATACTATATCTAAGTATATAAATTTATAGTCAAAAGTTTGTAACGGTAGAAAATTTAAGGCCACAAAAAAATTTTTGGTATGGGTATTCAAAGAATCAAAAAATTAGTCCATTTCTCCGTGACCGTCCATAAATTTATATACTCTGTTCGTCAACAAGATAACTAAAAAACGAAAATGGATTTCAGTGGCGTATTTTAGACATAGTAATTTTAAGTTCTTGAATGTGCACAATCGATCTATTTGGTCTAACTTTTAAACGGAAAAAGGATAAAAGAATAATGTTTTTGTTGTTTCACAAATAAACTTTTATTTGAAACATTTTTTTGTGAAAATATTTTCGTTAACTGTTAAATTTAGAAAATAGACAACACATTTATAATAGGCAAAAGAGACACATTTTTTTGTCACTTAAATTAAAGCGTTTTTACTTCACGAACATAAATTTGAAGTAATTTTTTTTTTAATCTTAAGAAATAGCCAAAATATAGACATTCAAAATTCTAAATTAAACAAAAGAAATTTGCATAAATGATGTCATACAAGTTCATCTCCATAGGGATTATACATAAGTGTACGATGTCCATGGGACTTATATACCATTATGTACACTTTCCTTCAAAATTCAAGATAAACAATGTTAGTATGCTCAAATGAATTGATTTTTCCATAGAAAATGACCGCTTATGGTAGAATCTACCATAAAACTGCATAACAAGGAAAGAAAACAATCTTTAACAGCTTATAGCTTATTCGTTTTTTTAATAAATTTTAATTTCATTTTGAAATTTTGTTTCGTATGATAAGTCTAGTTTCAAATTTTTATGGGTAAAATAGAATTGCATCTTCCCTATTATAATACTAGTTTTTATTATATATGTATTTATAACTATATAGACTAAATGTTTATAATATTTTATAAATGCATATGCTTCAAAATAGTTTAACCATATATGTCGAGTATCTAAACAATGAACACTATTTGTTATGTTTACTTGTTCCTTTTACTAATATGTAATCATAAAGTGTATTTATAGTATAGTCACTAATAGTTAAAAATGGTTATTAAAATTAAGGTTAAGGTAATTTAAAATAATTTTTGCCATTACTATTCAATAATATTTGTACACTATACCTCCTACTATAGCAATATCTATAACCAACCAATCCATCTTACTTATCTTCTAAACAATATTATATAGTTATTTTTTTTTGACATTTTAAATGTTTATGCATGATTTACAGCTTATTCTATGGATTACAGTTGATTTATAATCAATAATAAATTATCTATTACTTGTCTTATTTCATTTATGGCCATACATACTTTACTTTTGCATTCGTTATGGCCACTGGCTAACACTAATTTATTTTGTTTCAATATATAAGGTAATACAACCTTATTATCTCATTAGATATGTTTCAAAATATATATCAGGATGCTGGTCAGCACGATCTGATTATCATCAATATCGTATATTAGCAATGTTGAATATCATATTTGGATAATGTCATATTGTGCTGGCCAGCGAGACGGTAATTGTTTTGAGACATGGCTATTATAAATACACTACGAATAATAAACAGAAAACTTCCTGGTGATGTTCTTAATATGTTTTGTTTAATAGCTACGTATTATTTTCTACATTTACAATTTGTGCATCTAAATCAAAAGATGCTTTATATCCCCAATTTTTTCCCACATTTCCTTTATTTAACCAACTTTTATTTTTTTTAAGCAATTGAGTACCTACGACTATTTTTTTTAAATTATTATTTTAATGATTGTTATCTCAGAACTATCGACTTGGTGAACCGATTTTGTGATTTTTTTAAAACTATTATTTGAAAGCTTGTGCTTCCCGTATGGTGCATTTTAATTTCCTTTCTTCCTGGAGTATAGTTTAATATATAATTCTTAACGTGTTTTCGGGGAACATCTCAACAGGGAAAACGTAAGTGTCCAGTAGTCCCAAAATTTGATTTACACTAATTGTTAAATCATTAAAGTGTCAAATTATTTTGAATTGTTTCTGCATCACATTAAATGCTAGTGTAACCTCAGTCTAAGCTGGTATAAGGTTTCTCTATCATTTTGTAGCTTATCTCATTTTCCCCACAACTTTAATGAGCTAGAGAGCTCATTAGTTCTCAGGAGTATGGAAACTAGCGGTTCAATGTATACTTCTTGCTCATGGTTAAAAATCGAAGCTAATTTTTTTTTAAAACTTTCTATTGATAGTCAAAAATAATTTTGGAAATACACACTATTTGGATGCCCCTTTCAAATTAGTATTTGTGGACAATATACGCGTTAGGTAATGCTTATCAATTGTTGTAAATGTTTAGTTTATACGATGGATAGTTTAATGGTAAATACTTAAGATTTACAGTTTACCCTTTGGGCAGTTGGACAGTTTACCCACATAAAAAATTATTCAAAATGAAAGTTTGAAAAACGCCACTCATATCTAAATACTTAAAGTCGGGACCAATTTTTGTTTGGTAACAAAAAGTGACAAAGAATATTTCTATATCGAGAGATATCAATAGATATAACTCGAAAAATAACAGAAGTAAGACGGAACACTTTAGAGCAATTTTGGGAACGGTTATTGATAGGTGAGAAGTTCATAAAATGAGACTTACGTTTATTTAGAATCGGATAAAGAACTTTTATTATATAGGGTAAGTCAGGGCGAGATGAGGGAGTCGTGGCTTTTAGGAAACGTTGTAAAAATCAAACTAGTGGTGTTTTTTTCCAAAATATTTCTTTTACACCATTTAATTATTTAATTATATAATAACATAAAATTATCAACAATATCTTAAATGAAAACAACTATAAACAAATATTACTATATCTCGCGACTGGCGATCTCTCCAGACGTGTCCGGGGGATGTTAGTTTGTAATCCTGATTTGCGTATTTTATACTCTTCGGTTTTTTTTTACTGTACATTGGGTATGTTTGTTTGAGAAATTAAAGTAATACATTAATAGTTTTTCACTGTATAAGGTATTAGATCAATATTAGTTGTACACCAAATGTGGTCATCCCTCATTAATCAACCAGGAGAGAAGGCCACATCGATATAAAAATGAATGACTAGGAAGAATTGATGACAATTTTTTAGGATGGAATTCACCACATATAAAATACTTATCTGGGTAAATAATAAAAAAACGAATTTCTATTCAAATTTTATCACGGAAAATCCATTAAGCGGAATTCACTTAATTTTTTATTTAATTTCAATATCTGCAGTTTGCGAGTAGCTTACGTTAAAAGAAATGAACTAAGCATAAAATATTACAATCTACCTATTGGTTCCGAAAATAATTGGACTGGCCTGTGATCTCCCCCGAGACTTACCCTATCGAATGATAGTAACCAACCAATCAATCACACAGAATGGTTGTAATATTCATAATTTTTGAGTACTTTTAAATTGATCAATTTATTTTTTATATTTAAGAGTTTCAAGTGTTTCAACTAACAATATTTGTTGATTGAATGATGATGATTCATTTGGTTCCAGGGATGCACAATACTCTACTATATAAATAAATGATTGCTTGAATGATATATTATTGTTAACATAACAACCCGGATGCACTAACCAAGTACTTGTGCATTATATAGGGGCAAGTAGAGAGTTTCTTAATGTATTATCACCATAATGAACCATAACTCACTAAAACTGTAGTTGTCCCTCATTATTATTTAGTAACATTGACAATATTAATAATAAATAAAATAAAATAAGTTATTTATTTTTATAAAAAAAAACATGACAATTGTCATGCTAAATTAAATAACATATTATTTTATTTAATATTATTAATATAATGTTCTCAATATAATTATTATTCATTGATTGACTCATATTATAATGTTAAAAATTAAAATCAATTTTTTTTATTATTTGTCCCCAATAAATTTATCATTTTAAATATTGAAGGTGAATGAAATGAAATGTGCAAAATAAAAATTGATTCATGAGGTTATCTCTTAAATAATAAAAATCCTTAAATTTGGAGGTTTTTCAAATCGTAATGACTGCAATCATTTTGAATTTGCAATCATTGATTGGAAGTTTTAATGAAAAGATGTTACTAGATAAGCCCAATAAATGGACAAAAGCGGGATTTTGAGAAATCGATTGTTTATTTAAAAAAAGACACTTTCTGTAAACTTGAATTACCTAGTTCGAGATTGTTCGATTTTTATTTTGAATTATAAATTCTACTCTTGAAGAGTGCTTGCTTGCCAATTTGATGAAAAGTAATTTCAAAAATTTTAATTTAATTGCATAATGTGTAATTTAAAATTGCTGTTAATTAGTGATTTAAAACATTTATACACATTTCTATGTAACATCCTCTAATAAAAATCACACAATACACATAATGAGGCTTTAACTTTAAAAATACTAAGCCATTAAATAGATGTTAGCAGCAAATAACCAAATTGGATACAATTTTTTATCTCATTCATTTTGTATGCCAAAATTATTGGATATAATTTTGGCCATTTTGGATATAATTTTAGATTACATATTCACTAAATTAATTATTCCAGACTAATTCTTAAAATGTAAATTTAAAATATAATGTTAAATTATTGTACCTATAGTAAATTATTATTAGATTTACATATGCAATAAAAAATTTCAAAACACCCACTAGGATATGGGACATATTTAACATTTGATAACATGCAGGACAGTTGATTTAAAGTACACTGAAAATAAGATTCAACAATTTTCATAAGTTTTAAAAAATTTACCTTTTCTAATTGAATAATATAATAAATATTCATGTTTTTAGACTCGACATATATAGAATTAGTCAAAGTATAGCAATTTTAGTCTAAAGTTTGTAACTCTAGACAATATTGAAGGTGCTAATAAAATGTTGATATAAGTGTTCATGCAATCAGTTCATGTCATCCCGTGTCCACCCGTCATCAAAATCACTCAAGCACGAAGAGATAGAAAATTGGTGGCCTATTTTAAACCTAAATATACAGTTTAAGTTCGGGAATTTCATTTCATTGCATCCATAACTCCATGAAAAATGCAAAGACAAAACTTGATTGTTTTTCAAAGTTTTATTTGTTTTATTTGAAACATTTGTTCGTTTTTTTAACTCACCAGAATTTTAGCTAAAATTTAGCTATCTAATACATATAGGAAATTGTAATACACATTATTATTATGTATGTATTATAATTGCATGGGCGAGATACTTTATGAATGCGAATGGTTAAAAAAACTGCCAGAATTGTATTATTTCCATAATATAGCAAAATCTATGGAAAAAGTTTTAGAATTAAAATTTGCATAAAATTCACTTTTTCTTGAATATATTGCATGTTTTGGCTCCTACGTCAGGGTACACCCTGCATGAATGAATCTATGTAGTTTGTGGTGTATTCTACATTAGAAATAATCAAGCTGTTTGTATTATTGTATATAGGTTTAATTGGTACGTAACATTAATTACTTAGACATGGAACAATAGTGTTCAATATATAGTAGTACTACAATTGGGTAATTATCCATTTCTTAATAGTTTAAATAGTTTAAAGAATACATATTTCGAATAGTATTTAAATATTAGAGTAATTCAAAATGACGATTAATTTACGAACATTAACATAAATGGTTTTTTGACGCAATTTGAGTGTCTCCACAACCTCTATGGGTCGTACGATCTTCATCATTCGTACAACAGACATTGTGGATAAATGTAAACACTTTATTAACTTTGAATTGTTCAATTTATAGTACTATTTTCATAGTGCATTTCCCCATTTCATTATGTATAGCTATCGTCCAAGTCTAATAATATATATAATATTAGCTATCAAAGAATAAGTTTCATTGTATTTTTTTATAAAATTCGGCCAAAGTCAAAACATTGATCTACTCCAAATTTTAACGTTTATATGGAATGTATATCAAAACAATTAAGAGGTAAAAATGGAACTAAAAACAACAAATTTTTTGGTTTTCCTGAATAATATAATTTTATTTGCGATGTTTATGAAAATTTTCTTTTACAAATTTTTATTTGTAAATTTTCAAAAATTTTGAGGTTGATTTTATACACTTTTCAGGACGAAGTTCATGTGAAACTTAGAAATTCCATGTGTTTTAAAATGATTTGTCATACTCTTCTAAAATAGGTTAAATTTAAAACAAGTTGCATCCTAAAAAAACATTTAATACGATTCAAAATCAAAATTTTTAAACATATTTTAATTCCCTTGTACTAGGCAGGTAAATTAACACCAAAATTTTGCTCGGAAAAATCAATATTTATAATAGACGACCTTCAGTAGAGAATGTTCGATAGAATATACTTATTTACTTCGCTAACAATTCAGGTTAAGTTAAACTGAAACATGGGTTATAAAACTTGATGATTAAAACCGGCCAAGTGCGAGTCAGTCTCATGCACGCAAGCGGAATCCTTCCATTATCTATAAAAACGGCAAAAGATTGATGTCTGTTGTTTAGAAAACTCACTTAAATATATAAACAAAATTGTTTTGTTTGTTACCTTAATTAATTAATTTATTTTTTAGCGGCAACAGAAATACATCATCGGTGAAAATTTCAACTATGTAACTATCAAGGTTCTTGAGATACAGCAAGAGACGAACAGACAGCGGTGTCTTAGTAATAAGGTCCCGTTTTAGACTTTGTGTACGGAATCCTAAAACAAGAGATCTATTCAATGTTGTAGAAAATTAAATTTTCTATAACACATTTTAAATTTTGTCTCTAAAAAATATATTAACAAATATATGTAATTTTTAAAAAAATCAAAAATTTCACTTTTTTTTAGAAATTAGTCAAACTTCTCATTGGGCTGTATCTCAATACATTGTAATGACAATGTAAATAGTGCATAGACATTTGCTAAACCATCGTAATCATGAACTATATAATCTACGAGAACGTACTAATGTAACGAAGTAAAATGTATTAGAATTGAAAATTGCAATAGTAAAGTATAGATAGGTATTTACAATTAGTTTAATGGACATCCGTTGTACCTAAGTATTTAATTTATATTATTTAGTTTATAAAACATGGATCTTTAATAATTCAATTTACTTACTTTACTTGTAGTAAACTAATTCAATTTAAGGATGTTTGGGAGGTTCATAAAAATGGTAAATATTTAGTAGATCGTTCATCATTTTAAATCACCTGTATAAATATCAAACTGATTCACCAAACAGATATTAATTACAATCTTAAAAAACAATTATTTTACATGTTTACATCTGATGTGATTCCTTAGATGTATAGATTACATTTAAATTTATTAAATGAAAAAGATGGGCATGATGGATATATCAAAATTTTAACTCCCTCATTACTTTTTTGGGGGATTTATTTGGAATCACCTTTCATAGTCCTTGTCTACGTTATAAAGGAACCTCTCGGCAGTTTGGACTGTACATAGATCCAAAATTTAGACCACCTTGTCACTTTTTTAGAGGTTGAATTAAAAAAATCCTCACCTACGTTATAACAGAATACTGTGTTTAAAATTCAAGCTTTTCCAGTAAGTAATTTGGACTGTATCTTAAACGAAACAAAACAATTTTACCTCTTTTACCTTTCGGAATAAGATTTAAAAAAATCCCTTCTTTGGCCAATAATAGGTTATAATCGGGCCCACCGGTCTTAATTTCAAGTTTTTTAACAGTACATTGCTCGATATATGAAAATTGAAAACCTCCCTTCACTACCTTAAGGAGACGGCTTTCCTAAAATACTTTCTTAGTTCTATTTAACGTCAAAAAAGACACCATCATATAAAATTCAGTTTCTACTTCTAGCGGTTGTCGTTGCGTTGATATATTAGTCCAGTCATTTATCCATTTATAAAGAGATGGTATTTAAACAAAAATCACTTGCTAATTTCTACGGTTTTGTTTCCAAATGTATGAAAAAATTTCCTATTTTTAAACGCGTAAAAAAATAATTCGCCTTCACATCCCAATGAGTTTTTTATATATTGAATACATAGTTGTTTTTTTTTCTCTTTTTAACTTCTAAGACAGATAATTACAACATTTAACTTAATTACAAGACTAATATCGTAGTAATAGTTATATGTTTCTGATTTTAAAAGAAGAAAGACATAATCTATTGCATTTATGTACATGTAAAATATTATCAATCTGTCTTTATCATACACTACACGTAATAATTTGAAAATGGAAAGTGTTTAATGTTAGTAACATGTATGTATGCATGTATACCTGATATAACTAAAGTTAGTTAAAGTTACCAAACGACAGCTATCTATCTATTCTATGTGATTTAAATTACAAAAGAAGCCAATCTATTATCAGACAAATGCTACAGTTATGTTAGACGCATTCATACAGAGTGGAAGTACATACAAGGATTACAAATAACGTATAAACAATCATAAACAACAATGAAATTCAGTTTATTATATTAAATTACAAAAATTTGCCACTTATTATGTCCTAATCATGTTCATTCGAAAAAACCACATTAATTTTCAATGTAAACTTTTGTGACATTTTCTATAGTTACATCATTTTCGTTAGTCCATTGTTTGTAAACAAATGTTTCATGTGAACATTTGTATTCCACAATTTGATTGGTTGTTTGAAAGTTATTATATTCATTGATATATAATTGTTCTCTATTACTTATACTATGCAATACGATCAGTATATATTATATATTTATAATATAATATGTATTAACAACAAAATTTGAATCGATAAAACAAGCCTTAATGTGATCATGTAGTGAATTCGATGCAACTTTAGTCCAGGCACACATAAAAATACCGTATCATTAATAAATATACTTAAAAATATATAAAAATGTATACATAAACAATCTGTGAAATCTGTGCCACTTTTTTTCTCGCAGGTCGTAAAATTCGATTGTCTACTCAAGGTTGAAATTGACGGACATCTGATTTTTTGTTATATCACACGCATAATACACTCTGCTGGTTATTATTCAAAAAATTTGATTAATTATTGTAATATATTCACTGTACATTATTATGAAACACTCAATTCTATTACAAATTTTATGTCTATGATGTTTTATATGTTGGTAGTTCTAAATAGTTCTTAATTATACCGGTTGTAGAGTCTTCGTTAGCATCAATGTCCAATTATACACGAAAAAATAAATTCAATAATCATTTTACTAAACATGTGACAAAATAAAATGGATTTCACGTAGCGGACAAAAAGTGCTTTAACATTTGTTGTTGAATTATCTTTCTACTTCATGTTAACAAAAAAAAAACGGATATTTGTCAATTTGACGCTTGTGGAAACAATCAAAATGTTTACAGTTTTGTAGAGGAAACACTGTTACACTAATTACTAATCATGTTTAAGGGCACCCCGCCTAACCAGAGCATTAATATTCTTGTTGCATTACAGTGGCCTCCAAGAAAAAGCCTTTTAGTATAACGGGATAATATGCACCCAACCTAAAAACCCATTTCATAAAGATTGAATATCGTGATTAACACAATTCAAAATAAATATTGTTAGTTCGTATTTCCATACATAATTCTATTTCTAGTTCTCCTGATGATTTCAAACTTTTGAAAAAAATTGTTTATATCATAAATGGAAAGGTTAAAAAGTTATAGCAAATTAAATATTTTTTGGATTCTGTACGGGGTATAACCCAAAAGTCTCCGAAAAAGTGTTTAACATTGTTATGTCACACAAAGTTATATACAAAAATGATGGCATCTATATATGACGCCATCAATATTGTATACAAGTATTTTGGATGACATCATTTGTGGCTACTCATCCATGATGTTATACTTTCCAAGCACATGTAATATTATTTATAAGAAAGTCATGCAAACACTAACATTATTTGGTCATGGCGCGTTTTTAGTTTTATCAATTTTAAAGTGTTCATAATTAGTTCTAAATAAAATTTACACACACTCTATCAATATTGCTTTATTTATAAAATTCATTCTAAAGTCCAATTGTTACGAAAATTTCAATAGCATTGATAAAAAAAAAAACTAAATTTATTAAAAAATAAAGAATTTTATAAATTTATTTTTATAATATAATTTGTTAAAACATCCAAAGAATGCATAGATATAGTATATTCTTTTGTACCATTCTGTATTAGAACAGTGTTGAAGTATCATCATTCGTTCGTCATGTTGAGTTAGTTAATCTGTTTAGTTACAAAATATATTGTTTTTACTTTTAATGGCTTTGGTATTACGTAAATACAATTAGTATGCAATTTAAATTGTATATTAATCACCCCTCAAGTTTAAATGAAATTAATTTTCCAAGCGAACGTGTATATATTTTGATGCAGTATCAACTGAGCCAAATCTAATTACAAGATTGTTAAAAACTATGCTCAAAATACCATTTTAAGTCTATACAAAATAAGATCCCCGTCACTAAAGTTATACTTTCCACTTATTAAATACATCTTAGTACAAGACGCCATTTTTCGAAATTTTAATATACCTAAATTTTAGAAAATATTAGATAGCTACATAAAGAGGGTGTAAGAGTTATGATTTGACAACCAACCCCCCCCCCCACCCACAAAAAAAATTAGTATATACTAACTTAAACTAAATTAAAATTTTCACTTCATTAACTAGATTTGGAGAGGCTGTAAGAATGTGCAAACCATAAGAAGTTTGCAAAAAAAATATTTCGTTCGTAAAAATCGGAGGAGGTTAGGAGTTGATCTACACGATTCTTTCGTTATTCAACACTCCATTTATGAAGCCAGAAAATATGATCCGATTTTACAAATTTGTTTTTATATATTCCTAGACTATCAGGAACATTTATCACCACTAGTCTCTGCATTACTATCAAAAAATTAGGGTAGTTTTCCTATCCTCAATTGCAACAATGGTAAAAAAATTTAAAAAATTCAAAATTTCACCCGGTTTATTCTCCGGAAATATTCTCACGTTGGTTTTCGGAATCGCTAATCACAAATTCGAGGTCAAAATGCACTTGAGGATTGTTGTTACCCCATTACAACCACGCTTTGAAGTGACAGATGTTTTTTTTGAAAAACTTTTTATTTCCAAATTTCTGCTCGAAAACCGTCGTTTGGAAGTTTTGGGATCGCTGGTCACGAATCTCAACCTCATTAAAATCACCTCTAAAAATGACTGAAACATTTTTATTCAAAAATTCATAACGTAGATTGTCTTGAGGGGGTTTACGGGATCGCTAATCACGAATCCAATTTCAAAAAGCAACTGAAGATAGTTACAAGCCCAATATAATGATCTCCAGAAGTCAGTTAAAAAATATTTAATTTAAAATTTCACGTCAGAAATCGTCTCTCCGGGGTTTTTGAGTCGTAGATCACAAATTCGATGTCAAAAATTAAGTAAGGATAGTTGACACTCCATTAAAACCATTCATCGTGATACCTTACGCAAAAATGTTAAAATACATCACTAAAATTTCATCTCATTATCTCTTTTGGTTTTCGAGTTATCGTGATGACGGACAGACGGGCAATCAGAATGGACTTTTGTGCGGTCAATATTAGGTAGCTTTAAGAACTTTAGACTAAAATTAATAAATAAATAAAAAATCAAATAAAATAAAAATAATTAAATTCGCTACAAAAAATCATTTCAAATAATGTCAGGCTCAATTTTTTTCAGGATAAAATGATAATTTTGCATATTAATTATATATAAAGTAGATACGATGTCAAATGTAACACATCATCTTCGAGTACTGTATGCCTCGCTCGTAATTTTTCAAATTGCAACTCAAGACGTACCGAACATACAGCTATTTAAGTGAGTATATTCGTACATTGTGAGAAATTTTGGTGTCCTTTATTGGCAGTGTACCACACCAGCTTCATTATTCAACAAGTACAAGTAAGATTACTATTAAAACATACTAAATAATATAATTAATAAAGTATATAATAAAATATGATTATGCAACAAACATGCAAATAAAACTAAAACGTCATTTATATAAAATAAGATGATATCTTTCAAATGTTTATAATATTAAAGTTAAATCAAAATGTATGTAAATGACAGATTTATAAACAATTGTATGAGAATGTAAGTAAATGCAAATGTAAATGTAAATATATAATATTTGATTACATTTACATCTAATATCTAACTTAAATCTTCTACTAAAGCATAAAGAATATTATTTATTCTTTCTCATATTTACTGCTCACAAAACTGTAAAACTTGCAAATAATAAAATATTTTATAAAACCAACACATCATATAACATTTATATTAAAACATTTATTAATTTCTTGACTGTACGCTGCGATACGTTCGTTCATTTAAAAACAGCATTTTATTAATTATGTAATGTGAATAAATAAATGTACACACTTCACTCTTGATTAACCACTTTATTACATTCTAGTTATGCGACATGTTTCGGATGTTACCCCATATTCAACTGCATTTTATTCAAATATTTTTCATTATCTCCGTAGACCAAAACTTTTATACTTGATATACATAATATGTCAGAGTATATTAATTTTAGTGTAAAGTTTGTAAAATTTTGGTATAGTTGTTCATAGTAACATCTAACTGGTCCATTTCCGACTGTCCGCCTGTTCGTCCGTCATCACGATAAACCAAAAATAAAAAGAGATAGGGATATGAAATTTTGGTGATATTTTAAACATAAAAAGAGAGTTTAATTTCGTAAATGAGCAAAATTAGTCCGTTGGATCCAATGGATCCTAGAACCAACTTTTGAACTGTAAAGATAGAAGAAAAATCAAAAAAAAAAATTGTATTTGTTTGAAACATTTTTCGGAAAATTTTCGATTCCTTTACAATTTTTAAATTTAGCTAATTATCACATATTGGTAATTGCAATACATATTATTATACAAGTATATATAACTGTATAGACTGGATATTTATAGTATTTTATGAATTCTAATTAAAAGTAGGCCAAACAATGATATTCAATCCTATGTCGAGTATCTAACCATTAACTCTGTTAGTTGTTATCTTTATTTGTTTATATATAAGATGGAAAATTTAATAAAAAATTTTGTTGTTGTTAAAAATGACAATTAAATATGTATATCAAGGTCTCATTATGTTTGGATGATATATGTTAATATTTGTTATATATTTCTGGTAGAACGCCATAAATCCTGAAAGGTCAGATCATTTCAAACAAGTGCAAAAATGATTTTCTCCTCCACGTAACTAAACATCAAAATAGTATTTTACACAATTTTCAGGTTATCGAACAATGGGCATATGGTTTTATTACGTGGCAGATCGTCCTACTAAAAAAACCGGGATATCTATCAAAGGCAATTAAAAATTTTACGGACTCGGACTTCAGAATTTTTGTTGTGGAAAAAGTTTTTACACTAATCATAACTAAGCCGTATACAAGATACAGATGTTAACGAGTGTATTTATCAATAAATTTCGGTTTTTTTCCAAATTTCCTAGATCAAATTATTTTGTATTTTATAAATACGTATTTCGACTACAAAGTAGTCATCATCGGTATGAATTAGCTAGTTGTAATGATTCTCTGAGGAGATGTTACTCGTTGCTAATTTGGTGACGGTGCAAACATCTCCTCAGAGAATCATTACAACTAGCTAATTCATACTGATGATGACTACTTTGTAATCGAAATACGTATTTATAAAATACAAAATAATTTGCTCTAGGAAATTGGAGAAAAAAATCGAAATTTATTCGAAAAATCGTAGAGTTGTCATTAATAATTATAAAAAAGTATTAAAGTATTTATCAATGTCTTGATACGGACACCCAAGCTATTTGTTGTCTTGTGTATGTATTTATCCGTATATTTAAGAATAATGGTTTGATTTATTTGAATATTTTTGTAGTATCCAATTTAGAAGTTTTTTACTGTCATAAATGTTGGTTTTTTTTTGTCGTTATTTAATAGTAAAATCGAAAATTAAAAAAATGATAGAGCTACCTTTATAGCTTTAAAAATGGAAAAACTTGAATTATAAATACCATTATTGTTTATTTATTGAACAATACATAAACATGTTACAATACGACATGTTGTCTTGACTTCTACAATGTCTATGCTTCTTGTACCATTCACTACCTATGCTACCACTTGAAATTAAATTATATTTAATTATCATAAAAATTATCAATTCCATTCTCGTGTGTTCTTACACAGTGTCCAGCTTACGTAAAGGTTAGTTTAAAATCAAATACAAAATGACATTCGGGCAGACACACTTAAATTAAAAAACGAGCTAACAAAAATCAACAGTTTAAAAAAGACTAGTGACTGTAATATTATTGAATTTTCAACAGGTATTCCTTGTTTTAATTTATTATTTCTTTTATAATGTGGTTGAAAATTTTCTAGTGAATGAGTTGTCAGCATGTATTTGATTCTTTTATATGATTATTAAAATGTTTAAAAAAACTTATTACAACGCATTAATTCTAGGTCAAGAACTTGAATGTTCTTTTTGCGTTATATTTTTATTTAATCATTATAATTATATTCAATTTTTTGTTATTATATGATTTTGAATACGTATTTATATAATATATTACATTCAAAATATACCGTTACTTAGATATTACTAGGTTTTATTTACACTCTTTGTGTTTTTTTTTTTAAGAAGGCAACAATTTTATTCAAAACTGATAAAATTTGAAGGAATTAAAAACTTTAAATTTATTTAAGGACATCGATCTGCCAAACCGGATAATTAAAAATATATAAGGAAAAATAATCAAATATATTTGTTTTTTATTATATTCTTTATACAATAGTTACAAAATATCCTTCAGCGAGAATAAAAAATTTCATTTTTATACCCATTTTTTTAAATTATTTGCTACTAGTAAATAAAGTGACGAATGCTGTGTAATAAATAATTAAAAAACAGTTATATGAAATGAATTTTATTTTGATTCTCACTTAAGGAGAGTATTAAATATTGTATAAAAAAAGTATATTTTAATTTTATTATTTTTCTTTATACATCTCTTTAACAGGTCTATAATATCCAAATTCGAGATTTTTATTTTTGTTATCAAAGACTATTTTTTTTTTTTTTTAATTTTGTTTGAAAATAAGAATTTGTTTTAATTGTTAATACAATTTCGGCTTAGACAATATGTAACTGAGTTGCCATCATTTATATTACTAGTAGGACGATTTGTACATAATTTAAACACAAAATTTTTTTTCCAAAATTTACTTTTATTTTTGGAAAGTTGGGGAGAATCAATTCTTGTTGGGGCAGTGCCTACTCTGCTTACCCCATAAAACGGGGCTGATTGCTTACCACAAATTAATAAATATTTGTTCAGTGGTTTAGTTCCAAACGTCTAAGCTTGTTTAATCAATTTCATATATATTAATAATTAGTTGTAAGAAAGATGGTATAAAAACTTAATCGATTAAAGAGTGGTAGATTGTGTCAATTGGGATGTGTTACAGGAATTAGATGTGATAATTTATTTTAATTTTTTCTATCTTACGTTTGTAACACAATTCCAGACATCAACCACTTCGTTTTTAATTCCGAATATTTATAAATAATAAATGTTATGTGTGATAACAAACAAAAAGTACTAAACTATATATTCTAGCTCCATCCATTATGTAATGTAACATAAAGTTGGATATACCTATAAAACAAATCGGTGTCAACGAAAAAGATGTTAAATTATTTCCTTTTTATAACTACAAACTACACATAGTTCTTACATCGTAAACATTTATGCTACCTTAAACTTATCGAAATATTTGTTAGACCATAAATTGTACTATCCATATTTATATAAAATAGAAACTATATAGGAACCAGAGCTACGCAATTTCTACAGTAAATTTTTTTTTTGGTTTACCGAAAAAATAATAAATGATTTTGTTCTTAAATTCCTTAATAAATTTCATAAGATGTTTCTCAGCAGAAGTTTCTCAAGTCGACCCGACCCGTATATTCGTTTCATATTAATTAATTTAATTAAGATGAAATGTCAAGATTAATCAATTAAAGAGATCTAATTTTTATGATGGAAAATAACCGTTAAAATCTTTATTTCGTTAGCTACGTTTCTCAGATGCAATTGGTCTCATTTCATCATTGTATCCCATTTATATTGGGAAAACTGCTCTAATAGGATGAGTGTGGGGTTACAAAACAAATTTTTTTTAGATTGGCTATCATTCAAAATTGGTTACACCTAAATTTCAAAAAGAAATACATGCCCTCATGGTTAAGGGGGTGCGTGGAACTCAGATTTTAGGTGATAATGTATCATCCAAAAGACATTTTCAACGGATGTGAACAACGCTAAACAATAAAATAAACAAATAAAGCAGGAACTGAATAAATTTAAAAAAAAAACTTTTATTTCAATTAAAAACTTCTATGAATAATTTCCTTCTGATTTTCCTTCGATAGGTCATTATCGACGACGCATATGAAAAATAGTAAATGGTCACAAGGAAATTATTTATAGAAGTTTTAATTTAAGATTCTTTTTTACTTCCTCCTTTTTGAAATAGGTTCTATTTGATTTGTTTGCGAAAATTTTCAATTTATTTTTCCATATCTTTTCTTCATTATATGTTTAACAATAGATTTTAAAATTCACTAGCAATGAGTATTTTTCATGACATACTGCAATATAAAAATACAAAAAATTATTATTATTTGACTGTTCTTCAATTTACCCTTTCCCCTCTCTCTCTACCAGTGAAACGACAGACGCGCAATGATAAGCAAAGACGGAAATCTAAAAAATTATTACTTACAACACCTTAAATAAAATTGTGAATAAAACAAAAAATTCGAGTATACTAGGTAGAGGTAGGTATTATAGGTACATAAAATGTATTTTATAACAGCGCCTAATTTATACGTGAATAAAATTTAAAACGTTCATATTTGAAATCATCACAATACACATACAACAAAATAATACTCTGTTCAATACAACAAGCCAACAAAAAATTATCAATCTATGTTAAGACTACTAATATTAACCGGTGACAAGTTCTTGTTATAATGTTTGTGTATACATGTATTTGAGAACACATAATGATATCAACAAGGAACTACTACTTCATTTGATATTACTGAAAACTTGATCCCTTTTCAGCAAAATCGGCCTTATTGAGGGTAAAAAAAACTAAAAAAAATACCCTCAATCATAAAAATAAACAAATTGTTGTTTTCTTCCCATGGGAAGTTCGTCATGTGGACCAGGCGGGCCGCACCTAGAGCAGTTGGTTATTTAATGAACTGTGATGAGATCATTCTATACGCTGTCATAATATATATCAACGATGCTAGAAAATTCCAAGACTTGCATGTAAAACTATATTAGGATCAATGGATCAATACCCACATAGGCTCTAGATATTCTAATGGGCTTATCACTTTTGGATCTATGGATCGAATGCTATGTTAATTTTGCTGTTCGAAAATATTAAATGAAGGACTGTGTAGAGGCAGGATACCATCTATAGCCACATGCGAATCTCGGAGAAGGCGGAGAGAACAATTTTTCAGCTTCGATTAAAATTTAAAGGCTCGAAATTTACAACTGAAACACCGAATAAGGCTAGAAACGAAATTAAAACTTTCTGTCTCGAGCAGAGAAGAATGGTAAATGGTTAAAATTAAAGCCTCATACACATGTGTATCATTCACGTATAACGTAACGTCGTACCGTAACTTTAACGCTTGGCAGCAACCTTTGAGTGGACGTGTACACACGTAACAGCGTCGTAACTAAAGTTCTTACGAATAGTGCAGGCTCAAAAACACAACATTTGTACACGACGTAAACATTTTTATTTGTATTTTAAAGCAATGAAGTATTTTAAAGAAATGGATAGTACATCAACAAAATTGCAACATTAGGTTCCCTCTCTTATGTCTGATAAATACACAGTTCTAGTATGCATTAAAAAGCAAGTGTTGAACTCGTTCATTTATAACAATATCTGAAAAAATTGGATAAGAAAAGCAGATGTGAATAACGAAATGTAGAAATTGAAATCCAAGTAAGCAGGTCATGCCAATAGAGCCAAAGATTAAAGACGTTCGTGTGACTTTGACGAGTCCGTGCGAGAGAAAGGACGCCTCCAAAGCTCAAAGGAGGAGTTTAAGATAAACAAAGCTCAAAGGATGATTTTATCAAGTAAGTATTTATAAAGATGAGAGTTGGTCAATATAATGACTAACGTATTTCATTAACGGTTGCTACCAAAACACATACATACACATTTCATATATTGATGCTTGTAGCCGGTTTTATGCGTCTAAAACATCCTGCCCTATGACGTCATACACTGATCGTATCATCATCGTGTTGCGATGTGATGCGATTCAATGGTGGTAGGTGAGCTATCAGGATATTGGTACTGTTTACCATTTAGTGATGCAGGCAGAGTAGCTCAGCTCGGTGGAATATCAACTTGTTGTACTCATATTTAAGGAATTAATATTATATATAGATATACAAAAGTATATGAGTGAATAGATTTAACAATCAAATATAGCAGTACAAAATCGATAAGTGTATGTGATGTAGGTGTTTTAAATAAAATTCAAGAATCAAAGCTTAACACTTTACTTTGCATACTTCAATGTTCAAGTCTTGAGCTTAGAATTGCTTCTCACTAAATCAGTCAATTATCTATAGTAAAAATTAAAGTAACATATTTCTAAATGCCATGAGTCCACGATAAGTGTAGTTTTTAACGACACATAGATGAAACAAGGCTCCGTGAGCAGTAATAAATGTTCAAACTTGTCGACATGATAAATACGTAAAGGGTTGGAATTCATATGCAAAGGATAGTAGACATTTTTGAACATGTTCATGTTTATGCATAACTTTGCAAACAAAACTAAATATATGTCAATAAACAAATTCGGAACACTTTGAGTCTAAATAGGATGTAATTTAGCGAGCCTAAATAATATCTAATTTAGTATATCTTTTACGAAATTCAATTCAATTTAGTATTTAATTTGTAACAGATGAGTAATATGTGATAGTGTACAATTTGCCAAATTTGTTACTCTAATACAACTTTTATTTAGAGAATAGCATTTTCTACCTCTCTTAGATATCACGTTCTCAATCGCTCCAATATAAATTGTTTAAGACATTTATTTCTTTTGTAACTTATTTTATTCCTTTTAATTCTTATAAGAAATTGATATTAGTCTAAATACTAAAATAGTTAAAGAAAAACAGTGATATTTTAGGACTTAAATTGTTGTTAAAAGCAGATGCCAAACTTAGGATTCTAACAGAGTACATACATCTTAAAACTAGGATAATATAAAAAAAACCCGTCAAAAAATTCAGAAATTACACCCGATTAAACTGTTTGAATAGAAAAATCTTGATGGAATAAAAAAACTATGAAGTGACATTATTTATTATTGTTTTTATTTTTATTATTCTTTTTATATTTATATTAATTTTATTCATTAAAAAACACAAATTATTAATAGAATATGCAAATTATTATTAAACAAGGTGAGTACCAAGCGCTTCGCTACCGCCAAAGTATAAAAACATATCAGATTTAATAATATTTAGTTGTATTGTCCATTTCGTTTTGTTTCTTTTCTTGCAACGCTTACACTGAACACGAACACTTACTTCCAGAGTTCCAGAAAGAGATGTATGATACTGCGGCCTTCGGCTTAAGCTTGACACAAATTTAAAATCAGTTTACAAGTTTTCTCGTAAACTATTAGCTCCGTTGAGCTGAAGATCTTTTTCACGTTGACAACACATTCTCATTAAGAACTAAATGTAGACCAGACTTCCTTATCCTAATTGGTTTATGACTTTACACAAGAGAGAATAACAATAATTTAGAAAATTTGTTAGTGCGAAGCCTCTGATGACACAATGTGCCTCGAAAACTATCAACTATGTTTGTAGGAAATGGCATATAGAGAACGCGTTCGAAAGTTACAGGAAACAGACATAAATAGATAGATACACACATATATAAATAAATACATATAAACATACAAACATGCAACCAAACAAAATGTCTAGTTGTATCATAGACCTCGCATCGTTCGAACAAACAATTTTTGAACAAAACTAAAATTAAGGTGCTAGGATATAAATAGTTTCTAAGAAATACGACTGTGTCTTTGAAGAGGTACTTTCGAAAATTTTTAATTCCTCAGTTCTAGGTGATCCAATTTAATTTCTACTTACGAAGAGTTGTTATAGTACATAGAAATTTAAAAGTTACATTAAATATTTTAATTTAATTACATATGTAATGAAATGGAATATATACATATATAGAGGCCAATCATATTCTCTTAGGCTGAGTACATCTTTTGCAATTTCTGCCCCTTCCCCGAAAAGCACCCAATGATCGATCCTCCTTTTTGATATTTTAAAATTATGCGTTATGTAACAAAACAATTCGGAAAGAAATCAAGATTGAAAGTTGAGTATGTATCTGAAATACCTTATGAATTTTTTTTTTAATTATTTGGCTCATATACATAACTAATTAGCCCTGGGACTTTAAGTACTCTATACATATCTACCTTTAGTACCCTGTACCTGTAAATTGTGCCATCGGCACAAGTTTTCAAGTATTCCCGGTCAAAAAAAACGACACCTACCTGAAGTTTTAATGTTTTTTAAAATTAAACAATACACGATGTTTATGATTTAATTTATTCTGTTTTAAGTGAAAGTTATACCTTGATAAATACAAGTAAATGTATTAAAGACCTTATAAAACTTATATATAGGTGCGTGTTTTTTGACCGGGAATTTACATACATACTAGCGGTATCTTGTCCCACACATTCTACTGGTGACAAAATAAGTAAGGTTTAGCGGCCCTTAAAAAATTTAAACACATAACAGTATTATTAAAGAGAAGTCTAAAATTTTTCGAATAAATTTTGATTTTTTGCCCCAATTTCCAACTTCTTAGCGCTAACCGTCACAAAATTAGCAACGAGAGAAGAGAATAATTACAACTAGGTAGTTCATACTGATGATGACGACCTTGTAGTCGAAATACGTATTTATAAAATACAAAATATTTTTGATCTATGGAATTGGGGGAAAAAATCAAAATTTACGTAACAATCTAGTTATATACGATGTAATTTATTATTATATTGTGACTGGATTGGATTGGATTGGATATAGGTAATAGTTTTAGATGCCATATATACTTTAAATATAATAATATAATTATTTATTGTATTTATTTATATTAATTAATTTATGCACAACACACACCTGTTATGTATTCTTCATTTAATTTACATAAATAATTATATATGAATATCAATATGAATATGTATTATGCAATTATTATTATTATTATTATAAATATATAAATATCATTTATTATATATATATAGGTATAATATTTTATATTTATTTATTATAGTTCGGGAGGTGCCGTTACATTTTTCATGGAAATTTCAGGCCGACCAATTTTCGATTTTATTGAAAGTTTATATGAAGTTGATAATCGAATGGCGGTTCAGCAAGTTGGACTAATAACAAGATGGAGGGATAATAAAATATATTTCACGTCGCTTGAAATTAATAATAGAAATAGTTTCAATGATGTAGTAAATAAAAAAAATAGTCAGCAGAATATTTACGGGTGGAATAATTATCAGCTGAATATGACATTTGATTACTTTAGATGGGAAATTTTCATCTTGTTCGCCCTCTCCGAGTCTGCTGCTTTCATAACAGTGTATGACTGCTAATAAACATTCAATTCCAATATGAATTAATCGATTTAAAATTATTGTGTTATTTACAACGCTACATCCCGGACTATTATAAGTATGTACCAGACTGCAGCGAATTAAATGTTAAACAACTGCACCCAGACGCAAATACATTTAATTTTGTTTAGTAGGCGGGATAATTTTAATATAAGTTTGGCCATTTTTCAAAAAAGAAAAAAAAACTATTTTAAATACTAGTAAACAAAATATTTACAAAGTAATTATGACTTATATGATATGTTTAGATACTCAGGTATCGGCACCGTGCAAATCGAAACGACGTCTGTTGACAATACCTTTTCATGCGCTTTGCAATGTAAAAACGTTATATTATATTATAATATCGAATATAATACAATAATTAATTTACAGTTGTTTTTAAATGTGATTTATATTTAAAAGAATAGAAAAAGTTTGTTTCTAATAATAATAAAAATTTCCCTTATAAGTAATAATATAAACAATATAAAAATAATTTATGTGAATTATTCAATGACTTTGATATAAACCACTTACTTGTCGGTGTAGTAATTTTATTACAGATGAATTTCACAGATTTTATAATATCATTACAATAATTAATAATACATAATTAAGTGTTTTAGATTCATTAATATTCGACATTATTATCGTTTTAATACAACCGACGAACTTTTTTCTTCGGATGCTTTGCCTTTATCTAAATGACCAATACAAAAATATATTCGAAGAAAAAAAATTCATAAGTTATACTTCTTTGGCATCATTAAAAAACAATTTTTAATTGCATGTAAATAATTGAATACAATAAAATAATAAAAAAGACTGCAGAAGGATAGTCAACACAGTCAATAAAGCTCAGTTTAAATTTGAAAAATTCAATAAATAAATATATATTTTCTTACATCATAACAACAGTTTCAACCTGTGAATTTTATGGGACGGTTTCACTCTCATTATTTTTTTATAACGCGTCTAACGAAGTATAACTTCAAAAACAACAAAAGCGAAATTGAAAATAAAACTGACCAGCTTGTTTAATACTAATATGCATATTCTATGAATAATTTGGGTTTTTTTAATGAATAAAATTAATATAAATATTAAGAGTAATAATAATAAAATTAAAAACAATAATAAATAATGTTTATTTATACAAAAAAATAAAAGAAAGAAACAATAAAATTATAATAAACGATTTAACAAAAAATTTATTAAATAACTGGTTTTTGGATATACTACAGTATATTCAAAATCTAAGTGGCAAATGTTTACCACCTCAAATACAATAAAAAATATTAAGTAAAATTTTTATTATATTCATACTCGACAGTTTTGTAGGAAATTTGAATTTTTATATTTTTTCGGGTTCATCCTCCAGTTTTTGCTATTCAAGCAACCTGTAACTTCTTTTGATTGGAAGGTATAACAAATCCAATTACACCATTAAAAAGCCAAATACTTTCTATTTAAAACATTAATATTATTAATTTATTTTTATTTTAACTTATTTTAGCAAATTAAATTAATTTTTTCTTCTGAAAATTTAAGCTAAAATGTCTCATTTTGAATGGTATCACGTTTCATCAAAAACTTGAGTAAAAAATTACCGTTCTAGAAGTTTTGCAGTACTAAGAGTAAACAATTTATTTGAATCATTTATCTTGTTGATAGCGCCAGCTACTTAATCCTTCGAAGAGTGACAAGGGCACAATAAAAATTAAAATCTATATTTGAATTAAGTATCAGTACGGTACCCTTTTTAATTGTACTTAATAGTTCTTTTTTTCAAACGGTTGATTTTTTTTTTCAAAAATATAATTTTGATTCAATATTAACAATACAAGCAAGTTAAGATAACAACTAACAGATATTTGTTTAGATACTCGACATATGATTGAATATTATTGCTTGGGCTATTTTTAATTAGCATTCATAAGATACTATAAATATTTAGTCTATACAGTTATTATATATGTATAATACTTATAAGTATTGTTATCACCTATATGTTTTTATTAGCTAAATTTGAGTAAATCCATACATTTTACGAGAATATTTTTCAAATAAAAGTTGTTTATTTAAAAATGATTTTTTGTTTGTATTTTTCTTGTATCTTTTATGGTTAAAAACTTGATCCATTGATCTAATGGATCGAATGGACGATTTGGCTCATTCAAGACATTTGATCTTACTGTTTAGGTCAAGAATACACCATCAAAATTTCAGCTCATTATCTCTTTTCCTTTTTGAGTTATCCTGGTCACGGACTAGCGGACGAACGGACGGATGGGCAAATTAAGTGATTTAATGAATACCTATACCAAAATTTTGTTTGTGCGATCAATAATAGCTAGCGTTACAAACTTTAACTAAAATATACTCTGACATATTATGTATGTTCTCGATAAAAATTAATCAATGTACAAAAAGAAACGATTCTATTATTTAGTGTACAAGAACATATTTAACTTTCTAATTAGTTGGAAACTTGCAGAGATGATAAGAACTATGAAAACTAGTATTTAATTGGATTAGAAAATATTTTTACTTTAAGTGTACCAAGGAGATTGCCTATAAATTATGCACATAAATTTTTCTGATATAAACTCTTCAAAACTGCTTATTTTGTTAATTAAAACCCTTGTTACCCGTCAAGACAAGTCCAATAAATAATACATTTCTAGAAATGTAACTTTTTACACATTTGAAATGTGGAATGATGTTGAGAATTTTTGAGTTGATTAGACAAAATAAAGTAATTTTTAAGTTTGTACTTTCCGCACCTGAAAAACCTATCAAAAAAATTAAATTTTAAAGTTGTTTAAAAAGGAAATTTAATTAAATTTTCTATTATATAATTTAATTTCGTTGAAGTTCCAATTCAATGAAAGTTATAGATACTTTTATTACATAAAACGTGAGGAACCAAAAAAAATCTCAAATTCGTATTTTCTCGAAATCAGATGAGCTTAGTTTCTTCAACATGATATTTTGTGATATATTTGATTTGAAGGAAACTTTGGCGCTAAAGTTAACAATAAAAATTAAGAATTTATAAATATAAATAAAAATTTATTTAATGCATAAGAGAAAGAAAGTCTTTATTATTGATATCTCTTTTTCGGTTCATATTTCATCAAATAATGTTCAAAATGAATTCTACCGACAAAGATTTTCTAAAAGCTTTATACAATTAAATTTATTTTTGTTCATAAATGTGATTTTATTGGTAAACAAATTTGTTGTTTACCTTTAGCCGCACCGATTCGATCCGACGGCTGATGCATTTTTTCACCCCATTTTATTATTTTTCAATCATTTTGTTTTTGTTGATTATATAATATCCATATATAATAAAACTGAAAATAAGCAATTTAGATGCGACCCGCAAGGTCTACACGACGTATCGTCGAATAATTAAAAAAACGCGAGGCTTACTTAAATTTAGTGTATTTTATAATTTTTTTAGTTTATATTGAATGTTTTAGATAGATAACAAAAACTAATTATGATAAACAACTTAACATAATAATCGGGTATTTAATGGACCGCTGGACCGATTTTGCTGAAAAATCATTAAATTAAGCGTAATTACGTATGGAATGAAAGTATTTTCACGTCAATATCATTATTTGTTCTCGAAATAATCGAAACATGAAAAAAATGGACACTCATACATACACACACAAAAACCTCACAAACACGTTGGAAAACGTTGGATTTACGTCTCGAGTGACCTTGAAATGTAAAGATATGTTAAAATTCGGGTTTCATAAAATTACAAGAATGTTCCTACCGGGAAACTAAAAATAACATACGTATATTAAAAATATTTATACATTTTTTATGATAAATATTTTATTAAGTTTTTTTTCTTTTTAAATTTTAATTAGAATTTAAAAACACACATAAATATAAGTATTCTTATATAATTAACAACTAAATAATATACACAATATGTCTGTCATAAAATGATTGTTAATTATCACATTACTTGTTGTGTTATCTTGTATTTTCAAATATTATTTAATTATTTTTTTTATCGATATCGTAATAATATCGTGACCTGCAATAATAATTATAATATCTAATAAGAATAAGAATAATAATAATAAGTTTGATATCAAACAACGTATTATTATTATAAGTATATGATGACCTTCATTACACTACTTAAAATTTGTATTTTGTTTTTAAATTTATTTCAATTAGTTTGGAATCTTTATTTAAAATATGTTTACAGAAATGACAGACACTACGTATTGATGACACTACAAAATTAAATGTAAAAAGTGAATAGGTATGGAAAAATCAATAGGTCAATAGATTTACACAAAAATTTACTGATTATACCTACAGAATTAAAATGGCTTTAAAAATAATAATTATTTGGATCAATTGAAGCATACAAAAGTTGTAGAATAACAATGTAAGAAGGTCCCAATGGATTAAAATACATAAAATAATTATTAAAAGACTTTTTAAAAAATATTTAATTAGTTAGAAAATCGTCAATTGTGTAAAATGCTTTTTCTACTAGAAATTTTTTAACTTTGCTTTGAAATTTATTTAATTCTATATTTCTAATGTCACCTGGAATTTTTTTTGAAGATTTTCAAACACATACGTTTAGTTCTGTTAGATACGAAAGCCAAACGTGTTTCAGGAATTCTTAGGTTTTGTTTGAAGCGTGTATCATGATCAAAAGTCTCTGACACCAAAACTCCGCATGTTTCGAATGCATCATTTTTGTTGGATAAATGCTTTAAGCACATGATGAGAATTTACCACAAAAAATTATCCCATATCTCAGATGATATTCAATGAATACATGGTATGCTACAAGTAAGACCCGGTAAGATGCCTTTTGCCTGAACTGGCATACCAAAAAGTTCAGTGAAGGGATTTTGTTGTAGACTGAGGCCACATAATGCTCCCAGTTTAGTTTTAAATCCATATAGATTCCAAAAATTTAATCGGGTCTTCCCGAATAGAGATATTATATTCTCTATTATCAATGATTGAATTATTTAAAAGAAATTGAGTTTCATTTGCATTTAATCTTAACGAATTGTCGCTAAACTATTGGTACATAGATCTTAGAACATAGATGATTTCCTGATTAAAGATTGCTGAACTGGAAAGCCGCATTATTAAAAATGTTATATTATTAAAATTGAATAAAAAAGTTTTAAAGAAAACTTTACTTAATATGATTAAAACAAATTAATTGTTAATTAAAGTTATTGTTGTTGTAAACTATAAAAAATAAAAATATAATAAACACAGCTATTTTTAACTACATTTTAAAATAATATCGGCATTTAATTACAGCATTATTCAGGAAATTTGAAAAAACAATTTTTCGTCAAAAATAAAAATCAGAACAGAAATATTAAGCATTTATTTTATTGATTCTTATGTGAGACGCCTATTTACGATATAAATTTCTGTTTGTTTAAAATAGATTGGTATCGAGGATAATAAAAGTGTTGATCTCAACGCAAAAAGAGCAACTGAAAATAACCCTGAGCAATATTTACTTCAATTCCCTGACATAAAACATTAAAAAAATAAAAATAAAATTAAAGCGATTAATACTAATAAAATCGAAATGATAGACAAAGAAAAGGGAATAAATTATTTTCAAATATATCACAATCAAGAAAAACGCGTAAACACACGTTGAAGTTTCTGGGAGACAGTTAACCCAATGTATAATCTAAGTATAAACCTGAGAATAAATGTGTTTACCTATTTTTAAAAGTTAAATTTTTTGCATTTATTAAGCGAATTGTAGCTGAATAATTTACTTTTTGTAAGTTGAAAAAAAATCTTTTAATAATGACACAAAACATTTTAATTTTTAAGATTCGTGGTGGAAAATGAAACATTGAAACATAATTAAAACATGGCATAATAATAATTGGATATTAGAGTTTGTATCCAAAAAAAACAAAAATTAATTTTTTTTATACCGTTGTTTTTTTTTTTTTTTTTTTTAAAATCCATAAAATTTACATCGAAAATAATTTTTTGTTATGTTTGTTTTTACTTGAGGTTTTTACCTACTATGAACTTTCATCTTCATGATTTCGAGTATTTTACATTTAGTAAATTTTAGAAAATGTAATTTTTTATAGATAGCCTATTTAGAGGTTAGTGTCTCAGATTTAATTAAAATTTATATCTGAAAAGTCAAAGTCATATTTTTTCACCACAAATTCTATTTATCTATAAATAAAGTATATGTTCCTAATAAAAAAAAAGTGTCGTGCGCTTGGCCCTCATAAATCACGCGCGATAAATAAAACAGTTCCAATATTAAAAAATTGTTGGTTTCGTAGAGACCATTAGAGATTTCTAACATAAATAATACCAACAGATCGTTATCTCCCACCAACAAATTTATAGTATTGTATACTAGTCTACAAACAGAACTTTAGACTTGCTTAATTTGGTTGGAAAGGTAAGAAAATCGTGCTTAATAAACATATGTTATAAATTTCAATATGCAATTATGAATATGTAATCATGTAATGAATCTACCTCCCATGTATCGATTGATTATTTATTTTAATCCATGCAAATAAATTCGTGGCACAGAGAGGTTCCTGTGGCCGATTGATGCCTCTTTACAAATAATTTATATAATTTATTATATAATAATTATTACTACAGAAAAATCATTAGAATGTTACAAGTATTTTTTAAATGTGATTGATTAAAATTTTAATTGCCAACACTAGCTGATAGCATAAATCGTAATGGGGATAATCGTTCATAATTTGTGTAGTGTGCCAGTCGAGAAATATACAAAAAAAAACGAAAACACAAAAAATCCAAAAACTTTGGTAACTGAATGATGCATTTAACACGTAGCAACCACTTTTGTAGTAATAAGCAAAGCAAGTCCAAGATCAAGTTTATACATACTCAGCCTTGGTCTTTCTTATTTGATCTGATAGTTACGTTTTATTAATTTTTCTATCCATTATCTTTATATGAAGTTAATTAAAGATATAAATTATAAATAACTCACATTTAATAATTAACTCATAAAACACATTATTTCATTGCAATCATAATAAGCTACATAGCTGCAACTCTCCAGGGTAGTAAATTTGTAATAAATTCAAAACGTCTTACTATAACTTCCTGCTTAAAGCAACAACTAACACAACTTACTCAATGTGCTACAGACTCTTATATGTTGATTTTGGACTGAGCGGTATGTTTATAGTTGTTTGTTTCTGTTTAACTCGAATGTGGCTACATTATATTCATATACTAATTAATACAAACTTAACTATTTTAATATACCACATACAAGTACCAGAGCGTCTATGTAGTTTTTTTCTTTTTTTATCAAATATTAAAATCTAATAAAGCAAAATAAAAATTCCTAATGCAAAAAACATTTTTTTTTTCATGAAAACAACATTTTGAAGTTGCTGCATACACTTTGACTCATAGATTTATCGGAAGCTTTTATTTTTAGAGCTTAGTCTTGCATTCAGTCTTGATCTTGCATACTCGGTTTTTGTCGTGGTCTTACGGATAGTATAGATAATCTTGTGATTTTGCAAAAACAAGACCAAGAGTGTAATACCAAAACCAATTATGCTCATTATTATACTTTTGTAAAATTTATTGAAGAGGAATATTCTCAAAGAATTTTGTGTTCATTGTAGTTGAAAAAAAGCATGAGTGTTGAAATTCTATCCTTAAAATATAATAAAAATCTGAATGGAGCCATAAACTTTCATCGGATACGAAAACTACTCTGGCATCTGAACTAACTGTTACAGATATACAGAACATAATACTGAGTATTTATTACTCAGTACTCAGTAGGAGTCAACTTATAATAAACATAGAATGAATAACAAGTCATTTACTGAACTCCACACAACTTTATCAATTCTATACAATAAAATGTTTTTATTATTAATAGATAGTTTCCACCAGACTGACACACCACGCCTCTACGCCTCTCAAACTAACTGGTGAGAATGAGTTTGTCTAGTTCTTCTATTCAAACAATACCAATGCAATGAATTGTTTTGATACGTAATTAAAATAATAATAACAGTAGAAATGCTAATTATGCGAATTTTATTTATTTACTAACTGCCACCCAGGACTTTTTGTCTAAATAGATCAGCATCGATGATTTTTGAAATCAAGAAAAAATATAGTAGGATGAAACCAATTGAAAACGGAAGAGAATATAACAAAAATGAAAAGAAAAATAATTTAAGGGCGATCTGAGGTCGGGAAGTGGATTTTTTAAGGGTAAATTTTGGTTTATCACGATTTCCGCCAAAACTACAAGTCCTATGGATAAAAGTTAAATGGGAAAGTTGTAGGTAATAAAAATATCTACAACTTTTATATTTACACTTCTTTCATATAACCTCCAATGGGTTTCATTCTACTATAATTTTTTTTCACTTTTTACCATTTTCAAAGGATTCATCCCTGCCTGATCTACGTCAGAGTATTTTAGTCTAAAGTTGTAACACTAGAAAATATTGAAGGAACTAATAAAATTTTGGTATACGTGTCCGTTGGCCTGTCAGTCCGTCATCAAGATCAAAAACGAAGAGCTAGTGAGCTGAAATTTTGGTGGCGAATTCTGAACCTCAAAAGTGAGTTTAAGAGCGTGAATGAGCAAAATTGGTCCATTGGCTTCATGACTTCTGTACCATCAAAAATCAAAGACAAAAAAGGTTTTTTATTCAAAAACGTTCAAAGAGTTTGTGCAAGCAAGCTTGGCCGCTGTATGATGATTAATGTGCCATACATTTAGCTTACACAAACGACTTGTAAACTAAGAGATTCTTCATGAAGCGTCTTTTACAAACCGTTTGTGCAATCATTATAAAATGTGTTGTATGTTGTATACTAACAGGTAAGTCTATTTTTTATACAAAAATTTCTTTTTTTTTTTTTTTTTGCATGTATGAATTTTAGAATTTTTTCTCTTATACCACACTATAGACTTATACTATCTATGTCCAGTGTAAAAGTCGAATATTATTAATCATTTTAAATTTTTTGGGTGTAATAAAAAATTTTACTGGCTCCAAAAAAAGAAAACGGCTCAAATATCAAAATTTTTGAAGAGGAAAAATTTATAACACTAATATCATAATTAAGTCATATACACATTTTTACCTAGATGCTTACCATCAAAAGCCACTGCGTACATGAAACACCTTTATATATACAATCAACATTAACAAATGCATAATGTAGTTCATTTTTAATTTACCTGTGTTAACTAGTTTTATAAGTATTAGAAGCCACTCGTTTTATTCGATTATAAATGATTCGTACCTGCAACAACAACAACAAAAAGAACTTTAATTATTTCATAAAATTTTCGGATCTACTTAATATGATACATAAAAATGCATGATTTTCACACTCATAGTTTTCAGTTTGGATATTGATTAGCGTTATATCATCATGATGCCTATAAAATTTCGAAAATAAAATTTAAATTTTTCCAGAAGTAAAGCAACATTTATTTCTTTAAGTTCGGAAATTTGTAATTATTTGTATAGTTAAAAGGAAAACAGAAAAACAGTATTACTTCGGAAAATATTAAAAATTATTTTAAACTTTTCTTTCATCTGAAACTTATTCATCAATTCAATAAAAAAGTTAACTTATTCATTCATCTGAAACTTATTTACTCATCTGCGGTCACTACGATCATCTATAAAGCCATTCTCCAGTTTTGACAGGCTGTTTATTCTTTGCTTACTATTTTTTATGGATAAAATTAATAATACAAGCTTTAATGAGCTTAAGTCATAATATAATAATGTTTTTTGAGGAAAATAATAATGCGACTGGGTTAGATTAAGAAGTTGATACAGTAAAAGCGAAAATAATATTGTAAATTTCGCCTACTATGAAAGAGAATTTACAATTTTTGGTCATTAAATGTAGCCGATTACAATGCCAATCATAAAGATTAATAATATCCTGGTGAATACTTTTAATCAAATTTAAGTTCACTGTTTTTCGATTTCTACATATAAATGTTGGATATATTAAAATAATGACAAATTGGAATACATCACTAATCAGATTAGTTTTCGGAACTAAAACTTCAGCAGATTGTTTCAAATGAAATTCAGCTTTCATTTAATTTAGGTGGTAGAATGGAAGGAAGAAATAAGAAAAAGTGATAGCAAATTAGGGTAAACTGTCCATAGGGAATCATGTCCCACAGTGATCATTAAATATTTATCATTAAATTATACCATAGTAGTAACAAAACACGTACAAAACAGTTAAAGCGCATTTACTTCACGCATGTATTGTACAGCAGTTGTAATTTGAAAGGGCAGACAAAATAGAGTAAAATTAAAAAAAATTTCCAGTTCCTTACATATATAATCGTAATTTCAAATTATTTTTTAAATATTACTTTATGTTAAACATTTAACATAGACATTTAATCAAGCTAAGTGAAAAACAGCTTCAATTTTTAGCCGTAAAATAATAAATGCCTCATGCTCAACAGTGAGCCACGAGCAAGAAGTACACAGTGAACCGACTTTTTACGCACTCCTGAGAACACCTCTCCAGATTTTTATAATTCTGGAGAATAAAAGATCAAATGCAAAATGATGGAGAATCCGTATATCAATTTAGACTGAGGTTACACTAGCGTTTAATATGATGCAGTAACACTCGTCAATTCGAAAGGATTGTATACCTCCATTTAAGGATTTATCAAGAAAATAGTGTAAAAAATAAACTTTTGAGGTGGCAATAAGGCACTAAACAAATGTCTCAAACTTTTGAACTAGTAGACAATCACATCTTCCTATTAAGGTGTTTCCTAGAAACACTTTAAGAATTACATAACTTAAGAATTATTATACTCCACCAGGCATTTAAGGTTTGTTGTCGAAAGAGCTTAGAAAATTTGTTTTTTTAATTTATTAATACCACGGTTCACAGTGTATTGGGCGGTGGTTTACTGTATCCAGTAAACAGTGAACAGTGAACCATTACGACAGCTTTTAAAAAAATACAAATATCTTACAAAAATAGCGGTTTATGTCTAATTGAATACACGAATTGCAAGCCAAAATTACAAGATTTCTTATGTGTATATTTTTTTTCAAGTATAGTTACATAACTTCAAAAGTAATATCGGTACAAGTAAAAATTAGTTCTCTGGTTGACAGTTTACCCTATACAAAAAAAGAAATTGTCAAAAGTGTTAAAACTAAAATGTTTGGTTTGTGTGCTGCATGTGATGAGATGATTTGTATCACACAAAAATATTCAAACGAACCAGTAATAATATAAATTGACATTCAGTTTATTTTTGCAGCTGCTACTCATGTGTTCAAAACACTATTGCATACATACATACACACACACATACACTGGAATACAAATTTACAAGATGTACCAACACAAAAACGCAACATAAAATAGTATAATAGAAACACGAAATAATGTATATAACTGGATGTTGGATTTGCTGTAATTATACATCAAAATGTGAAATTAGACTATAATAAAATAAGATAATTCGAAAATAAAATTGATCCAAAAATGAAGAACTTATAAGCTTATAATGATTATTTTCTATCTCCTTTTTGAAGACGATGATTAACATGCAATCTCTATGGCAATATCGAATGATAGCGTCAATTTTTTGTATGACTATCTTTGTTGAATTAGGATTTTTGAACGTCAATCTCTTGATTATTTTTAAACATTTTAAAAAAAATAACTTCAGTCCACTGTTCGTGAAGTAAAGATACTTGAAATGAGGTCATAATAAAGTTAAAAAAAATTTTTTTTACGATTTCTCGTTTTATTATACTCGACATTACAATATGTCAGAGTATATCTTAAGTTTAAAATTTAACGCTAGAAAATATTAGTCGAACAAACAAAATTTTGGTATAGGTGTTCGTAAAATCATCTTATTAGTAAATTTCCTCAAGTCCGTTCGCGAAATAAATTTTTCTAACACTTCAGCTGTTATGATTTGCTTAGGATAGTTCATATTATACCGTCAGATAGCATATTTAAGTAGAACACTTCCCAATAATAACGGTTTAAAATTCTTATAAACAATTGTATTCTTTATAATACACATCTACCATTGATTTTTTTTGATTACCAGCTACTAATAATCAATCGTTAATGTACGTTAATACATTTTTGATACATCCTGTAATATATATATATATATATATATGTGTGTGTGGGTATGTGTCTATATTAATAATTTGTAGTTCTTTTATAAACTTCATACATAACAATATTTTATAGTATTAATAATAATAATAATAATAATATAAAAAAAATAAAAATTCAATGGTTTATAAATAACAATTTGACTAATAAATGTCATAAAATTTTTATTTTCTGTTTAATTCGAACTTTAAACTAATAAATAATCTAGGTACGTACTACTTATACACATTTATAAATTATATTTGTGTACGGAAATAGAAATAAACTTACTGATTATTGATTTTAAGAATTTTTAATATGTAAACTTATTTGTTTTTGAAGAAAAAAAACCACACTTCTTGAAATAATCAATAAAAAATTATAAAAAAATTTCAAAATTTAATTATTTAGATACTCAACATATGGTTGAATATAAATGTATGAATTATTTCTAATGATTAGCATTCATAAAATACTTTAAATTTGCAGCCTATACAGGTATAAATACATATATTTATGATAATTATATATGTTTAATTTGAGCTGAAATTGCAGGGAATCTAAAATTGTTTCAAATAGAAGTTGTTTGTTATTTCAAAACTTTTTATACTTTATAAGTTGGATCTTGGACCGATTGGATCCAATGCATTGATTTTACTTAATCACGAACTTATATTCATTTCTTATGCCTACATCACCAAAAACAAAACGGATAACTTTTCAGAATTTTCATAGGGACAAATTGTTGAATAGTAAATTAATGGCTTTATAATGATAAAACAACATTGTATCATATGATATTTAATTTAATTAAAATTAAAGTTAAAACAAAAAAATTTGAAAAGTAAATCAATCAAATTAATGTAATTTGTTTATTTAGTTTCATTATGAATTCTTAGAAAAATGATTCGATTTTGTTATGTAAAAAATTATTATTATGTTTGATATGCCATTTAAATTGGAATGGATATGCATTGCTATGACGGTAATTATAATTTGAGCATTTGAGCAATTGGTGCATTTTAACTCTCTCTCTCGCTAACAGTATGATGAAGTTATGAGTAGAAATATGAAATATATCAAATAATGATAATTAGTAAATAAGAAGATGTATTATTAATAAAGCTTAAGCTAGTTGCTATAGTTTTAAGTTGACTTGTTTTATTATTATTGAAGTAAAATAAATATTTATTAATTAATGAATTACAGAGAGGTGTATTCTACATTTTATGACTATGGTGTCACACCGTGATGAGGTCTACTGTTTCAATGGAGCTAGTAATATATATATTATACAGTATAAATTGAATTGCACATTCCAGCTTTGTGTCTTATATACAAATGAAGCTCATAGCACTATGATCTTTTGTAAATAATAAAGTAACCACAATTGACAGTATCATACAATGTATGTTATGTGTAAGTTATGTATTTAATAATAATTAAATAATTTGTATTGAATTATAAATAACCATTTAAACGTTTGAACATAAATGTAACTTAAGAAAACTTAATTGTAATTTAAGTGAACTATAAAGTAATAACTTTGACAGTTGTACACCTCAACCGGAAATAAATCAAAAACAGAATCTTCCTTGTTGACGTAAAAGGGGGAACTTTAAAACAAATCATAAATTTTTCTTATTTGCACTGATCGTTTTATTTCCACATCTACTGTAAGAAAAAAATTATCTTTTTACCTTGCATAGACAAAAGTTAGGTATTTTTAAAGACTTTTTAGGTATAATTAATGGGGTGTCAAAAAAATTATAGTTTGCAACATAAAATTATATTTTTCTTGATTATTTCATATTCTTGGTTATTTCATATTGAGTGAGTATTGAGACTGAAATTAATTTTACATAAATAGATATAACACCGGTGTCCGTTAGTGTATCATTTCATATACGATAAATTCAAAAGTTTATATGGGCTTTAAAGACTTCTAAAGCTTAATTGTAATTACTGTAAAGTTTGTAACGCTAGAAAGTATTTTGGTATGAGTTTTCATAGAATCACCAAATTACTCCATTTCCGCATGTGCGACCTTCCGTTTGTCTGCCCGTAATCAAAATAATTCCGAAAGAATAAAGGTAGCGAGTTGCAATTTTGGTGATGAATATCAGACATAAAAAGTAAGTTTAAACTAATCGATCCTTTGGATCCACTCTTTGACCTAACTTTTAAACCATAAAAGATAAAAGAAAAATTTACAAACAAAAAATTTTTGTTTGAAATATGTTTTTTTTAATTACTTAGATTAACCGCAATTAAAATAAGCTACTTAGCATATATATTTGCAATACACATTATATGTATTTATAACTGTATGGACTGCATATTTACACATTTTATGAATGTTAATCATTAAAATCGTTCAAACATTGATATTGAACCATCAAGTATCAAAACAATCAACTTTAATAGTTATTATTTTCATTTTTTTTTAGAGTTCCGCACCCAATGGGTTATAAGTAGACCCTATAGCTAAGACTCCGCTGCCTGCCTGTCTTTTGTTTAAATTTCAAGTGTCTAACACAGTTCATGATACATTTTCCAGTATAACAACAAATAATAAAAAACAGAATAAAATAAAAATTATTTATGGGATCCGGTTAATGGATACGATAATGGTATGGTATAACTCTTCGTACACGAGTCCTACTCGCACTTGGTCGGTTTTTTGTTATTATTGAAGGAAGATTAAAAAATCAATTCAAAACCATTTTGTCCAACATGTGACAAAACGGAAGGCCCTTCATCCGTCAACATCAAAATTACAAATTTTTACAATTTTCACGTTGTCACAAAAATGTGTGTCATTTTGAAGTTTTAGCGGGGGCAGTCGAAATTTTCCAGACTCCAAAGAAAACGGCCCTCTTGTTAGAATTATCTTTCAAATAGAAAGTTGTTTTTATAGTTGATATAACATGTTTATAGACACCCAGCCTATAAAATGAATATTATTTGATTGACTGACTGATTGCTTGTGCTATGTTAAAGTATTATTTCGTAGAATAAATAATAGATATACTTCCAAGAACACTTGATGAAATTGTACTTTATGATTGTAGTAAGTATCATCTACTTATAGTTTATTTAAATATTTACTTTTTATTATTATCGTAGATATTCATTCTTTTATTTGAATTCGAAAACTTATTAGACAACATGCAAAATTCCTAAGAAGTACCTAATAACGCTTTTTAAGAAAAGGACTTCAAGGTACTAGAGTATGCAATAATCGAACATTCTATTATCAATTGTGGGTATTAAGTACGTTCCCAACAAAATCAGTTGGCTTAGAATGTTTTACATATATTTAGAAATTTTTTCTAAACGTAGAAAATTGTCTGTTCATACTTTGCGGCACTAATAATTGAAAATTTTGAAATTTGTCTGTTAAGTTATTTTAAACTATCAAAAGTAGCTTACTTTTTTCATTTTTATGATAACAACTTTTTTTTATAATTTTGTTGCTTTTCTCGTGACCAGACAACTAAAAGATAACGAATCAGAAAAATGACGCAGTGAAATTACTTTTTTATTTCTGTGCTTGGAATAATATCGTATTATCAGTCAGTATAATAATTGATAGTATCTCAGTCATTGGACCGCGACTAATCCTTGGGAACGTCCTAAACTCTGTGTTCAATCTTATATGGTAATATGTCTTTTTGTAAAATATGCTAGACATTGATGTTCTATTGTTCAAGGATCTTCTAAACAAAAAATAAATTAAAATATTTAAGATGTAAATTAACAAAAATACGTAGCATTAATTAACATTATAAAAACATTTTATATTCACAACATAATCTGTAATAGAAATTTTAAAATCAACTTTGGTAACGTCTTTAAGAATAACTGGAATAGTAAAGGATCCGGATGTTGCTGAATCAGTTTTTGGTCCAATTTATTGTACTATTCCCCCTTGTCCTTATCAACGATAAGGTTAGGAGCCATTTGAATGAATTGTTTTATATACAATGAACAAAAGCAATGATGAATCTACACTTTATGTCGCCCTGGACAAGACTTTTATCATATAACTAATGCGATCGGATACTGACTTCTTAGCGGAACCCACATTCGCATGACTATGTTATTGAGTGCCAAATGATTAAGCTCCTCGAAGCATTCAAGAACAATCATCGACTGCAACCTTAAAACCTCAAATGCCCGAACATCAATCTGACCACCTTAGAAAATATTGATTGTGATACAGATCTGGGCACCTCTCAGCAAAGCGAAGATTTTTTCTATTTGAAAAACCGTCGCATGCTGACCTAAAGGACCATCGCTTCCTTTATACTTCCGTAAACCTCCGCTCCAGATAAAAATTCTAAAAATCCGGTCCTGGAACTATCCCTGTAATGATGTGACCCGGTAGGAGGTATATAGATAGATAAACAGATATCACTTCTCGTTCGGTCAATAAAAATACGTCGTCATAACAAAATATAAGCATTTTGTAAACATTGTTGTAAAATCAAATAAATGTTCAATAGAAGCAATCTTTTTGAAAATGTTTGTTAAAAATATATTTTATTTTGAACGTTATTAGTAAATATATTTACATAATTCATATTTTTGTAGGTATATGAAGGTATAATGATGTTATGACGACTGAATGAATGAATAATGAATTGGTGTGCGCAGCTCCAAGTTTGTTATGTCTGTATATTCCATCCATATCGCATGTAAGTAGTACAGAAGTACCTTGGCAAAGCCGTATGTCATATATAAATAATGTAAAAACTGTGCAATATTATTGAAAAATTTTCAATTAATAATTGATATGAATGTAAAGAATGTATAACAAAAAAAATACATTAATGAATACAACCAACATATTGATTGGCGCTTAGAACTGTGAACAGTATTCAAATTTTATTTGCTTTGAAATTTTCAAGAAGTGCAAATTATTGTTAAGTTAAGGAAGTACGAGCGCCAGGCGGTGTGGGGATAGGTATCGACTCTAGCACGGTAAGGGGAACGCAGTAACCATATGATTTTTTTCAATATATAGATATACATTTAACATTGGCTAGTGGCGGCATTTATTTTTCTTTTAATTAATACACTTTAATTAGTCGGACAAGTGTAAATGTTTTTGAATTAAATTTATCACTAATATATTTACTTTCATCCATAAGTTTTTTAAAAATATTCACCGACAGTTTTACGAGAAAAATACAGAAATGTATCAATGTTTGAAGGTTACCCCATAAGACCAATGTTAAATTGCTCAACTTTAAAGTTAATTATTTATTTAAATAATCGGGCAATCTCCTTCAAATTTTTGGAATTTGTTTAGAGATATTTAAACTTTGTATTAAAAAAAAATCAAGCCTTTTATCAAAAGTTGCCTTGGTGCTCGTACTTCCTTAATAATTTTAAATAGGTATTATTTGATAACGAAAAAATTATTCAAAAAATATTGTTTAAATTTAAATGAAATTATATTTCTAAAACTGCTATATTATTTACGGATAACAGAATAAAAAAATGGTTTCAAGATTGAAGTTTCAAATATTAATTTAATTTTAATATTTTAACATTTAAAGTGCTTATTTAAATTAATTTAAGAACATTTTTGTAAGGTTTTTTTGCGCACTCTCAATAAAAATGGAAAATTAACTATTATTTAATATGATACGGTATCGAAGTTGAAGGTACTGTCTAGTTAATTATAAAGTAATCAAGAAAATTCTGTTTAATAATTAGCAGAAACTGTAATTATAAATTTATTTTTAATTAATAGTTCAATATATTTTTCATCTAAAAATTTTTTAGTTTCTATAATTTATATTTAATTTGTAAATTTATTTACGCTTAGACCAGTGCCGCATACTCAGCTCTGTAAAAACTCATCATAGGTTACAGATGCATCAGGGTTCGCAACCGTAGGATAATTATCATACATTTGCGATAATTTCAGTCAATGTACGATAGTCTACTTATTAACATACACAGATCGATCATACAATAATCTATATTTTGATGCAAATTGCAAATTCTAAAAGTATACATTATTACTCTCATGATAGCTTCCAATAGCTTGATATGATTTTTTTCTTTCTGTTTACCCACAATTTTACCGGTCTATTCTTAATCACTTGCCTATTACCTTTTGGTATTCGGTATTTGTCTAGATTTTTTTAAAATATTGGAGCCTTATTGATTTTAAAATGGAAGAAGAATTATTCCAGATACGTACTTATTAAGCGCAAATCTATAGACCCATATAGTTTTGTTTTTAATTCTAAAACGTTAGCTTAATCGTTTTGCCACACTAGAGTTTATTTTACGTGCGTGCGATGAAACCAACATCCGTTCGACGTCTGTTATAGCTTTCTATTGTGTTAAATACAAGCAGCCACACTAGAATTTGATATAACACGGACGTTCTAGCTTTCTATTGTCTTAAAAATTGTGTTAATATAGAGCTGCCACACTATAGTTTTATAAAATGTACGTTTATCTCAATGAACGTTCGTTGGATTAGTTGGGTATTGGTATTTTGTTTATTATCTATTGTAACATGGTTCAAACTTATCTGATTTTTAATTTGTTATTTTCAAAAAAATACATAACTCATTTGCAAATAATATTTCTTGTATTGTATATCGTACAACAAAGCTGTTATTAATTAAAAAATCCCTTCGCTGAAGAGACGTTCCTTCGCTTTACTGCATGTTGAAAATAGACTGTACTTCGATAAGCTCCATTTAATTTAATGGAAAGCTGAAACGCAAATCGATTTTAGAGACCGTTGCAGCGTTTAAAAAATCTTTAGAGTGGCTAAATAAAAGCTATAAACTATAAAGCATTTACACAAAAACTGATATTACGTTACTACGATTAATTTATTCATTAAAGGGCTTATTTTGAAAAGTACGATAATTTTATGCTACTGGTATGACAAGTTGTGAATACTGATATTTACTATTATATTATAAATAATTTGTCCGTGAAAACAATGTCATATTTACCGGGATCACTCCTTTCAAATGATAGATATCCCAAATGGTTTGATACTTATGTTTTCCAAAATTAATTTGCATTTTATTCGTATTCTTTGCGTGTGTATATATATATATATATATATATATATATATATATATATATATATATATATATATATATATATATATATATATATATATATATATATATATATATATATATATATATATATATATATATATATATATATATATATATATATATATATATGCAGCCTGAGTGTAGTCAGTTGGGTGTTGTATATTATTGTATCGACCCATACAACATAGCAGTTGTGCCTGAGGTCATCATCTATTATACGTAGTGAAGTATTATGCTCTCGCTGTACCTACCACTGCAATGCTATACTCTTCAAGAGTTGACTGTATATTAAAGCCTGCCACACACGAACAGTTAAAGCTGTACGAGTCGTCTGAACAGTATTTTCTTAAGATAAATCTTATAATAATGGTTAACATACACACAGTTTGTCAGTTAAAACTAAGTGATTTAACTGTACAATCGAAATAAGGTAATCGAACAACATGGTGACAACAGGTGACGCTCTCTCAATTATTGTGTATTTTAAACAAGTGAAGGTAACAAATAAAGGAGTTAATTATTTAGATACTCGATATATGATTAAATATCATTGTTTAGGCTATTTTTAATTAGAATTCATAAAATACTATAAATATCCAGTCTATACAGTGACAATTAGCTAAATTTGAGCTAAAATTGTGGCGAATTCTAACATTTTAAGAAAAAGTTGTTTGTTTCAAAGAAATAAACATTTTTTGTATTTGAATTTTTCTAATCCCATTTAAATCTTATCTAATTTAAAAGTTGGGCCAAGGATCCAGATCCATTGGACTGATTTTGCTCATTCACGAACTAAAACTCAATTTTTTTGTTTAAGATACGTCACCAAAATTTCAGCTCGTTATTTCTTTTTGTTTTTGAGTAATCGAGATGACAGACGGACGAACGGACAACCAAAAATGGACTAATTAGCTGTTTCAATGAATACCTATAACAAAATTTTGTTTGTGCGGTCAACATTAAGTAGCGTTACAAACTTTAGACTAAAATTTATATAGTCTGGCATATTATTAATGTCAAGAATAAAAATTTAAAACGTAACTTGTAAACAATTGAAATTTACTCAAAGATTTTAATTATTATTTGCGGATGAATGAAGATACCTATTTGTACCTTTTGTCTTTAGTTACACAACTAATCCAAAAACATAATTCTGTAACGGGGGATGCTACATCACCTCATGAATGGTTGACAGCGACCGATTTATCTACCTGTTCAAACAAAACTGTTCAGTTAAAGCGCACAATTTTAATTGATCGTGTGTGGCAGGCTTTAGTTAATATATACAGCTCTATTGTTCTACTATTATTGTTTGTGAAATTGTGTACGTGGGCGACAGCGACAGTGAACACCGTGCACAAAAATAGCTTACGTTTTATAGCAAGTATTGTTTTTTTGTTTTTCTATTCTATCTTATAAACATTAAACTTATATCGTCAGCCAAATTCGTTAACCTGCTAAGCTTTTGCAAAGTTTACAGGACAAAACAGAAACTTAATAATATTTGCATGCAGTATGTAATCAAAATTCCAAAAATACCGTTTGTTAGCTTAATTTTGCTCAACATTTTAAAAGCACCACTAGATCCATATTTTATACTCATATTACAAAATTCAGAAAATGAATGTAAATAGCGGAAACTTACTTCCTCCAATACGGTTATATACTTCCTCCAATAAAATAAAATCATGCGTGAGACTGTTAAGCCCTTAATGTTCAAATTGAGAATTAAATACATACATATTGTGTATTCCATTCTATTTGTAAAGAATCTATGAACTGAATTTGATGCTTACCTGAAAACAACAAAAAAAAAAAATTATTAGCTTTTAAAAATTAATTATGCCTACTTAATTTTATCAATGTTACGAGTGTTTTTCAGTAAATTTCGTGTTGTTAGGATTGTAATCTATATAAAGTATTATATCTTGTTTATCAGAGAAATGCCGGATATTCGTTACCATATCCGCGAATATACGCAAAAAAAGATCCGTATTCGTATTATTAAGTTGCATTACATATATGAATTTATAACTTAATGTAGCAATAAAATACTGTTAAAACTCATTTTATTAGTTTTTATTTCTTAAAAATTACATATTTGGTAAAAAGTTTATATTCCATCCGTTTTTGTAGGGGGGCTAAATGGTAATTAAGCTGACTACCTTATCATACGGTATTATTTATAAATTACAATTATACGGTATTATTAATAAATTCAAATTTATTATTCAAATCAAATAATACTGATAAAGTAATACAACAAATTGCAATTACATTTCATGCAATAAACAATCACATTTTAAGGAAATTCAAAAAAATTATACCGAGTCATTGAGTTGTTAAGATCCATATCCGCAGATCTTCATTTTTAACGATCCGACATATCTTTGGCTAATTTTGCCTAATTATATTTGGTACTTTTTATGTAGGATAAAAGTAAGTGAAAATAATATATATATTACACAGATTTATCCATTCATCATACCGACCGGTGAGAAGATGTAGAAAAACGATATTTTAGAGATTATATATCAAAGATAATTTTTAATTTAATTTCAGTCAATTTTAGCAGCTAAGGTCATACAGTGACTACATTGGGTGTATTCTATTCAAGCACATAGAAATCATGGTCAGTCACCCCCCATGCATGTACTAACTGCGTCTGATGTTTGCTTAACTTTGGTGATCGGTTGACATCAGTAATTACGTTACGTCAGTGTCAAAGATAATTAATTTTATATTGCGTCGATTTCGAGAGGTTATTGGTCACATGAAAAAGTATTTAATTAAATTTATTTTTACTTTTTAATTCATTTTTTGGAAAATTTGTATTAATAAGATACATATTCTGATAGAAACGTATTTTCTGATTTCCATGCGAATAAAATTTTGAAAATAAATTTTTTATACCAACAACTCGAAAGTACATTAAACAGCACATTCAAGTTTATTTACAAAATGTTTTCATTTAATTATAAATGATTTTCCGATTTAAATATAATGATAATGTAATTATAATATGTTGACATCCTGCGTATAATTTGTTAAAAACTTTTTATATACTTTTTAATATCATTATTTATTCATTCTTAATTCAATTCCACTTTTTATCGGTTTTTAATTTATCAAATATAAATATACATTAAATCGATTTTTAATTTATCAAATGTAAATACATTAAAATATAGATTATAATATTATAAAAAAATTTCCAACTAGAAACTGTATAGATAAAGAGAATTCCCTGTTAAAAAGTGATGAGAATTAAAAATTCTACTTGTTTTAAGAATTAAAATACTATGGTTAACCAAGATTCGTCTCGTTAAGGGTGGTACATCCGTTTAGAATAAAGAGTACATCATTAATTAAAGTATGTAGTCGAAATAGTTTATGGGTGTGCTGTAACTTACTTCAAAAAACAATTTCTATTTTGCAGATAATAGGAATCGATATGAAGTGGAACGCAAAAAATACAATACAATTTATTGTTATTTTTAAACATAAACAAATACTTAAAGTGAAGTTACAGATGGGACGCTATGCAACGCGTAGCAACATCGTAACATCGCAACACCTACAAATGATTGGCCTCGTAACACGTTACAGATTTACGATACGATGTTACGTTACGATCTAATTTTGGACGTGTCTACGCTACTTTAGGTTTAACATTTTGGGCGAAAATTAGAAGAACATTTCTTTTTTAATCCTTTAAAGGATAAAATTTCAATTTATTTGAAAAAAAAAAAGTTTCAAACGCAATACTCTAATTAATTTAAATTACATAATCGTAAACACAAAAGAATAGAAAACAAAACTAGATAATGATGTTGTCGAGACTTATCTAGTTGCTGAGAGCAGTAATTATTGGTTTTTCGACATACGATTATTAAGCATATATTTGCGTTGTCAAATAACTTAATTAATGTTTTATTTCAAATTTCGAACCATTTTTTTTACAACCTTCCGAATATCACTGCCATAAATGTGTTTTGTAAGTATTACATCACGCATGGTCATCCACATCATATTTTTGAAATGTCAAAAAAAAATTCAAATATACCCTCAAACAACGATAACACAATTTTTAATATTTTTTTTTTTTTTTAATTTTGAAAAAGTTAGTTTTTTATAATATGTTGTTTTTATTATATGAGTTTAATAAGAGATACTGTTTTCTAGAATCTTTATTAAATATTATGCTACTTCCGGGAAAAATAACACACAAAGAATGGTACTTTCTAAGTCGATTTTCTATCTTAAATAAACGGTGAGGTGTAATTTTTAATGCATTCGAATTCGTGTTATTCATTCTTTAATATACATTAATTGCAAAGATTAGACTTAAAATTTAACAAATGAAAATAACTTTTAACAGAGTTAATTATTTAGATACTCAACATATGATTGAATATCATTGTTTAGATTATATTCAATTAGTATTCATAAAATACTATAAATATACAGTCTATACATGTATAAATATATGTATAATAATTACCAAGTACCTGGATGACCGAGCTTTGCGCGGTATTTTTTTTTTTTGTGTTTTTTGGAAATTATATTACGTCGAGGCGGAAGACGAGTCCAGCACGCTAACACTTAGCCACTCCAATGACTTTAAATATTAAACAAATATATTATTACATTATAAAAAATTATACAATTATAATAACAAAATCTTATTTGAAAAATGTAATTCACTTTATTGTGTTGTTTTGTTGGGTTGGGTTTAAAATGTAAAAAAAATTAATTTTACTCGTCGGTCGAGCCGGGATTCGAACGCCGGATCTCTGCATAAGAGCCTTGCACGCTACCACTTAGCCACTCCAATGACTATATGACAATATTAATATGACTATATGACAATATTAAACAAATATATCATTACATTATAAACAATTTTACAATTATAATAACAAAATCTTATTTGAAAAATATAATTCACTTTATTGTGTTGTTTTGTTGAGTTGGGTTTAAAATGTAAAAAAAATTAATTTTACTCGTCGGTCGTGCCGGGATTCGAACTCCGGATCTCTGTATAAGAGCCTCGCACGCTAACACTTAGCCACTCCAATGACTATATGACTATAAATATTAAACAAATATATCATTACATTATAAAAAATTATCGATAAAACACGAATAAAATGGTTCCTAGCTAGATCAATTTATCGCCCCCGAAACCCCCTATATACTGAATTTCATGATAATCGTTGGAGCCGATTCGGAGATTCCAATTATATATATATATAAATATATATATTTATATATATACAAGAATTGCTCATTTAAATATATAAGATATGTGATAATTAGCTAAATTTAAGCTTAAATTGTGGCGAATATTAACATTTTACGAAAAAAAAAAATCAAACAAAACTTGTGTGTTTCAAAGAAATAAATATTTTTTGTATTTTTATTTTTCTTCCATCTTTTATTGTTTTAAAGTTGGGCCAAGAATTCCAATGGACCGATTTATTCACGAACTTAAACTCACTTGTTTAGAAAACGTCACCAAAATTTCAGCTCGTTGTCTCTTTTTGTTTTGAAGTTATCGTGCTGACGAACGGACAGTCAGAAATGTACTAATTAGGGTGTTTCTATGAGGATCTATACCAAAATTTAGCTTGTTCGGTCAATATTTGCTAGCTCTTGTTACAAACTTTATACTAAAATTAATATACTCTGACATATTATTTATATCAATTATAATAATATCACATAACCATTCTTAAACAATATAATATATAACATACTATATAACAGTTCCGTCGGCATAGAACAACACTGACAAATATTAAAAAGGCCTACACCGTAAGAAAATCGAATATTTGATATAAAAATTTTCCATTACAATTTTCTTTCACATATCTAGTTTAAAATATAAATTTTAAAATTATGATTACCTAAATTTTATAATCCGTATAAAAAAAAACAACATTGACCTTGAAGTTGGTATTAATTAAACTCTCGTATTTTATTTTATGTTTTTTAACAACAAAAAAATGCATGTTGTGTGATATCTATGTTTTGAAAGACTTTTAGTGTAATTAGTGAAAACTTTATTAACAAGGCTCAAAAAAAATTCATTTTATGCGATATATATATTCAGGAAAGATTTTAATGCAGTTAGTGAATGGTTTTGGTGTAGGAGAAGACCGGTAAAGTAGGTAGGAGAAGAACCGCTTTTTACTTAAAACGTAATATTTTCTTACAACATGGCTGTAGAAATTCATTTATAATATAAAACGATACCTAAATCATTATGCATAATTTGGCAGCATAATTTTTAAATAATAGAAAACTATAAAATGATATAGGGCTTTTTGAATGAGTCAAGTAAGTCTCCCAATCATCAGGGACAGTTGAATCAGGGTTTGGTGGTGACTGTTGACCATGCTTTTTTTTTGGAGGAATGAGAAAAACATTTAACGCATAATAACAATTTATTAACTTGCATACCATTATTTTCAGTAACTACATTATTTATTGGAATAAAAAATCAAAAAGTCAACAATTTTAAATATATTTTAATTTATAACGCGTTTTTAGTACTTTTATGGGTTCCATATTTGATTTTTTTTTTTTTTTTTAGTTTATAGAAACACCCTTTAAATTTTCCTATGACATTTGGTAACTCTATCTTGGTATCTCCATTTCGTGTTCATTTACTGGAGGATTAGGAATGATGCAATGCTTCAAGTCTCTCGCACACACTTTTTTAACCATAAATTTTAGTCCCAGGAAAAACCTTTGGTCGTAAGAAAAAGGTCTTATCACATATCAAACTATAATAATACAGATTAATGACTTCAATAAACACGGTCGTAATTTTCAAAACTAATAAATACAAAAAGAAAGAAAAAAACTTGACTCCGCACTAACGAAAACAGTTTTTTCTCCGAAACAAACTGATTATTCTACAAAATTGCAGTATAGTTGTGATTGGCTTCTCACGCGCAACTTCTCAGTGTATTGGCGTTTGATTTGCACGATATGTAAATTGCATATTGAAACATGGTTCATTTCTGTCACCTGGTCTAGTCTCCGGGACTTGACCCATAGATAATGGGGAAATATATTACAGGAAACATTTCGCCGTAGTTTGCCTCACATTACAATTCTCGTAATTCTTACGATTTTTACAATCACTACTTTTTATAGATACATTATATCATTCACTACTTTTGAAGAGAGAATATCTGTTTATTTGAAGTGACATATCTGTTTATCGTAATTGGTTTATAAGTTTATTTATTCAAGTGAGAATAACAATAATGAAAATGTGTTAATACGATACTGCAATGAGTGTCAAATATTTACTCTACAGTAAATAAATTTCCTAAATGTGATTTACGTGTAAAGCGAATTTTATAAAAATCGGAAAACGTTTTCACAGGTTATAGTGGAGCAAACATGGATAGAAATATAAATAGATAGATAAATATAGACAAACGAAATACAAAATAATTTAATTGAAACAAAGACCTCACTACGTTCAGCCAACAAGGCTGAAATTTTTTAAGTTCAAAACTTTTATGACTAATAGGATTCCTTCACCACCAATTTTTATTGATTCCTGTCCCTTAGATGTTCAATAACCAAAGTTTTATTTCGATTTATGCTTCGGAAGAACACTCTACATCGAAAAAATTGAAAAATTTAATAACTAATAGGTCTACTTCCCAAAAATTTTATGTAGCCCCTATTGCAATAAATCAATACATATAACATATTCAAAAATTAAAATAAAAAAATATATTTTCTTAAACCATTAAAGGCAAAGATAAAAAATAACTTTTTAAAAGACGATTATCACTCACTGGAAGGTGGAATTGATGGTTTGATATGTTACTATATAACATTTTGAATGGAGGTCCCTAGACGATAAATAAACTAAAACATTCGTCTTAAATATTTAAAAGCTTTGATACATATATTTATATACCACAATATACCGACCGCTATTTTAAATATATTTTATTTTCAAGGACATTAATTTTAAAATTAAAATTATTTCAATTTGTGCACAGGGGCGAAGTTAGACATTATACCGACGTGAAGGCTATTGGAAGATTTGCCCTCCAATTTAATTAAAAACATTTAACTAATCGAAGTGAACTAAAAGTGAAAATAACTTTAATTTTATAAAATTTTCTTATTAAGAAATAGGTGAAACTAAGCGATCAGGAGATATTTGTAGTGTTCCTTTCTGTCATACTGAGAGGTTAATACTGTCAATATAAAACTTTATTTATTTACACAAAAAAAAAAAAAATATTCGGAATAAATTATTTTGACAAACCTTTTATTTTTAATTATTTTTATGGATTCAATACATTTAATTAAAATAATATTTCGTTATTTAATAATTTCGCGATATAACAACAATGATATACTACAGGTCAATAATTTCTCGCTTGCCACTAGAGACACTAGTCATATCGTGCACATAGTCTATTGTTAGGCTTTGAACAAGAACAATACTTTTGCTTATTATTATTAATGCTTTTGTTTATTTAATTATCATAAATTTTTTCGATTTAGGTTATGTAGCACCAAATAATTTCATTTTTAGGGCATCCTACAGACAATATGGTTATAAAGTTCTGCTCTGTCAATCTGCTCCGAAGATAGTAGTAGATATTTAATCGATGATGGGTATTTTCATATAAATGCCGAATCATTAATCCGATTTTCATGAGTGATTTTCTTGAAATTATTTTGGATATTGGGGGGTGAAATGCGCATACTTCGCGCACATGGAAAGAAATAAAGATCTTTAGCACAAAAAAGTCACCTCGCTTTGAACGAAAGGTAACCCCATCCATAGCTTTGTTCTTTCAATTTATAAGTGTCGTCATCTTGTCTAGATTTTATTTGAAAATGTAATCTTCACTAGATTTTGTTTATTATAAAATCATAGCTTAGTAAAATTCAACTTTAATGGCGTTACAAAAAAGTAAATCGAAATTTATTTAATACCGATCATGAAAGATAAAAATAAATTTTGTAAAAATTTCCAATTTTGTAAAATACAATTTAAAATTTTCTTCAATTAAAACATTATTTTGTTGATCAGTTTTGATGAATTGATTTGAAAGTTATTTGCACTATACATACAAACATAGATAGGTGCTCTTCTCGTTCATGTTCATATCAACAATAGAATTCTATACATGCACGCACGAATGCACCATTGATTGGCTAACTGAACATTTAAAAATTCTTTTGTCAATAAAAGAATCAAAGAATCAGTTCAACAACAAGTATCTGGAATGTTTTGTTTTCTATTGTTTTGTTTACTTCTTCATTCAAATAACAACCAACAACTCTTTATAAATAAATCATTTTAATTGTTTTGCAGCAATAACTTTGATTTTACAAAATACCAGTATTTGCACCTGCTTACTATTTATTGATTACTTGCTAAACCAATCGAACCGCACTCATATCGCCACTTTTAAATACCTTCCTTACCTTACTTACGTGTTCTATGATTCAATAGTTTTTATAAACTAATATATAACAGTTCTAGACGTCATTCAGAGATGAAGGAAAAACCCTAGCTTGCACAAAAGAGGGAAAGGACAAAAGCAAACAAATATGTCCTATTTGTTGTGATCATTTCATTTCGCATAGATTACAAAAAATTACGAAGAAGTTTTGTGTCCATTGGTACTATATTCTTGACTGAATAGCCAATTGAATTGGGATGTAAAACCAAAGTATATTTTATTTATAAACTAGTTGGTACTCGCCACTTCGGTACCGTACAAAAACATATCAGATTTAATAATATTTAGTTCCATTGCCATTTGTTGCTTTTTCTTTGAACGTTTACACAGAATAAAAATAGGGGAGATGGAATCTTTGACCTCCAAAAAGAGAGGTACCGGCTTTCGACGTAAGTTCTCACTTCGCTTCCAATGAAAAAAAGGAAGGCCTATAGCACAAAAATCTCGCTTTTCTCGAAAGATAATCCCGACCTTAGTTTGTTAATTTCAGTCCCCCGGCCTGAGTCTTGTTTCGTTTTATCTTTATATATCAACCAATTTAGTGAATATATATATATATATATATATATATATATATATATATATATATATATATATATATATATATATATATATATATATATATATATATATATATATATATATATATATATATATATATATATAAATAGAATATTATCGTATGTATAATTAAATCGTCTTCAACATTTATATCTAAGATCATGTCATGAATTATAATGGGTTAAACACAAATTTAGCGTGCGTTTAAGCGAACATTCTAGTGACATGTCCCATTTGTCACAATGTAGAGGGGCTAAATGCGCATTTCAATTTGTATTCTCATTGCCAGTCAGTGTATAAAGTAGGAACACAAAAAATAAAATCATACTAATATAATAGTAAAAATAAATTTAGTGTTATTTGTTAGTGGAATAGTAGGCGCCAATAATATTTAAAAATATAAATAGTTTTATGCATTTAAGGTCATTACAAATGCAATAAAATTATTGGATTTAGTGAACTGATTCAAACTCACATAAATCAATTATTTATTTATTTATTCTTTAATTTATTTTACAAAATAAAATTCTAATTATAATATTATTATACCGTTTGTTCACAAAATTATTTTTCATAAGACATAAAAGGGAAGTAAATATTAAAATACATAAAAATAAACTATAATCACTTACGTATTGTTTACTATAGAATCAACACATACATAATATACTATATTATTATTATTTTTTATCAATAACAAGTAATAAATGCTCACCTCCAATATTGAATCTTTTAAAACTAATAATATTATAGTATGTATGCATAAGTATGTGTTGATTATATAATATAAACATTCAACGTATTATATATAATACATAAACAACCCTTTTTTTAAATTTTTTTAAAAGATCAACAAATAACACCCTGTTGTTGTTGACTGAATTATTTGATCATAATCACTCAAAAAGTAAATCCAACTACCTTTAAACAAAACAGTATATATGCGTGCCTTTAAACAAAACAGTGTGTTAAACAAAAGAGTATATATGCGTGTGTATGGTACTGTGTGTAATATAAGCCACACCTCTTATATATGTGTGTCATAGTGTGTGTAAGAATTCATACTTCTCCAATTTTCGAAATAAGGGGTACATAGTTTTTGCTTCACGTATTAATATATAGATTGTTGTTATATATATTATATTGTATTCCCTCTTTTGTCCTATGGAAAATGATTCTGTGGACAATCGGTATATATGTACAATATAATCAGTTGTATCGCTTGCATCGCTATAACATCAAACAAATTTCATTTTTTTTATATAGTCTTCATTTCTTATCTAGTTTTAATTTGATTTATGAATAATTTTAAACTTCAATAAATTATTTTAAACGATTTTGAACGAAATGCTCATGCTATTGAAAGTCTTATATGGTCTTTTAAAAAAGTAAACAAAATAGACTTTTCCAATAGGCCGACATCCATATGAGGGCTCCCACAAATACCGACGGAACATTTTTTGACTATTATATTCCATTTATAACATTTAATTTTTTTTGTAAACACACAAAACGAGAAATATAACTAATAATACAAAAACTAATAAATCAGTTAATAAAAGTATGTACAGTGTAGCTAATATAAGTTGAATTTTTTTCGTTATTTTGAAGTTTTCACAGGGAAATGTGTCAGATAAAAATTGCAGAGCTCAAATTGTTCTAAGTACACATGTACTATGTCTGAAGAAAATCGTTAAAGGCATTGCTAAAATCACTATAAAAATGTGGGACATCCAATAATTCGATTATTTCCAAAATGTAGCACACATCGAATTCGGTGAATTTTGGATAAAACGTCCGGCAGACAGTAACTTTTATGTGTATTGTGATTATTATCAATTAATTAGCTAAATTTGAGCTGATATTCTAAATTGAATGTACATATTTCATAAAAAATATTTTTCACAAAACTTGTTTTATTAATCATAACTTATTAAAAGCAAAAACCACCATTGTATAATATAAAATTTTTTCCAATACGTTATAAAACAATGTGTACAGTGAACTCCATACCGACCTGAATCTTAAAAATAAAAAACTAAAAAAAAACACGACTTTTATGATGTATTTTATGATAGTTTTGGATTTCAAATTTTAAACGTATTATAAATATGTTTTTTAAATAAACCGATAAAAACCTAAAAACACCATCAAGAGTGTATTTTGTAAATTTCAATAAAAATTAATATTCAAGTCAGTGCTTTTTTTTGAGTATTTAACGTTTACCAATATTTGTATAATTATTTTAAAAAAATAATAATAATAAACTCTTTTCTTGTTGTTGAACTTAGTCGTTGTATCGACCAACATGCTTTTAAATATATTTCGATTTTTTGCCCCAATTTCCTAGATCAAATTATTTTGTAATTTTATAAAAACGTATTTCGACTACAAAGAAATCATCATCAATATGAATTAACTAGTTGTAATGATTCTCTGGAGAGATGTTACTCGTTGCTTATTTGGTGACGGTTTGCACACATGTGAGAATCGACAAATCACATTTAAAACTCTTAAAATCGGTATCCAACCCAACCGAACTAGATGCATATGAAAGCATCTACATTCAAAAATATGACAAAGACACGATGAACTTAAATAAAGGACCTATCCCAAATTCTGATTTAATAAAAATTTCAAAATTGAAGTTGAACTATTAAAATTGAAACAGTATTTGAAATTAAAATAATTTTAAGGTTATGTACGCAATCGAAAATTTTCTGATTCTTTGAAAAAGAACTCCCCTCCTCATTAGTTTTAAGTTTTCTGCATTACACCACTTAAAAATGTCTAAATGTGTACTAACATAATTTGCTTAACAGCACTGAAACTATACTTAAGAGGAAAATTTTTCATTTGTAATACATATTTTTATGATTAATATTTAAATCGAATGTAGCGAGGATCTTTGTTTTATCTAGAAAATTTGACTAATAATTTGTCTGTATCTATGTTATAATTACTTGATCCGCTGTAACTTTCTAACACATGTCCGATTTTGATGAGATTTTCGGTTTTAGCATCTAAGGTCTACAATACACATAACTAACACTTTAATAAGTAAATTTATTAATTTAATTTAATATAGATTATACATCAATAGGCCATAAAATAATTATATTTTAAAATTCATGTCATTTATGTTATTCAAAAGATTAGTAAAATTTCCATTTGTTTTGTATAAGTACGTACGTAGAACAACAGTTCCCAAAAATTTATTAGATAGATAATGAAGCAGAATAGAGCTAGTTAAAGTTGACCATGAATATAAATAGATATGGTTGGTTGGTTGGTAAAGTTTGAAATAGTTACAAAATAAAACAACTACACGCACGCACATGCTAAATAATAATTATATGTTGTAAATGTTACCGTTAAAGTGTAAAATATATGGTACGGGGAATATATCGACAATAATAATGACTATAGCCCGTATCGACATGCGGGTTCCGAAATGCATATTTGAAACATTTATCATCTACAACAATTCCTGGTTCGATTAAAAATGGGAAATGCATACAATGAGTTTATTATTTTGACGCATATAATAAAAAATATAATAATTTTGATGATTTTTAGCCACTATCCAAGTATATATTTATTATACCTATATAAAAAGTTGTATTTTTCATATTTATGCTATTTCTCATAAAATTAATAATATTAAACCATAACTCTAAAATATAAAGCCTTTCTTGCCCATCTTGCTTGCTGAGTAAAAACACAAGGTCAGATTAACTATGTTAATCTTAACTTTGACCTTGTTAATTTGACCTTGAAGTTTGAAGTGTTAATCCTAGAGTAGGAGGTAGTGATTGAAAAACGACGAAAATGTGTCATAAATAGTAAATTTCTATCCATTAATTGCTAAATAGTCAAAAGTGGAATTTAAAGTGTTGTAGATTGTTTAAAAAATTGATCAATTTTGTAATCAAGATGATAGTAAATTCATTATTATATTTTTCATTTTTTCTATATGTTATATGCAGTTGCATAATGTATAAAAATGTTTAAAATTATTACTTTTTAAGTTATATGGATAAAATCATCATCAAGCTTTGTTGTTTAAACTCACTTTGAAATATATGTTATTAAAAGTACATGTAAAAATGCAGTAGTTATGTGCATTTTATACAACTTTAAAGTATTCAAAATGGTTTAATCGTAACTACAAACGCCAAAAACCCATAGACACCAATTTTCATGAAATTACGCCAATTTTTTATTATTTTAAAATTTAATGCATTTTTTGCACTACTGATAATAAATTTTTAAGCGAGCAGAAACTCAAAAACATAACACACTGCCTGATGACACATGCATATATAAGTGGTGTAGCTTATATTACACACACTACCATCCACATACATGTATATTATTTTCTTTAATATACTGTTTTGTTTAAGGGTAGTGAGAATCAATTTTGAATGATTATTCTTAAACATACAAAACACCTCCTTCGATCATTCGATTATCAATTCAATGAAAGCTATCTTTATTTACAAATTTCCATTATTCCATGTAAAATTGATCTGAATGCCCTGGACCAATAACATTAACTTCCAATTTTTCTTCTAAATCAATGTATTATACATAAAAAAAGAAAAATCGTGACTCTTTATTCTAGAACTGTAAAATATAAAAAATTGTAGGCTTTAAAAGATTTGTATTGAAATGAAGAGCTCGCGTGATTCGTTTCCGATATCAAGAAGTATATTTGAAATTTCCAAGTTTAATAGAAAATATCCATAGAAATAACTTTCTAAGTCTGAATTTTTTTTTTTTTTTTCTGGCTTTAGCTATTTTTAGCTATATAGCCATTATCCAAAGGGGTTTATTATTATTATTAAACAACAACAGTACACAGTAATGCTAGGTGGTCACCCATCCAAATACATATTGTGACTGCTGTTGCTTAACTTTATTAGTTGGTCTAAGCATGCCATTACGTTACGTCAGTCCGGGGTCCAGTCTAAATTTTGCACTATTAACTATTCTTCTAGACCTACAACTTTTATATTTTTTCTAATGTTATAAATTTTAGAGTAATGTGATTCTTAGATGAAAAAATTAAAATGACTCTTATACTCAATTTTACCCCAGCACATGAATACATCTTTAAACATAAAGTGTGTGAAATGAATCCTAAAATCAAATAAGTTTGATCCATAATAATCAATAATTAATAATAATTATTCAATAATTAATTGAAAATCGACTTTGAGAATCATTTCACCATGTAGTACAATTTTTTAAAATACTTCAAGTTAATCGACCTTAATTTAATTAAAACATCCGATGAATGATATCTGCATTGACTAGTTTTAAAAGTAAAAAATTGATTTTCGATATAATACTTGAATTTAAATCTACACTTTAACTGTAACATATACATAGTTAAATTAGCTAGGTATATTAAATATAAAACGAACCAAATCTATTATTATGAAATATTTTCTAGGAATCTCTTAAATACGTCACTAGATACTATGTTATTATTTTGATTTTGTAGTATTAGTAAAACTAACGGATTGTCTAGTATTAATGCTAAATTTTATAAATACTCTATTCGTATCAACGGATATCGCATAGCCGCAATTACAGATACTACTGGAAAAGATTAAAAAGCAAAATATTTTTTGTAAAATTTAACACCTTAAAAATCACCGCATTGAAGATCGAAAAATTGATGTGGTGTCGTGGGACACCAGGTAGGAACGAAGTTCCTTCGGCTAACTTGTTGGTTCACTTGCCATTGTTACTATATTTATTATTGTTTTGACGATTTAAAATTATATGAACATAAACGTCGCTACTCACTAGTAAAATGTATCTATAATGTGAATATTCGCCATGTGCTTGCCCATGAATTCATGAGTATATACTATGCATTGACGGGGTGGAGTGGTAATAGAAAGAGAAGGGATGAGAGAACGAAAAGAAAGAGGGAGAAAGAGAAAGGTATTATACACTACTCGCTTGTGTATGTGACTGTTGCGCCTGCGCACGTCTCATTTAACGGTTTTATTCCACGCACTTTTTCTTACGGTTTTACTATCACATTTTTTTCAGTTCGGTCGCGCAGCAAAATCCCTATCCCCTCCAAGCCTGCCGTAAGGAACTTCGTTCCAAATATAAAATTTTAAAGCTTTCTTTTTTGGGATTTGAAATAAACTTACTTTCATTGTAAACTTTTTCTCAAAATTGTTTTTTGTTGACCCAATTCACAGATTTCATGGCTTGGTATTTGCTTCAATTAGATGAATTTATCGCTATATTTAATATTTAATTTTTTTTGGAGATATCCGATTTTGAAAAAACTATTTTATGCGCTTAATCATTGATATATCAGTAGTCAATTATCGCGCAGAAAATTAAAATGTCGTTTTTGGAATAGAAAATTAGTTTTTAGAAAATTTTCTGTATATGCGTCGCAATGCACATTTATACCTCGAATTAATTCTCACGCTAGAAAGAGGGTAGTGCTTCTGTACCCAATTTCTGGCGATGTAGAATGTCATGGAACTTTAATACCTAACAAAGCACCTGCTTAGATATCTGGTGATGTCACTAATAGTTATAATTGCTTAATGCCACTTATACGATATTAAGTTGCAAGATATATTCATGTAACATGTAGCGAACTCGAAGATATAATATTTTCGATCATCTAATAATTGGTTTAACGTTTTATTTCTCTTAATTATCTGAGTTTCAATCTAAAACCGATGGCTTTATCATGGATGTTCAAGATGGTAGAATTATGAATTTTACACGCCAGAAATATATATATAAGTTTACGATCTCCACTTCAATGAAAGCAACTTGGAAAACTGTCTCAAATCCATCCCATTTCACATATCCTACTTATGCCTAGAACACTTCCGTACATTGCCATAACGTTTGTTTACATGCGTATCTGTTGCATGTATGATAAATACAGCATTAAATTAAGAAGTACCAGTCAATTCAAAGTATTGTTAAATGATTTATGTAGTAGAGTGACACGGGACCCGATTATATTCGCCAAGCTTCGTCCCATTTTCTGAGATCTACTTATACATAACATAGCACGTTAAAAAAGCTAAACCCAAACAGTAAAAAATAAAAAGTTAAAAAAAGAAGCCTCCTTCAAAAAAAATTAACTAAAAAGTAAAAAATAATTTTAAATATTTTAAATAAAAGATGGACATCGACTTCGGAAGGTAATTGGTAACACGGAATAACTTAAATTTATTTTTTAGTTCAGTTTTTTGGCGGGTGGTTTTGTTTTTAAAATTATTAATTTTTTACTTCTGAGTATTGTATAAAACCACAAAAAAATTATTATACATTAAACTATATAGACGGGATATTTATAGTATTTTATGAATGCTAATTAAAAATAGTCCAAACAATGAAACTTAATCATATGTCGACTATCTAAGCCATTAGATCTGTTAGTTGTTATCTTCACTTGTTTCTATATATTTTTTGTATAATATTTTCGTCGTATTTTGCTTGAAATTTTTGTTCATGCAATTAAAATAACAATAATGTTTCTGAGAATTACTCAAAAAATGCATGAATAACAATAGCATTGTATTCTAATAAAGTATTTAAATTATAATAAATTTATTGTATGAATCATATAATTGCAATAACTATAATGTTTTCAAATTTGCTAAAAATAACACTTATAAATAAATTAAAAAAATATAATCTGTTTTATGATTGGTATTAATAAACTTTTTTTGTCAATTAATGACTGACGAAAAAATTAATAATCCAAGGATATTCATCAATTCTTGAGAAAAAAATTTGATACAAAAAAGTTGATGATATTCTATGGATACAACCAACTAGTGAGGCATTTGGAGTTTGTATTTTTACGGTTCACTATACTCGGTGGAAATATTAAAGGATAATATGATACAAGCAAACAATAAAACTCCTACATTTTTACTACCTACATTGTGCACAAAGAACAAACTTATTATATATTATAAAATGTGTGAAAAATTAGCAATCCAATCATTATTTACAATAGATATGTATGTAACATATATGTATATAGTGATGAATTACATAAATTGGTTTGAATGCCTTATAAAGTCAATATGTACAAGAAAGTTGAATAGAATTAGTTAGCTATTACGAATAAATACAAGAACAAGAAAACTAATATCTGTGCACATACAGATGTATGTACACTATATATACTAAATGTTCTATGTAGACTGTATAGACCAGGATCGATAATTGTTGAAACGAAAATATATATATAGGAGGATGAAACCCATGAGAATATAACAAAAATGAAAGGAAAATTAATTCACGGGCGATCAGAGGTCGGCAAGTGAAAGGAAGTGCGTTTTTAAGAGTACAACAAGGTTTACCTTAATATCCGGTAAAACTACAAGGTTGTAGGTAATAAAAAGATGTACAACTTTTGTATTTACACTTTTTCACATAACCTCAAAATTTATGTGAAAAATAGAAATCAAGTTTTTGGTTTTTATTTCTATCTTGTACAAAAATAATTTTTTATACATTACTTACTTTTTGTATGTTCGAAATACACTGCAATTTTTTTGTTTTAAAATATTTATTTTTTCTCCGTATTTTGAATAAATATCGAAAAAGCATCCTAATTTTCAATCGATAAATTTTTAGGTTATGTGAAAAAAGTGTGTATATACAAAAGTTGTAAATCTTTTTATTACCTAGAACTTTTCCATTTAACTTTTTTCCATATGACTTCGCAGTTTTACCGAAATCGAGATAAACCATGTTTTACACTTAAAAACTCACGCTATTCCACTTGTCGACCACATCAGATCGCCCGTAAAAAATTTTCTTCCGATTTCAATTGGTTTCATCATCCAACTATAATGTTATTTTTTCTTCACTTTTTACCATTTTTAAAGACTTGATCTACCCTAGTCTAATACAGGATCCATGTGACTTGACTTATCATCTATAGGTATGTTATATAGTTGATATAGATAAAGACCTGACAAAATAAAATAATCTTTAAAGTTGACATTCATCAAACTATAAATAGCCAACGAACGAACGAACGAATGAACAACATAGCATTGATGATATTTGTGTTATATTATTATATAGACATTACATTACAACATTATGTTCGATGTATGACTGATGAATATATACATTTAAAAACACAGTTCATTTATGTCTACTTTGTGTTTAGTTTTGATAACATTTTATATCCATCCATATCTATATCCACATTCATATCCACATCCGGCATTTATTATACTTGTTTGTTTTCAATCATTTTTATTTTAACAACTACGACGGGTTGGGCTGTTCTTATATCAGTTATAATATAAGAATAGAATTGGTAATGATTGAAACCACTAACAAGCGATTGGTATTGGTACAGAATCACTTAAATAGTACATTTTTGAATATCTGTACGTTTGTCTGCGAGACTGTCTTTCCATCCGTTATCAAGATAACTCCAAAAGGACAAAAAAAATAGCAAGCTGAAATTTTGATGGAGCATTCTTGACTTAAAGACAGCGCTAAGAAAATGACATTCGATTGGCTCAAGCGATATTCGTTTATATCAATTATTAAGTTGGGTACTTTTAATTGTTTACTTGTCACTAGAAAAAGATCGAATCCAAAAAATGACAAAATAAGTGTATTTTTGTATTTCTGCGATTAAAAAAATGATGCAAGGAACTCAAAGAATCTCAAACTTTTTGCAAATTATCTATCGTAATTTACATTGGGATTGTCTGTCAATAAATTAACCACAGATCATCCTTGGAAACATTCTAAACACTGTATATAGTTTCATATGATAATAACATATTAAACAAAATATGCTTGGCATTCATGGTTCATCGGTTTTTTGTCGTTTAGAATCGGTTCAGATGTCTCAAAAATTACCCACTACAAAAAATAAAAATAAAACTTTAATAATTGGCAGTTATCATAAAAATTTATTCATTTTAAAACATAATCAATCTGTAATAGAAATTTCACAAGCAAAATCTCTTTTTAACATCAAATTTGAAAACGTCCTTAAAAAGTTCAAGCTTGTGAAATAGCTTAATCGGTCAATTGCATCCAATAGATCCATGGACTCGTTTAAATTATAAATAATAAATGTTTGGTTCATTTAAACAAATAACTTTTATTTCAAACAGTTGTTCGTCAACTACTTAGATTCGCCATAGTTTAAGATCAAATAGAGCTAGATCTAGGAAAATAAATATTTTCATGACTTAAATACCAACGGACACCAAAATTTGATAGAGTACAGCCAAAGCATGAAATAAAAGAAAAACAGTCTTAATTTTTGGAAATAATTAAATGGCGGACGGTCAAATAAATTTATGTAAAAGACTTTTTTTGATTTTTTCAAATTATCTCTGCTAATCTAAGCGGTTTAGAGACAAAAACTTAGATCTATTTAAAAATCCTACAAAATGAGGTGCACAAAATTAAAATCGGTTAATAAGTTTTGTGGTAAATATTAAAAAACTTTCAAATCATTACGATTTTCTAAATTACAATAAATTGTGCATGAAAAATACAACCAATAATAAATACTATTTGTTATAATTCAGCTAAGCTAAAATATTATAAAGAATACAAAAAAATCTTCTAAATTCCTTGTTCTAAACAAATTTAGCCTTTTTTAATTTTTCTTAAAAATTTATAGTTTTTAGTAAAAAATTATTTTTCTATAAACAATTTGTTTATCAGATTTTCAAAACTATATAATTACTATAAATGACGTTCATTATTACCATGATCTGCAGTTTAAGTATATAGTATGATATTCATTCGTTGGTACGCGGAGTTTAACTGAAGGATTTCGGGTTAATTATAAAAGCCAAACTAAGGCACAGATTAAAATTGCTCTTAAAACAGCTAATTGAAGCAGTTGAATACAATGTGATGTCCATTGTTCGAATATGTTGAGTGAATATTCATCTAGTGATTAATGAAGGCATTATTTATAATAATGTCCATTCAGTTTGAATAATGACAAGGCAAATCGAACCTAGTTATGAATAATTATTAAATCATCATTATTTAGCACATTGTACAGTCATTAGGACTATAGTTGTAATTATTATGGGTAATTTTATATCGACGGTACATTTGCCAGAGCACAGCCAGCAAGAACTATGCGCATACGCAGTTACTAACATGTAATATGCGCATACCAATTAATTTATAAAAGTGTGCGAAGTTTTTGGTAATGAATTTTTTTAATCCAGAATTTTGACATATATTTACGTGAATTTGTACGTACATTCGTTTTGTCATCTCGTTTATCTCGAAAAAAAATAATGGAACGGGAACCACTTCATTCGGCGTGTAATTGAATTACTTAAAATTAATGAAATTCAGTATAATCGGTCCTGCAGTTTTTTATTGACGATGAACAATTTAAAAAACACAAAAAACCCATTTTCGTATCTATGTCAATATTAAATTTTTTAAATGATATTAAATTTAAAATTACAAATTTATTCACTAATTCTTATTTTTTTTATTTTAAATAAAAATTCCCGTAATTATGTACTATCCTAGAATAATATATATTTAATTACCTTAACAATAATTTTAAAAAATACGTGCGTGTATGTCATGTACGCTAGTTATAAGTTATACTTCTTTGGTATCATTAAAAAACAATTTTTACTTGCATGCAAATAATTAATTACAATAAAATAATAAAAGGCTGAAGAAGAATAGTCAACACAGTCAATAAAGCTCAATTTAAATTTGATAAAATAAAATAAATATATTCTTTCTTACATTAAGTGTAACATAAATTATAACAACAGCTTCAACCAGTGAATTTTGAGTTAAGGTGATACTCGCGCCATATCACCAAACTTAACTCTCATCATTTTTTCGTAACGCCCCTAAAGAAGTATAACTTCAATAATATTGTAAAAATGTTAGAAAGTATTTTTAACATTTAGGTTTATGTTGTTATTTACTTTCAATTGAATAGAAAACCAACTGAATATAATAGCAATCAATTTCTCTCTTATAAAGCAACCAATTATTTTTTATCTTTGACTAAAATCAAACACGTAAACTAACTAAAAAAGATACAAAGTATAAAGTTTTAAAACCTTTTTAAAAAACATTTCATTGTTTAAATAAATAGTCAGTCAATTTATTTATAATCATTGTTTATTATTATATTATTTAATGATATTATTTTTATACTTCAAATCTAAATAATTAATCTATAAAGCCGTGTCAAAATGTACAGTCCCGGAGGTAGCGTTGCAAATGACACAATCATTTCAAGACGATTAATTCATGTTGGAATTGAATGTTTATTAGCAGTCATACACTGTTATGAAAGTTAGCAGGCTCCGAGAGGGTGGACCGGGATAAAAATTTCTGCTAAGTAGCCATGCAATCTCCATCTATAGCAATCAAATGTCATATTTAGGTAACTGATAATTATTCCACCCGTAAATTTTCTGTTGAATATTTTTTTTATTTATTACATTATTGAAACTATCTCTATTATTAATTTCAAGCGATCTGAAATATATTTTATCGTTCCTCCACTTTAGGTGCGCCTGCTGAACCGCCATTCGATTATCAACTTCATATAAACTTTCAATAAAATCGAATAATAATCGGCTTAAAATCACCATGATAAAATTCAACGCTACCTCCCGGACTATTTCTACAATTATTAGAAGCTGGTTAGTTTCATATAATATGGCTTGATTATTTTTATTCTGTTATCTAGAAGATTAATATCTAAAATTTGGGAACTTTCAAATTCCGATTTTTATTACTTTAATAGCAAAATCTTCATTGTTAATTATAAATTAAAAAACACACTCAAATCTAGACAAATAATATATGTTTTTACTGGAATCTTTTCGAGATCGCTATTCCCGATTGTGATGTATAAAGAGGACGGTTAGTCAGACAAAATGGCATATTCAATATTACCAACTTCTTGAAATGAAAAAAAAATTAATTTATTTTTTGCCAAAACTAAGCATTAAAATTTAGTTAAAATTCCTCAGAACTTTCGAAAGCATAGATCGCGATTTTAATATGAAAAATTGTGTTCAAAAACCTCGAAAAAGGTATTGTTAAAAAAAAGACGATTTTGAAAATGACATGAATTTTTCATATATGACTCGTGACCTGCGACTTGAATACCCCCACCCCCATTGAATAACAAATTGAGTAATTTTAGATAAAAATTAAATAATTTTGAAAAAAAAAGTTGGCCATATTCAATACCTCATTATTATTTTCTAATTTACATATTAGAATCGTGAGCAGTAACCTCGAAAACTCTAGAAAGGCAATTATTGTCATGAATAATATTTATTTTTCTTACAATATTTTGTAATAAAAAATGCAATTTGATTTAACTTATTGAATAAAAATTTTGAATTTAAATAAAAACTGCTATTTTTGTATACTCGTAGAATTTCAAAAATACAATTTTTGTATACCTGTAGAATTCCTGGAATAAATTTCAAAACAAATCAAACCGATAAACGTCATGCGAAATAACTTCACACAAAAAAAAATCCAATTTTGAAGCCACTAATAGAATCTTATAATTATGATACTAATAAGCATTAATCATTTTTATAATTATCTTCGATTATTATTTTTCAGAATTAATTAACACAGGTACTAGTAAACTAGAAACGCCAGAAAGGAGGCAGGTAGAAAACCCTTCAAGTTTCAAAAATCATAATTTGTCCAACATCGTAACATCACTTTTATCATATGCACAAAATGTCCCTTTGGCGAAATAATTAGTTCACAGTTCAGCAAACAAAACATTAGTTGTTTATTTTCATGGTTCTTGAATAGTGGATGACTTCATCAGCTACTTTGGTCTACATTATATACAGTGTGTAATGCGTCAAGCATAAACAAACCATCTTCATAATTTGCAAGACCAATATTGTATTTTGTGCACAAGATAATCAAGACTAGTGATGAGCAAAATCGATATTCTTCTTGCGATTTTATATGACCAAAACCATTTGTAAAGACGAAATCGAGACTTAGAATGCAAACTAAGACCAAATGGGGAAGACAAAATTTAAAATTGTTACTTTCTTTGTAAATGTAATATATCAAAATATTTGTTATAACTTCACTTTGTAAATTTCTCGGAAAAAAATATTTTCTATGTTTAAAATTACCAGTTTAATTTTACCCCACTAAATTTTATCATTCAATACCAAAAAACGACTTCCCGAAAAAGGGATCTAAAAGAATATTCTTGATGAAATTATATTTTTCTGATGTCTGATGAATGTAAGTGACAGGTAAAGAAAACGATGACAATGAAAATGTTGTAAAATAACAATGAAAACTTTTAACTTGGCCTAATTTTCAGTTTTTTTTTTAAATTACGAGTGTACTATCGACTTACTAAGTCATTATGAAGTACTGAATAATTATTCTTTTATTTTGGGAATATATAGAGAAAGTAGGTAAGATTATTTTGAATGAAGAAACTGTTGGATGAAGTTGACAATAATTTTTTTGATATGTATAACTTCAAATGTGTCTTCGCTATCGTTTATGAACCAATTTTGATGATTCATTTATTTGTTTGAAATGAAACATACCATGAGTGTTACCATGATAAGGAAATCAAGATCTGATAGCTCTAAGAAAGGGAGAGAAGGAGTAAAAAAAATTTGTTCGCGATTGTATACAACACAAAAAGACAATAAACGATTTAAAAAAAAGACCCGCAATCAAAAAAAAAAAAAAATGAACTAAAAAGTAAAAAATAATTTTAAATTAATAACTTCTATAAATAATACCATTGTGATCAATTATCTTTCGAAGTTGGTGCCAATCTTATCCTTAGCTAATAAATTAAATGGTTACGTCGACTAAGAAAGGTAATTAAAAAATTTAAAATTATTTTTTACTTTTTAGTTAAATTTTTTGAAGGAGGTTCTTATTTGTTAAAACTTTTTTAATATTTCAATCGTATTTGATTCTTTTATTAAATGTTTATTATACTTATTCGATTGAATATTTCAAAATTGAAGGATGGTTACACATGAAATGGCACACATTGTATGTGTGTGTGACTCGTCATTCTGTTAGTTAATAATAATAATAATATTTTTGGATTAGTCATAAGTATTGTAAAGTAGAGTGAATAAGACCTTGATTCATTTACCACCAATTATATTATACAAACATTTAAAAAAAACATAACAAACCAACACCACACCATTAATATTAATAATCATAATAATGATAATAATGTTTTAATTATTATGCGGATTATTATGTTCAAAATAATATAATTTAGTTTTATATTAATTACATATAAGATGAAATTCATATTAACACACAATGTATCTATCATCAACTGTACAACGATCACAACGTTTTAGGAACTAAAATGGTTTTGTTCAAGATCAAATAACGCAATGACACCGGCTTTGTAAAGTACAATTTTGAAAATATATGCATTTGTATCATCTAATTAATAATGCTAGAGTCCCGTTCAGATATTGGACAATAATCATTCAAGTGAATGTCACTGCCTTTTAACGAAACAGCATATATGCGTGCCTTTAAAAAAAACAGTATAGTAAACAAAAGAGTATGTATGCGTGTGTATGGTAGTGTATGTAATATAAGTCATTCCTTTTATATATGTGTGTGTCATTGTGTTTGTAATGTTTTTTTTTTTTTATTAATTAAATGTATTTTTTATGAATAATTTAAAAAAATATATAAACATTCTCCAGTCATTCTCTGTATAATAAACAGTAAGTGTACCAAATTTCATAATCCTCTGTCCGCCCAATTTTCGTAAAAAATGCTAAAAAGTTTCTGCTTCACTTAGATTCCACGTTCATTAATAGGCAAAGAATAATGCATTGTATGGAAGTGTACCATTTAGCAACAAAGAGGAGATAAAGATATTTAAAAAAATTTAATTTTACTTGAACAGAAAATTATTTTATATTTCTAAAATGTTCTTTTTTTAACAAATGATGAATTACTAGAATTATTACAGATAAATTCGCTTGAAACAAAGAAAGTTGCAATAAATTTGTGAAATGCTTATCAGTATTTTTCTTCAAATATCACTATAATAATTGTCTAATATTTTTTACTTGGTTTAACTATAACATAAACCATTGATCGCATGGGTTGCAACAAGAATGAGAGATAATCACAGTTAACTAACTAGTGAAAGTGCAGACACAAGACGGTGTTTAACTTAAATATAATATGGCAACAGTGTTTTAAATTCTAGTAAAGCGTTGATATCGTAGCAGAAGATAATAGATTTGTAACATTTTGCTAACTGATTGGTTGTTGAGAAATAAAGTGTTATTGAATTGTTTAAAAATCAAAAATCGCAAAACATTAATTTTAGATTAAAAAAAATAAAAAATTTTGTAGAAGACCAATTTTCAATGTATTACATTTATTAATTTAAATATTAGAAAAAAAATGTCAATATTTTTGAAAAACTCTTTAAAAAAATTCTTTAAATCTGATACTTCAATGAATTTTTCAATAAATTATCTTTTTTATATATAATATTTATCAATTCGTATACTGATTCCAACGTATTTTCACTACTAAAGCACAATAAAAATTAACAACCTATTGTTTACAAACTTGGTAAAATTAATTTATTTAACTAACCAGAGTTTAGTTAACTTAGCAACGATTCGTACAACCCAGGCATAAACTCTATGTATACATACGATTTTTTTAATACGCTTTTATTAGCTTCAGACGAATGTTTGTTAGTATGTATGTAACAGAAACTTTGAACATGATTTTGACCCCATTCAAAACGTCGGATTAATTCGAAATTTGGGGAAAAAAAGGAGTATAAATAATAGTTTAAAAAAACTAAATAAAATATGCTTTTATAGAAAATCCCACTAAAAAATAGAAAATAAATCTTAATAAATTTGACTTAAAAATAGTGTAAGAAAAAATGATTTTATTGTAAAAGAAACGTGGGGTGCTGGGTATCAATAGTTATAAATATTTTATAAACAGATATATGAGTAGAAGGATTATTTTCATAATATCCTGAAAAGCACCCCACGTTTTTTTTACAATAAAATCATTTTTTCTTACTCTATTTTTAATTCAAAGTTATTAAAATTTATTTTCTATTTTTTAGTGGGATTTTCTATAAAAGCGTACTTTTTTTTTTTTTGTTTTTTTAAAACTATTATTTATTTTGTAAATATCTACCTAATATATTTTACACAAATTTTTATATAAATTTAAAAAAATAATAATTTTGAAATTTAATTGCAATAAAATTATTCTAAGTAATTGCATGTTGATTAGTTTGAAAGTAAAATTGCGAAGACATTAAAGTGATAAAAATTAAAATTATTTAGCTTCCTAATGAAAAAATATGCAACAATAGACTATAAAAGTAAATACATACATGTCCTTGTTGTCTACCAGTCTAGCAATCAGAATACCCTCGTTCATACATATAAAGGTTACGCCATAAATTAAAGGTCATGTTTGATACAGCATGAAATATTTTTATTTTGTAATTATTGGAATATTTTGGAGTCAAACAGTGTAAAATTGTAACTCTCCCGAATATAAACACTTAGTTTATTACATGGTTAATATTTTTTAACTGTTCAAACAAGTACATTTTTTTTTAAATAAAAATATTAAAAGAGCCTTAAAATCATTATCGGCTAATGTTTTATCTAAAAAGTTTTAATAAATTCAAATCTTTTTCTTAAACTACATCGTTACACCTAACTAGATTCGTTTTTTTTTTTTGTAGCAAATAAATTAATTAGAAAGAAATGAAATCAAGTTATAGTAAATAATCATTACTTTATCCACCCAGTCATTTTTTGTACTGAATCAAAAAATTACAAATTTGAGAACAAAAGCGTTATAGACTTATAGAATTTTTTTGCCTTTAAACGGCAATTTGATATAATTTTACTTCTTTAAAAGGCACACAATTCTTTACTAAAAAAAATTTTACTGCTTTCTTTGATTTTTTCAATCATATTTTATAACTTTAGATTTTTATTAATTGTCCAATGGGAAGTTTTGAAAAAGGGGCCGATTTTGTGGCTCGCTTCAAGGTCACTAGAACCGAAATTCAACATTCAACCGAGAGATATCTATGTATGTATGTACGTTCGTTTTTTTGTTCGTTTTGACCTCGAATCTCGAAAATAAATATTGCAATCCACGAGAAATCACTTTCATTCCAGGCGTAATAACGTACCTTTAAATTGAATAACTATTCAGTAAAATCGGTGAAGCCGTGGATAAAAAAGCGAACAAAAAAACCCACATTCATAATAGTAAAACTTATTGTTTTTTCATTAGCTTTAGTTTGTCGTGAGAATCTTGCGAGTCGCACCTAGACCACCTTGTTTTTTATCTGCATTTTAAATAACATTTATTTATTTTCAAATTTAAAAAATAGACTACATTTTGAATTTTTTCTAATCTGTAAATTGTATATTTATGATTCTTTCTATTGGACGGAAGTTAATCGTGATTTTCCTATTATTATTGTAAATATTGTTTTAGATATGAAATTTATGTTTCAGAATGGAATGTATTTTAATTTTACATTACGATAAAATAATGAATACTTTATTTACGTAATAATGTCATTAATTTATGTGTAGGCAATGGAAAGTAAACATAATGACAGATTTAGAAACACCCTTCTAAAATATATGTAAATGTCTTCTATTTCCGAAAAAAACTACGTTTTAATATAAATTATTGAATTTGAACTACGAAAACGCTTATAGTTAAGATGGTATCGCTTGTGACGTAAGTGTTCATCAAACATTGTGATTACAGAACAAACAGTTCAATTAGTTATTTTAGGTGGATAGATTTTAATACCTAAGAGTTTTTTGAATTCCTTCTACATACTATCAATTAAAAAGTTTACCACTTAAAATTTTTCACTTTTTAATGATTTCTCCATGAAAATAAAGTTATATCTAATATAGTATATTCCTTTTACAACTCTAAATTTGATTAGTTTTTCAATGATATATTTTCTAAAATTTTAGCTATCTGTCTAACTGGTTTAAAAATTATTTTGCAAAGAATTTTTAAGAGCGTCTTTTAGAAACGTCTAAAATAAAATTGCTTAGAATCCTTAAGTTTTAAAACAATTTTTTTTTTTTTTTGAGTAAATGAACATAAAATAACTTTTAAACTAAATATAATTTCTTTACTTCAAAAATGTTAGACTTTATCTATTTATTTTTTGTACTTGGATAAAATAATCTAAACATGCTTTGCGATAAATTTTAATATTTAGAGACAATTATTATATTCTCCTTTTGAATGACTTTTAACATACTGTCGAAAATTTCTACAAATTATTACTATTATTCTTTATTACAGAGAAAAGAGAATAAGTGCATATGCAATCCCTCTCCTCGGCTATAGTCGACACTATTTAATGCATTATGACGTCATTATTATGAAAAATGTAAACAATTTTAGTTTCTATTTTATTAAATATCTTAATCTTAATAGATATATTAAAACTAGACCATTTAATAAAATCGGCTCGATTACGATATCCATGGCGCCTCGTTTTTTTTTTTTTTGTGAATTTTGGCAAAACAAGCCAAAATAAACCGAAAATGACGAATACCAATTTTCGAGTTTTCCATGGGTAGTTTAATTAAAGGTTGAATTTAGGAACCAAAAACCAACCGGACTCGTGCAATCTACACCCCATAAATCCATGGGTAGTTTAATCACAGATTAAACGAAGGAGCCAAAAACCAATCAGACCCGTGCAAACAAGATCTCACAAATTTATGTGTTAATAACAGTCGAAAATGGCGTACAAGTATTTTTAATAGTTGTATTAAATATACAAATGTTGATTTCTTTTAAATGAACTAAATTTCGGTTATTTGTGCTTGAATTGTGTTTAAATTATAGCCATTTAACAAAAAATAATAATTAAATCTTGTGGAATGTTTTAAATTGTGATATTTATGGGACATAATTTCTAAAAAAAAGTGTCGATAACTCGAAAAATAGGCGAAAACTTGAAAATTGATATTCTTCATTCTCGTCTTATTCTGGCATTGTTTTACCAAAATTAATCGTAAATATTGAGGCACCACGGATATCTTAATCTCCCCCTAAAATCAACATATAGTTTTACCTCAGTATTTTTGTGTTTTTTGAATACTGTCACAGTGTCTATTGGGCACGTTTGTACATACAGATACTGTTTATCAAATAGCGCACATAACCATATTCAAAAAATTACATATAAGCTAAATAATTTGAATTTTGTTTTCATATTTTTTTATGGTATCAAAAATACAAAAACTTGCCAACTGAAATTTTAACTGTTAAAGATTTTAAAACTTTCGTAATATTTTTAAAAAAATATTATTATAAAAATTTAAAATAGTACCCATACATAAAAACAATGTATAAGAGCGTGGTTTTGAGTATTCTGACTGACGAATAAAAACAAATAAACATCAAGACATAACAATTTTTCAGTCTAGTTTTATTGAAAACTGAATATTTGAAAAACTTCTCATCAATTCTACAATATAATTGAATAAATAAAAATATATAAATAATAAATAAAACATTTTAGATTGGAATTCCATTGTTATTCTTACCTGGCAATAAGCAATAGTCCAGTGTTACCTAGGGGTCCATTTAAAAAACAGGTATCCAGCGTATAAATCCACTAACTATGATACAAGGCCCTTTACGTTTTTTACGACACCACTCACTATTTTTTTAATTTTTTTAAATATAATGAATGCACTGAACACAATATGCACTAATTACACCTATATGTGTATGACAAAGATAGAGAGCAAGTAGATGTAGTTAGTTGTTTGAATATATTATACGATTGATTTTAGAATAGTTACGAATGATATATAGTTGACTCTTTTTATCAACTGAGTCGAACAACACACACGTATGGTTCTATCAACTTTAAAAATGTCACTCACATGCCTAACGCTGCACTGATCTAATGCCAGTGCAGTGTTGTGCTTGTAGTAATTTTAAATATTTTTGTATGTTTTTTTTTTTTATCGTAACAACTTTTAAAACTTTCCTTTAATCCTTTTTTTGTTTTACTGTTTTTTGACGATTTTAATCACTTTTAACAAAAAAATTTAAATTCAGATTAATGATTTAATTACGTTAATCTTTCAAAATGTAGACTTTTGGAACATTAATTAACCCTATATCATCAAGGTAGAAAATTTGATAGCCCGAATTATTAAAAAAAGAGATTTTCATGCTCACATTTTTAGATCAATTCATTTTTATCGTACTACAAACAAAGTGATATACTTTGATATATCACTAATAGAAAATATATAATCAAATCGGCCATCTTTTTGTAAAACTAATGTGGAAAATGAAAATTACAAGTAAAATGTGAACTAAAATGTCAAAAATTGTGAACAATAATTACTTTATTGATAAAAATAATCAAAAAATCGTTACTTATTCTATTATTTTTATTTTTAACCAAAAACGAACAAATTCCTAAAATTTATTTTAAGAAAACGACAATAATCAGTGCTTCAATCTTTTTACCTTTTTAAGGAGATTAATTAGCGTCATTAATGTCGCTATTGTCTTTATCGGTAAGACCAAAATTGAGTCGGCAACCTAAATCAGATGTTTCCCTTACCGAAAAATGTTTCTTTCGTCTGTTTTTGGTTTTACAACTTCTGCGTGGATTATTTGTTTATATGATGAAGTCTTCAAGAAAATAATTTTCATCGTAAAAAATTGATGAATACTTTTGAAATCTAGAGACGGAAGACATTCTATTAAATCTGGATGTGTTAGCAACCCCATAATATATATGTACGAATTTTTTTTGGAAATAATGTCTTCTTAACGATATTTTCCAACATTCTGGCTAATGGAAATCTGGCTATAAGTCCGTGTGTCGTAATGTTTAGCTTTATAAGTATCTAATTAAAAATTTGTATCTATGAATTAACTATCATTAATAAAATAACAACTTCAATAAATAATTTTCTTCATGATACAAATTTTCTACCTTGATGATTTTGAACAAAAAGAGATGCAAAAATTTTATGACAAGCAATAGACATTTCAAATTATTTGAGAAATCATAATATAATAATTTTTATTATATAAACAAATTGCTCACCAATAATCTGAATTTATTTTTAGTTTACTGATTATTTTATATTTAATAAGTACATATTGCACAAACTTTATTTTGTGTGAATGTGGTGAAGATTCTTGTATGAGATCTGTAACAAAAAAGAACATAAATATTAATACAACGTGTACAAAAGCTGTCTGTATCTAACGAATTGATTTAAATTAAAAAATAAAAAGTCAACGTCATTGTCAATAATATTGACAACGTTTCGTAGTGTTGTACAAATATTATTGAAGGGTAAACTTTTATTTAAGTGTGCATATGAAAGAAAATACCAAACTATATAAAGGATTGGTTTCACTAATTTTCAAAATGGATCTCTGGGGATAAACTGTATGTTCTTGAATGGTTGTAGGTAGTGTCTTTCCGAATGGACATAGACAGTATCTTTTTGAGTGGGCAAAATTATTTCACCAATATTCAAAAGGAACCGTCGGTGTGGAAATAGGCAGGACGTTTTTGAACGGACATAGAAATTATCGTCTTGAATGGGCATAGTCATTACCGTGATGGGTGAGCATAGGTACTACCTTTCAGAATGGGCATAGGTAGTATCTTCTTGGGTGGTCAAAGGCAGTATCTTTTTGCATGGGCAAAGAAAGTATTTTCTAGGGTCGACATTTTAGATGACTATTTATGAACAAAATTGAAATCTATATGATGGGACTATAACAGCGATAAAAGTATATTTGTGTAAAAGTTTCTGGATTTTGTAATGGTTGTAAATAGTCTAAAAATAGAGTTTTATTTAGTTTATTAAAGAAAAATATGTGTTGTGGGTATCTTAAACAAAGGAAGTTGATTTTCACATCCATTAAAAAATAAATAAATAAACCAATTGACAATGTTTTCTAACTTATAACATTTTTTATCAAATTTTCTTAATCGACCAACTTTTAAAATTTGAGTCACAATATCACATATATGGTTAGAGTGCCAACCGCAATCACCTACTCACATAATTATTTCAATGGAAAACTTATGAATAATTGGAAATTTTATTGTGATTGTATGTTTATTTTGTTGGTGGTAACAAACATTACCACACATCATCAAAAATAGTTAAATAAGGTACTCTTTTATGAGTAATTAATTAAATTTAAATGTTTATTTTATAACTGATTTAAAAGTCTGAAGAAGAATATCAATAATTCAGTTAAACAATTTTCTTTTATTTATGGTCAAACAAACATGTAGACCAATTTAGAGTGTTTTTGAAGTTATAGTTCTATAGGCGCCTTATGAAAAATGATGAGAGAGAAATTTTAAGACACGGGCGCATCAACATCACACTAAATTCACAGGTTGAAGCTGTTGTTATGATTAAATTACACTTAAGGAAGCGTACGATTTATATTATTTGATTTATATTACTCGTACTTAAGTACGAGCGCCAGGCGGTGTGGGGATAGGTATCGACTCTAGCGCGGTAAGGGGAACGCAGTAACCATATGATTTTTTTCAATATATAGATATACATTTAACATTGGCTAGTGGCGGCATTTATTTTTCTTTTAATTAATACACTTTAATTAGTCGGGCAAGTGTAAATGTTTTTGAATTAAATTTATCACTAATATATTTACTTTCATCCATAAGTTTTTTAAAAATATTCACCGACAGTTTTACGAGAAAAATACAGAAATGTATCAATGTTTGAAGGTTACCCCATAAGACCAATGTTAAATTGCTCAACTTTAAAATTAATTATTTATTTAAATGATCGGGCAATCTCCTTCAAATTTTTGGAATTTGTTTAGACCTATTTAAACTTTGTATTAAAAAAAAAATCAAGCCTTTTATCAAAAGTTGCCTTGGTGCTCGTACTTCCTTAATGTAAGAGAAAATATATATTTATATTATTTAATCAAATTTAAACTGAGCTTTATTGACTGTGTTGACTATCCTTCTCCAGTCCTTTTATTATTTTATTGTAATTAATTATTTGCATGCATTTAAAAATTGTTTTTTAATGATGCCAAAGAACTTCTAACGCGCGTATGTAAGTATACGCACCCGAACATTTTTTTTTTATTGAAAAGTGTAAACCTATATTTGAAGAAAAACTCGCATGTCCAAAGATTCTCATTCTAAAGAGGATGGGTCTTCAAAGAAAGTTTACTACAAAGTAAAAAAGGTATAGAATTGTAAAATCATCTATATATTAAAAAAATTAATTAAAACTGTTCCGAGTCCGTCCGGCCATTTTATCTAGCCGATTTGCATAATTTTTAAATAAAAGATATTAATGTTCAGATGAAGCATCAAGCATTGAATTACATCTTCTATAAAATAAAGTAATATATCATAATAGTATAATTTTTAAAATTTCGATTGCACTTTTAACTTATAAAGTCATTATGAAGTAGAAATAAGTTCGAAATAAGTGATTGTCTGATATAGTTTTCTGTTATTTATGATAAGTATCACTTTAATAATAGAATTCCGTGGAAGTTCAGATTTTAGAATTTTTCGAACTCCTTTTGTAACCAGACCGTGTTTTACATCTCTTAACATACAGAATGGAATGTGAAAACATACCTATATAGAATACTAGCTGGCCCGGCAAACGTCGTTTTGCCACATATTTCTAATTAACTTCAACATTTTCTAAGTATAATAACATATTCTTAACAACTTTCCTGTATTTCTTAAGGCTGAAAGCTAAGGCAAATTAGAATAAATAATGATATTAATATATATTTTAAAGCATACCCGGACACGTTGCGGTGACAATTAATATTACATCGATTGCATGCAAAATTTGAAGCAGATTGGACGAAGGAATTCCGTTGTCCCATACAAACTTTGCCTCTTCTTTTCATCCCATTAGGGGTAGAATTTCAGAAAATCTTTTCTTATGGGATGCCCGGTATTTGATGTTTAACCCACTATTTGGTGTGGGATACCCGTGACACGAAATATTTATATATACACTCGTGTTTGATGTGGGACACCCGGTACCTCGTGCACCCACAATTCGTGTATATTGTACTGTGGTTCTCATATACTTGATGAAAAATAGTTAAAGGAAGTCCAGAACCACTAATATATAAAAGAAGAGATAAATAAATTCTATTTTGAATAGCTGACCCGGGTAAACATTGTTTTGTTATTTATATAAATTATTTCTCATCAACATCAATATCTCCTAAATATAATAACATATTCTCAACTGTCTATAGCTAAATAATGAAGCTGCGGCAAATCAGAATAAATTATGATATTAATTTATATTTTAAAGCATACCCACCCGGTTTACGCGTTGCTGTGTTATTTTTCACATTTTAATAAATGATATTACATCGTTTACATGAGGATGCGATTCTACCCTTAGGGGAAGAATTTCAAATCCTTTCTAATCGGATTCCCGGTTTTTAGTGTGCACCCAGTACATTGTGTGCACCCAGTACATTATATGCACCCGGTATTTACCTGGTATTTGCTGTGGTACACCCGGGACCGCGTTAACCCGATAATTTTTGGTGTGGTACACATACACTTGATGAAAGGTATATGGACCCCCTGAACCAAGAATGATTCCGGTAATACTTGAACAATGCGATATGCACACTTTATATAGTTGACAGTTCGTCATACTGCTAGTGAGAAGAGATAAAGAAGTTTTATTTTGAATAGATAAAGAAGTTTTATTTTGAATTTCAAAATTATATTTTGGTTTCTATGGAAATGATGATTTGTAACATGTGAGAAAAAAAAAAGACAAAGTATGTTTCACAGCTAGGAACATTTTGTATTCGAAAATTAAATTGTCGTTTATAGTATTTTCCTTTACTTATTATTTATGTTTCTCACCGTTAAAACCTTCCCTGAACTTTCACGAATATTTCAAGACCAAAATTAGCCAAATCGGTCCAGCCATTCTCGAGTTATGCGCTTACAACACATTTTGCAATTCATTTTTATATATAAGATTACAAATTTTTAATCATACATACATATAAATATCGACATTTATAACAAATACATACATACATGTTATATTATGAATGTGATATCAATAATAATATTTTTATATATAAATTATAACTTTGGCAGAAAGTTATTGATTTTAAATAATTTTATATAATTACAAATATTCAATTATAACACTTAGTATAATACGTCGATATGGCCGCGTACTATATCTATACGTTTATGTTCAGTACTGAAGTTAAACTGCTACTGCTATGTTATGTGGTTCGAATTAAATAGAGATGTGTTGTTGGTCCAATATTTCTTTGGTCATCAATGGCGTTCAATGTTTGTGTCAACACTTTTAATAAACACAAAATATAAGTTGATTATTATAATTTGTCTTTCTAATTAAAATTCTAGGTAAAAGCACACGAGTTACGATATTATGGCCAAGTACAAAATATTAGTACAAGACAAGTTTTACAAAAAACATTTTTTTTTGTAATATTATTATCTTAACCGAATTAAATCGAGGTGCAATTGACACCGTCGCAAGGTACACTTGACATGAAATAACAAGTAAAATATTTAAGAAACTTGGATCAGAATTAGTTGTGGCCTATAAATATAAAAATTTTGAATTATCTATTGGTCTATTCTTTTAAAGAAACCATTAAAGGTTTTGGTCTATTTAATATATATTAAACAAATGAAAATAACAACTAACAGAGTTAATTGTTTAGATACTCGACATATATGATGATTGAAAATAATTGTTTAGATTATTTTTAATTAGTGTTCATAATATACTATAATTATCAAGTCTATACAGTTATAAATACATGTATAATAATATACATTGTAATTACATTGTACGAAAAAATGTTTCAAACAAAAGTAGTTTGTTTCAAAAAAATAAACATTTTTTGTATTTGAGTTTAGCTTCTATCTTTTATAGTTTAAAAGTTGGGTCAAGGATCCATTGGAACCAATGGACCGATTTTGCTCATTCACGAACTTAAACCCACTGTTTATGTTTAGAAAATGTGAGCTCATTATCTCTTTTTGTTTTTTAGTTATCATAATGACGGACTGATAACCAGTCGGAATTGAACAAATAACGTGTTTCTATGAACACCTATACCAAAATTTTGTTTGTGCAGTCAATATTAGATAGCGTTACTAAAATTAATATACTCTGACATATTATGTATGTCGAGTATAAAAAAAACCTAGTAGTCAACAGGATAAAGTCATAAAGTATGATTCTCAGAGACGTGTTTTTTTCGTAATCTGTGTAATAATTTCAAACTAGTTTCTAAAATATGTGAAACAAAATGATATTTATTTAGAAATTAAAACATTAAAAAATAATAATTTCTATAAACTTGATGCACAAATTATAAAAAACTAAAATAGGAAAGTAGAAACTTCTGATTAAGTTTGTTCAAATCTGATTTTTAATATCGAAAATATATTTGTTTGAAGGATAAAGGAAATTTATTTGTTTAATGATACGTTATAAAATAGTTTTTGATGTAGAACGAAAAACGGTATTGGTTTCTTCAAATTAATACTTTTGTGGTATTTGCAGGTTTAAGCCTAATGTGCTTTAGAATATATTGTGTGGTTCTCTTATATATGTATGTGTCATAGAGTGTGTAATGTTTTTTTTTTATTGATAAAATGTAATTATTATACAAAATTAAATAAATATATATATAGAAGCATTCTCCAGTCCATTTCATTACATAAACTATAAGTGTGACAAAAACTCCTCCGTCTGATCAATTTTCATAAAAAGAGGTACAAAGTTTTTGTTTCACGTATTAATTAATATATAGATACCTGGGTTATTTTAAATTGTTCAGGTATAGTCATACAGATATTAAATTTATTTATTGCAGGTTCAGTGTGATAAGTATCAATTGTAAAATTTTGAGAATGAAATCATTATATAAATCAAGTTAGTTGAGAATAGAATTTGATATAAGATTCTTCTTATAACCATGTAACAGAAGTTTGGCGCGATCCATGGCGCGCACGCCACTTATAAATTTAGTCAAATAGAAGAGACTTAGGCAAAACATTTTAGTAAAGGATTTAGGTATAAAAATGCTACTTGTTTTCATTAGTATACATATTCAGATATCATTTAAAACAAAAAAAAAGTTAATAAAAATTATTTAAATTATACCCGACTTCATTATAAAATAACCTACCACCACCTACCCTTCAAAAAAGTGTTTCAGTTTTATATTCGTAACAAAGAAAAACAGATAAAAGTAGTATAGTATGTTTGAAATTAATTTTTTTGGTCAAATGGCCTATGACCCCGCGAATTATTATTGGATTATGCAATTCACATGAACTGGCGTTGAAACAAACCAATTTCGTAAAATTTTCTTTGTCGGAAAACTTTCTATAACAATCCTTAGAATCGAATTTTTACATTTTTAAGGTAAACAAGACTTGTGACCCCTCAAATTATGATCAAAATACTCGTTTAAGATCAAAAAACGCTAGTAAAAACCATTTTATCAAATTTCACCCCATCGGGAAATCGTCTATAACCCACTCTCAAATACAACTTTTTTATAAAAATAATTTTTTCGGCTTAAATGGCCTATGACCCCGCGAATTATTATTGGATTATGCAATTAACATTAATTGGCGTTGAAACAAACCAATTTCGTAAAATTTTCTTTGTCGGAAAACTTTCTATAACCACCCAAAAAATTGAATTTTTAAAAATGACTTGTGACCCCTCAAATTATGATCAAAATACTCGTTTTAGATCAAAAAACGCTAGTAAAAACCATTTTATCGAATTTCACCCCATCGGGAAATCGTCAATAACCCACCCTCCAATACAACTTTTTATAGAAAATAATTTTTTCTGCTTAAATGGCCTATGACCCCGCAAATTATTATTGGATTATGCAATTAACATGAACTGGCGTTGAAACAAACCAATTTCGTTAAATTTTCTTTGTCGGAAAACTTTCTATAACCCCCCTAAAAAATTGAATTTTTAAACTATTTATATTTTAGGTAAAATGACTTGTGACCCCTCAAATTATGATCAAAATACTCGTTTAAGATCAAAAAACGCTATTAAAAACCATTTTATCGAATTTCACCCTATCGGGAAATCATCTGTAACCCCCCACCCACCAATACAACTTTTATTAGAAAATAATTTTTTCGGTTTAAATGGCCTATGACCCCGCGAATTATTATTGGATTATGCAATTAACATGAACTAGCGTTGATTCAAACCATTTTCATAAAATTTTCTTTGTCGGAAAACTTTCTATAACCACCCAAAAAATTGAATTTTAAAACTATTTATATTTCAGGTAAAATGACTTGTGACCCCTCGAATTATGATCAAAATACTCGTTTAAGATCAAAAAACGATAGTAAAAACCATTTTATCGAATTTCACCCCATCGGGAAATCGTCTATAACCCACCCTCAAATACAACTTTTTTTAGAAAATATTCTTTTCGGCTTAAATGGCCTATGACCCCGCGAATTATTATTGGATTATGCAATTAACATGAACGGGCGTTGATTCAAACCATTTTCATAAAATTTTCTTTGTCGGAAAACTTTCTATAACCCCCCTAAAAATTGAATTTTTAAACTATTTATATTTTAGGTAAAATGACTTGTGACCCCTCAAATTATGATCAAAATACTCGTTTAAGATCAAAAAACGCTATTAAAAACCATTTTATCGAATTTCACCCTATCGGGAAATCATCTGTAACCCCCCACCCACCATTTCGAATTTCACCCCATCGGGAAATCGTCTATAACCCACCCTCAAATACAACTTTTTTTAGAAAATAATTTTTTCGGCTTAAATGGCCTATGACCCCGCGAATTATTATTGGATTATGCAATTAACATGAACTGGCGTTGATTCAAACCATTTTCATAAAATTTTCTTTGTCGGAAAACTTTCTATAACAACCCTAAAAATTGAATTTTTTGAATTTTTTATATATTTGAGTTTTTACTTTAGGCAGAAATCTGACTAAATTTGTAAATAAGTTATTCATACAATGTTGTAATTAATCTATTTAAAATTTTAAAAGAAAAAAACAAGGATGATTTTTCCCTAGACTCCAATTCGAATTTTTCAAATATAGAATCAAGAGAAAAATATAGCAAAATATTATAAAGCATACTTTTTTTAGAATAAGATTTAATAAAAAATAATTGATTCTAAAACTTATTAATTTATTTAAATATTATGCAAGTCAATATTAGTTTTAAAAGTTGACCGTTTTTATGTTTATGGAAGTTATAGAACATCTTCTGTTTTTAAAATGGCCATTTTTGATTATTTCAAAATTTTCAACTATATCTATTTGTAACTCGATATATACACACTCGATGTAATAAATTTTTTGATGGATGACTTATTCTGTTATGGTTTTTCTAAGTCGTCCATCATTAAAACTTAAAGAAGAAGAAGTTCAAAAATAATTTTTCAACTGGGGGGAAGTAATTTTATCTAAAATAGAGAAGATTTTTGTTTATTTTATTGGTTTATTTTATTTTTATACTTGCATATTTTATTTTTTATTTCAGGTATTTTCAAATGTTATCTTTTTTTTAATTATGTTTAATTTTCGGTTTTCTATTTTAGATCAAAATTAATAATTTTTTCATATTTTGGTAAATTTTTATTTATTTATTTTTTATTTTTTTTACAAGTATTTAAATTTTTTCGTCCTTTATTTTTTTTTTTTTTTCTGTTTCAATTCATGCAATTATCAAAATTTTCTATTTAAACTTCTGTTTAGGGTGACAACATTTATTTTGACCAACTTTCGCTTAAAATTATTTATTTATTTATCTGGTAAAAAATTTTATTTTATGGCTGGCTACTCAACCATCATTATTTTAGAGATTTTTTTTCTTATTTATTTATAGCTTGTGGTAACTTAATATTTTTCAGGTAGAAGTACCACAAATTGCCGTTGAAGGGTTTTTGTTAATACAATTTTATTACAAGTCATAATATTTTAATTATTACCCTTTTCAGGATTCAACACCGTTTTGGAGCTTATTCGATTTGCTGTATTTGATAATTAAATTTATTTTCATTACAGGAGTATATTTTATATTTTGATAATTGCTAATAGATTAAGATATGTTTTAAGTTACTGAAGATGATTGTAAAGGGACAATCGATACCCAGGGTTACCACCACCAGATTTATTTAATGATTATTGTAATAGGATATTTAATTAAAGACTGTTTTGTCTGGCATTTGACACAACGAATTACCAAAATAACTTTTACATTCGTTATTGAACGATCTTTGAATGAAAATAAAAAAACATATCATCCAATTTGAATCTTGTGTTAGCCATCGAAAAAGATAACGAAATTACTTGTAAAGTTTCAGCATTAAAAAACATTAAAAGAAACCAGGTGGTTTCACTACAGGCTAATAGCGCTTCTTGATAACATGACATTTCCCATATAGAAATATGACTTCTGGAAGAATTCTGATGGTATTCTTATTTTTGATTTGGACGACAGAATTATCTTCGAAATAAATTGTTTAAGAATTAAGCATTACACATATAGCAATAAGACTTATAGAAGTTTAGGCTTTTCAATAGATGAACACTATCAATCTAGACAAATTTGGGAACTTAAACAAAATCTCAAAAATGAATTATTTCCGTTACAGAAATTTTCAGTAAAACTAGTTATTTGTATCTTGTCTTAATCTTTTTTATTTTTATTTATTTTATTTTTTTTATGCTTTACGATAATCCTCCAAATTTTTAATAAAAGGCTAGACAACAAAAACTAGTTAATGTAAGTTATTATTCGGAAACAGTACATATAATTTGGTTGAAATGCATAAGAGAAAAATTAAATCGAGTTCTAAACGAGACTTCTAACAGAGATCATAATTCTGACTTCCTTCGAAAATCAGAAATAAGATTTCTTAATAATTCACATTTTCGAATTCTTGGGGAAAAGACTTCTTAAAGTGCTCATATATATAGAAGGTAGAAAAAGACTTCTCATTGAATTCGCAATTTGAACTACTTAAGAAGATGTCATTATCAGACATCTTAAAGAAATCTCGGATATTTGCTGGGTTATAGGTGCTTTTCAATAAATATTATTTTAAAATAAGCACGAAAATTATAAATAAATAATTATTATTCTAATAAATAGACATATCTATTCTTTCAAAAGTAGAACTATTTCAAATCAGATAAATAGTAATAGAAAAATTGTTGAAATATTTTAAGGAAGTAAACTTATGCCTTTTTTGACAAATTATGTATAAATTAAGTTTAAATTGAAAATTTTCAAGCATAATTAACAAATTACTCACTTAATGAATTGATTATTAAATTCCTAATGCCGTATATATTACAAATAAATTTTTCAAATATTTCACTGTAAATATCACTTGTATAAAATCACACTATATTTAGAGCTTTTATATTATAATTTTCAACAAATAAAACTCACTAAATTCACTTATAATAATAATAAATAAACTATATTGTTGTAATCACTGCTATTTCACTTTTAAACAGAATAGCTATCTATCTATCACTTTTTTAAAACACTAAAACTCAATAATAATAATAAAAAAAAGAATAATAATTAATAACTTGAATGGATGGATGGCACTTCACACAAACAGTTGAACCAAAAAAACTTTTTTTTAATGTTTTTTAGAAGAATTAAATAAAACTCAACAACACACACTAACAACGATATTTGAACTCTTTTTAAATAGGCAGATGTATAAAAGCTTTAGTCCAACAATATACACAACACACACCTAAAGAGTGTGTTATTAAAGTTGAAATCTACTACATCAGAGAACTGTAAAACTGTAGTATGTATGTGTAGTGTAGTTAAGTTAGGTTAGTATACGCTAGCTATACAGATAGTTATAGCAGAGAGGTAAGGTATACACTAAAACTATATTATAAAATCACTCACATGGAAGCAGTGCAGTCAGTGTATGTTGTTACGTACACTACCTACCTACCTAGTTCAGTTCAGTTCGAATAAATTAAAATCTGTAGGCGGAGCTATTCACAATACAATACCATACACTCTAAACTGAACTGAACTACCTATATATACATATTTATAATCAGATTCCTGTAAGTAAATGTGAGATAGAGTGAGATGGTTATATACAATAGTAGATAATGATGAATATATCAAAAGAATTTGATGTTGTGTTTGAATGGAGTATAGGTATTGTAGGTAATATACGGTTGATATTCTAGAAGTGTATATGTTACAGTTAAAGTGATTTTGACCAAACACAACCCGGAATCTGTTATTCCTATTGTAAGATGATCTGGTGATATCCTGTATTAAGTACTGGCCTCGGTAAACGCAACTTGATTACTGGGACTTTGACGAATGGCATGCAACAAGCTAAGTTGTGTTTTACGACAGCTAAACTATTTTAGCGTTCTCGGTTGAAACTGACTGGGCAATGTTGGTTAAACTAACGCCTTCATAAATTAGGAACCTCTAATGATCCAACTAGTAGGTCGTGCCTGGAGGACTAAAGAATGTAAAGAACAGGTAAAGAACGTAATCTGTCAGTCAATTTTGTTAAATAGAGTTCGATATTAAGGATGGTGTTGTTGTCGACTCATATGTTTTAAAACACCTACCATCTATTTAAATAATACTCTCCATTTAAAATATAATGTATTAAGACATGTTCACGATTATTTAATTATACTCTAAAAAACATACTCATTAGAAATCTTGTAGTTTTGACTTGCAATTTGTGTATTCAATTGGACACTAATTAAATACTTATATAAGATATTTGTATTTTTAAAACGCGGTCGGAATTGTCGACTGTGTACTGGGTAGTGGATACAGTGAACCACCGACCAGTACACAGTGAACCATGGTATAAATAAATTAAAAAAATACATTTCTAAGCTATTTAGACAACAAAACTAAAACGCCTGGTGGAGTAGAGCTTGTCAAATAATCCTTAAAGTGTTTCTAGGAAACACCTCAACAGGAACACGTGATTGTTCACTAGTTCAAAAGTTTGAGATCTTTGTTTAATTGACTATTGCCGCATCAAAAGCTAATTTCTTACATTATTTTCTTGTTGAATAATAAAATAGAAGGGTAAATTCTTTCAAATTGATGCGTGTTTCTATATTAAATTAAACGCTAATGTAATCTCAGTCTAAAGTGATATAAGGATTCTCTATCATTTTGAAGCTTATCTTATTTACTCCACAAATTTAATAATATGGAGAGCAACTGCCATGTTTTCAAAAGTACGTTAACTAGCGGTTTACTTTGCGTTCATGGTTCACAGTTGCACATGAGGCATTGAATATTTTACAGTTTAAAATCAAATTAATTTGTTTTAATGCCTATGTTACATATTTTACATAAAGTAATGTTTTATAAACATTATTTGGATACCCGAACTTTAAGTTAATTTTTAATTTTAAGAATTTACTGTAGTTATGTTTTATTCTTTGTGCAATCTAGCCACAATCATAAATGTTCGGGGGAAATTTTAAGAAATTAGGAAATTATTGTGTACTTACATTTTGGCTCATTTACAAAACGAAGTATACCTATTATTTATTATACCCAGAAGTCCAATGAAAAATTAACCACAATCATTATTGGTTTTGTCATTAATTTATACATTATGTAGATATCCCATAGTTTAGCTGGCTGGATAAAGTGTGCATATTATTATTATTATTGTTATTATTCAATTGATATTTTATTTAAAAATCAACGTTTAACCAATAAATTCATACTTTCAATGAATCTCATAATTTAACCGTAACACATACAATTACTAAATAATACAATGCATGTATACATAATACTGTTGAGCATTTTATTCACTTTTTTTTTACATTTTTTATCTTCGTTTTACATGCATGTATACAAAATTATAAAACATAAATATCACTTATTAATATTTTTTTGTTTTTTAATATTTTGATATTAAAATATTCATTGTCCGAAACCAATATAACAGTGTTTAATTAAAAAAAATAATAATTTTGTTTTTTCATCATATTCAAACAACTTTATTATTCGATTTTAAATTAGTCAGCCTATTCAGGAATATCTCTTAAATTTTTTCAAAAACAACTAATACTTTATATATTCTGATATTCAAAGAAATTTAACAAAAAATCTCAATACAATATTTGCAACTATATTTTTTTATTTAAAGTTTGAGAGCTTTAATTTCTATATAGCTATTAATCAAAACTATGTTTTGTACAGCAGCGTTAGTAATTGGTCATCTTTTTCGTACTATTTCTGCAATATATATAACTTGTAAAAATATCTAGCATAGAAATAATTAAACTTACATTTAATGAACCAAATGTAATAAAAATCAAGTGACGATAATAACTAAAAGAGTTAATTGTTTAGATACTTGACATAGTATGATTGAATTTCATTGTTTGAACTATTTTTAATTAGTATTGATAAAATACCAATGTGTGTTTATTAGCCAAATTTGAGTTAAAATTGTTGGCGAATCCAAACATTTTACGAAAAAATGTTTTAGGTTTTTTTTTTAAAAAAATAAAACTTTTTGTATTTGAAATTTTCGCCTGTTTTTTATAGTTTTAACGTTGGGTCAAGTATCCATTGGACCCAATGAACCGAGTTTGCTTAATCACTTTAAGCTCACTAACTCTTTTTATTTTTGAGTTAATGAAATGGATTAATTAGATGTTTCTATGAACATCTGTACCAAAATTTTGTTTCTGAGTTTGACATTTACTAGCGTTACAAACTTTAGATGTAACTAAATAACATGTATTTTATAAAGATCCCGCACACGGTACGATTTTCTGATCAGAATTGTACATATAATGCTGTCTGAAGTAGCTTCAGAATTTCTGAGGTATAAGATTTTCTGAAGTAGGCCATCTGTGGTGACTTTTTAAAGGTAAAACACGGTTTATTTCGATTTCCGGCAAAACTACAAGTCTTATGGAAAAAAGTTAAATGGCAAAGTTTTAGGTAATAAAAAGATCTATAACTTTTTTGTATTTATACTGTTTTCACATAACCTCAACATTTTTCGATTGAAAATTAGAGTGTTTTTTCGATATTTATTCAAAGAAAGATGAAAAAATAAATATTTTAAATCAAAATAATTACCGTGTATTAAAAAGGTAAGGGAACATAAAAAGGTAAGTTTTCACCAAATTTCGGAGAAACAAATTAAAAATCAAAAACTTGGTTATTTCAATTTTTCACATAAATTTTGAGGATATTTAAAAAAAGTGTAAATACAAATATTGTAGATCTTTTTCTTACTTACAACTTTACTATTTAACTTTTTTCCATAGAAACTAAAAACACTCACCCCCCCCCCCTACTTCCCGAACTCAGATCGCCCGTAATCTATTTTTTCTTTCATTTTTATCATATTATCTTCCGTTTCCAATGGGTTTCATCCTACTATAATTTTTTTTTGTTTTCAAAAATATTCTACCCTGATATAAAAAGAAATAAGTAAATCCATAAAGTATGCATTAAGTTGCTAGCAAAACTATCGAATAACCGATTAAAAAAATACAAATAAGGAAAAAATAAAGATGAAACTGGAAAATATGAGAGTTTATTTTGGCTGGGCTTCACAGGAAATTAATTTATACAAAAACGTGAAAGATCATTATATTGCTTTATCAGAAAAAACGTATTATGTTTTCTTATAACATTTTCTCGTAAAGAATATTTTATGGTTCGTGAAAATCCATAAAATGCTGAATAAAAATTTTTTATGTAAGCTTAAAACGTTACATTTTACAAATATGCAGAACTATCATACGAATAAGTAAATAAAATGTGTTTGAAATCGTGAGATTTCTCTTAGAATGGTGAAAATTCAACATTTTTGCCTAATTTTTCGTAGTATATTTTATATTATGTAATGCATTTATTTTGATTTTTGAATGATATTTATTTTGATACTATTTAAATAATCGTGCTTTAACGTATTTTGTCAGAAAATTGTAAAAAAAATTTGGAAAACGGTTGATCCTAAAGGCCATCCCTGCAACTTCCCGCTAATTTAAATACCTAAGCACTTAAAATTTAACATATTACAATGTTTTTCAGCTAAAAATTTGGTTTTTGAGCTTTGATGTTAAAAAAACACTTGTTACCGAATATTTCGTTAACGATATCTCTCGAACCAATCAACCGATTTTTACGTTCTTGGCGGCGAACAACGCGGTTTTTAGATCTTTAATAATTATTCTATATCATCAAAAACGATCCGAAAAGACATTTCGAAGTTATGTAAAAAAAACACTTTTATATGAAATTTTTCGTTTACGATATCTCTCGAACGAATCAACCGATTTTAACCGGATTGTTGGTGATCGACGTGGTTTATCAAGGTTAATCTGATTAGTTTTTTGGAGTTGATCGATACAGCCATTTAAAATATATTCCAAAAAAAACACTTTAGAAAAAAATTTTTTTCGTAGTTTTTTTGAGATGTCTTGACTGGTCCGAATCGGTTCAAATTCAGGAAATCTAAGTTTCGTGATTTTTTTTGAAACGCCACTTGTTTGGTTCAAATCGGTCAATTAAAAGTTATAAGCGGGTCACATACTGACATACATACACACACACATACAGACAGGGTGACACCCTCACAGAAACCGTCAAAATAGTTTTCTAGGACCTTAAAACGTCACGATCTGATCAAAACACGAGTTTTGCAAAACGGGGTAAAACCAATAACTTCCCGATTTCCGAAAATTTTTAATTTTTTTAGCGGGAAGTTAAAAATTCCGTAATGGACTTCAATCCCATTCAATCTTATTCAGATTGAATCGGAATAAATTTGGAAATCTGAATAGGTTTGAATTCCGAAAAACCTTTTCAAAATTTTGTATTGGAATTAATAGGAAATTATTTATAGCATTTTATAGGAAATTATGAGTATGTTTTAATTAGAACGAATAATAAATTGAATTTATTGATGATTAACCTCTCAATCGGTTTTAAGAACATCCTTAAAACGGAGAATGAAACGAAAGTGTCATATCTTTTTAGTTGGTCACAATTATGACTTCAGCTTCATACAAAGTTTGGAGATATTTAAAAAGTAAATAAAATGACGTACACAAAATTAAAATCGGTTGACAAGTTTTGTCATAAAAAGTAAAAATTCTTCAAAATATGTCAATATATTATAAACAGAAACAACACCTATGAAAGCCTATTAATATCGTTTTGATATTTACTTGTATATACAAATTCAATTACTAACGAACGAACGAACGAGAAGGAGATAACGAGTTGAAATTTGAGTTATTTTTTTCTAAACCTAAAAAGTAAGATGAAATTCGTGAATGAGCAAAATAGGTCCAAATGGATCCATGACTCAATTTAATCATAGAAGATAGAAGAAAAATTTGACCACCAAAAATGTTTTTTTTATAAACAAAAACTACTTTTGTTTCAAACATTTTTTCGTAAAATATTTGCATTCGCTTTAATTTTAGCTCAAATTAAGAAAACATGCACACATATAATTACAATACATATTATTATACAAGTTTATATAACTGTATAGACTGTATATTAAAAGTATTTTATGTACACTAATTAAAAATAGTCCATGATATTCAATCATATGTCGAGTATCTAAACAATTAACTCTTTTAGTTGTTATCTTCACTTCTTTTTTTTAATACTATTGACATATGCTTCTTCAGTCTTTATGACCATTTTCAAATAAAACCAGTACTCTGTGGTTACATAAAACTATGAACACACAGTGTTGAGTCTAGTTTTTTGTTTCATTCCCATATCTAAATCTTAAAATACTTTTTTTAAATTACTTAAATATTATGACTTTTACTGTTTTTAATAGTTTTTATTCTTACAATGAAAGATAATTAACATTTAAAATCGTTTATAAAAAAAAAAAAAAAACTTTTGTCTCAGCACGTATCTTGAATTTAACTCTAACTAAAATATGTTAAATAAATAACTTTTTTTTTATTGCTGTAATCTGTGATCACATAAATAATATGCATTATTATTCAAAAATGATTTTATATCCTTCCTCTAAATCCTCTCTCTAATGCTTCTTCAAAATTAATAATAGAAGTACCGATTTAAAGACTACGTTTTCTTTTAATACATTCTAAGAGTTTGAAATAGACACGAAAATAAACATATTGAGTTTTAAATCGAAGGTTATAATGATTTTTGTTTGGTGTATAAAAGTGTTGACCAACGCAACAAGTCTACAAAATAAAAAATAGTACATGTTTTTATTTATTCGCTTTCTTGTATGTCTGTGCGTTTAAACTAACTTCTCGATGAGTTAGATACTTGAAATTTGGACCAGATGTGGATGATAATGGTCGAAAAACGAAAGGACGATGAAGAAAAAAAAAAAGAACAAAACAGCAAAAATAAAAAAATTAAGAAGAATAATAAAAATTACGTTCACTATACGAACAATTTCATTCCTATAGCCCTAAATAAAAGCAGTAAATTAAAATAAAATTGATTTTTAATGGACCATGTTTTTATAACGGACTAAAAAGTATAAAATAGGTCAACAGCAGCCTAGTTGAGCTCTCTCTAATGAATTAATATCAATATCTACAGCATTCGTTATCTTTTTCAAGTTATACTTCGTTAGATGCGTTATGAAAAAATGATGAGAGTGAAATTTTAAGATGCGTGCGCATCACCGTCACACTAAATTCACAGGTTGAAGCTGTTTTTATGATTTATGTTACACTTAATGTAAGAAAATATATATTTATTAATTTAATTTATCAAATTTAAACAGCTTTATTGACTGTGTTGACTATCATTCTTAAGTCCTTTTATTATTTTATTATAATTAATTATTTGCATGCAATTAAAACTTGTTTTTAATGATGCCAAAGAAGTATAACTTCTGAAGCCCGTACATATGTACACGCACCCATTTTTGTTTTGTTTTGTCTTTTTTGTTTTATTTATCTTTCTCTCCTTTTCATTTTTCTTTTTTTTTTCACATCCACTTCTGAGCTGCGCCCGCCAATATATTAGAATATAATATTGATTCATTATGTTTGGTTTTTAATTAATAATAATTAGAATAGTTTCTGATATATATGATGATCATATATAATAATATATGATAATTAAAATTGAGAATTGAGAACAAATCAGTATAAAGAATCTTGTATAAAGAAATATGAAAAAGGTGAAAAATTCAACAGCTATGAAAAGTTTATCGAAATATTGGAAATTTATAAGCAAAAATATTACATAATAGATAACGGAAATTCAATTTATTATTACATTTATTTGGATAAGGAAAATCTAAAGTTTAACAGATCTGTGGCTTATATGTTTAACTCTGGAGAAAAAGACAAAAAATTCTTGTGATTTTTAAATTTTATGTATTTGTGCAATAAATATAATCAATACAATTTAATAATGCATTATTTCATTATTTAATTATTTATACCTCCAACCAGTCATGTCACAGTTTTAAAATATAGACTTTGTTCAAGTTTAAAAACGCCATCTAAACTGGCAAAAAAAATTTACTTTATTAGAGACATTAAATATAAAGTGCTCTGTATTTATATCACAGAAAAAAAAACTTTCATCCTTTGGACGTTTATATAATATAATATTAGACGTTATTGCTAAAAACAGAGTACTTTAAAATGATAAATATTGAAAACAATAAAAATTATTCCAGTGAATTTAATTTTAGCTTATTTATCATAATGGATTTGATACAAAATTTAAACAGTCATCCAAAATTCATTGAAAGTATTTTTCTTATAAATTACTTGTTTTTCTACCAACTGTTCAAAATATTAAATTTTTATCCAATGTTAAAGTTGAAATATGATAAGAATATTCAATTGAAAATAGGTTAAAATCACAACCGTTGTTGATCTGTTAAAATTAACGCTATCGCTATCAATTGCCGGTTTTTAATAAAATTGTATTCGAATATTAATTTCATCGGTAGCAGCATTATTATTGAATAATATATTAATACGTGAAAAAATTTTCATAACCCTTTTTAATAAAATGGGGGGAAGAGGAGTATGAAATTTAGTACACTTATAGTTTATATAAAGAAGGACTGAAGAATGCTTATATTTTTTTTTTAAAATTATGTATAAAAAATACATTAAATCAATAAAAAAAAATATGACACACACATATATAAGAGGTGTTGTTTATATTACACACACTACCATACACACGCATATATACTCATTTGATTAATTTAATGTTTTGTTTAAAGGCACGTATACATACTGTTTTGTTTAAAGGCCAATGCGATTCACTTTTGATTGATTATGGTCGAATTATATATCATATACTAATATTATATTAACGTCCAACGATGAAATTTATTTCTGTGATATAAATACAGAGCACTTCATATTTAATGCCTCTAATACAAAAACTTTTTTTTTTTTTTTTTGTAAAAACTAAAAAATTTTCATATCAAATTACTAGTATTTTGAACAGCAATATCCGTTAATATGATGAGGTTTCCAAACTCGAACAAAGTCTTTATTTTAATATTGACATGAGGCTTGAGGTATAAATAATTGAATAATGAAATAATGCATTCTCAAATTATATTCATTTTTTTATTGATCAAATACATAAAATTTAAAAATCGCAATCAATTTTTTGAGTTTTTTCTCCAGAGTTAAACAGTCATATTAAACCACAGATGCAAAAAAAAATCTGTTAAACTGAAAATATTCGATGCCGATGTCGGCCACGGAGATAGTTTCGTATTTAATACGTGCTGAGGAAGTTCTATATCTATTATTGGTAGTATATTTAAAAAATGCTCTTGTACTTAAAAAGACTAATGAATTGAATGTAATTATGCTGATAAATACAGACACGTATGACATACATTACGTACGTACTATGATAGGTACGGATTCATTATAATTATTATAAATATAATAATGCATGTGCTGCACTTGTGTTTAGAATTAAAAATAATAAAAAAAAAATTAATTTAAATATTTGATTACATGCATAATATAATATACAATATTATTTATTATTACTTGAATATTACTAAAATATTATATTATACATAATAGACGAAGGGCTGGACATACTTGCTTATGCAAAAATCAAAGATCATGCTATATCAATGTTTATTGTTAAGAATATCGGCTGTATCGACAAATCAAATTTATGAATAGTCTTCTCACGTTTCTCTTTAACATAGGACAACTTCAATTTTGGGTTTGTAATAGTTTTCCACTCTGTATGTACAAATGAATGTAATTTCATGAAAAAGGACCGATTTTAAATTTGTTACGGAAGTGATATAACAATATGAATACATGTAACGCGTAGTATTTGAAAAATTGAATGTTTTTGATGTGGGTGTATTTCGTGAAAAAGGGGGAATTTATAAACATACATGCGAGTAATATAAGGTTCACTCCTATACATTATTTTTTTAAATTTCGATCAAGACAGTCCAAAATGCAAAGTGAGAAAGTATGAAATTTTGAACAAAGTATTCTATTATAACGTAGGTGAGGACTATCTATTTTTTTTTTAATTTAACCCTTAAAAGAGTGAAGAGGGGGGTTCAAATTTTTTGGGGTATAGTTCAAACTGCGGAATCAGAAAAATTGATATTTTCATCATCCTACTATAATGTTATTGAAATCATAGAAAGACCCACCGGGTGATTTAAATTTTAAATAAATTCCAAACCGCAAACTAACCGCCTGCTCGATCCAATGTTTGTTTTAAAAGGGAACTACTTAACTAATTTCTGAAGAGTATTCGTTTTCATTTTGAAGTTTTAATATTTCTGAACTCGAAAAAAAGTACTGCTTGGCCTGTTTATTGGCGTACGCTGGTAGAACGGTTTGAGAAATGTCAAAAAATACTACGTCTTTAAGTCTAAGAGAAAGTCCGCAACAAGATACACGTAGCTTTCATAATTTAAGGTATTTTATGTTAAAATACGTTATAATTAATTGTACCAATTTATTTAGGTACATAATATCGAAATAAATAATTTAATTGTTTACAACTACAATAGGAGGCAGGACTTCAATTGAAGCGTCGTCACAAACATGTATTTGAAGTTTTTTTTAAAACATCTTTAAAAATAAGCAATATATGGACATTTAAAATTCCTAAACAAACAAAGAGGATAAATACCTTCGTATGACGTCAGCTATTACTATCTTCATATAAATTGCATGTTAAACTTCATTCAAAAAAGAGGTGGAAAACAAAATTTGATGGCTTACAACTTTGTTTTTGAATCAATTTGAATTTAATTTTCAAGTTTTGTTATGGTATTGAGTTTATTATCACATTTCGATGTGAAATATAGCAAATTTCACTATTAATAAGTCTTTTGGCTACAGATTACTTAATAATTCCGCGTGACTCTGGGATGCGTATTGCTACTTTATAATTAAACAATCATTAAAATTACAACTTATAAATATTTTACTCAATTTTAAAAAAATTTACAAGGCAACTTCGTATGCCACAATATTTAAACTATTTTTCTCCTCAGCTCTTAGTCTAATAAGTTAACGTAAATATAAAATATTTTTATATGTTTTAAATATAATTTTATGCATAGAATTACATAGAGAGATTATATATATGATGCCTGTAGTTCTTGTAGTTCAGAATAAAGGTATAATACATAGGTACTTTAATAACTACATAGTGTACTTACTGGGTACTGTGTAGAGTGTAGTTATACTCACTTTTATTATGATTATTATTATTTATAATCATTTTTAGTTAGAACAAAATAAAAAAAAAAACTTAATAAAAATTTACAAACTTACACATGGATTCATTATTAGCAATGTAAAGTAAGTCCGGGGGAACAGTTTTTATAAGACGCTATAAAAATCAAAATAGTGGTGTTTTTTTTCAAATTATTAATTTTAAATCAATCATTTAATCATTTAACTATAAAATAACACAAAGTAATCGACAAAGTTTAAGATAAACACAATTATATACAACCATCTTTTCTATACATCTCGACTTGCCATCTCTTTTGAGACATTCGGGGGGTGATGACCATATTAATTTTATCATCCTTATTTTCTTTTTTGTATGCCATTTTTAGTTCTTAGTTTATCGTCTTTGCTTTTCTTGCTGTTATTTGGTTATTTGAGAAGTTAAAGTAATACAGTATTCTTTGACTGTATAGGTTATTAGATGTATAACAGCCGTTGTCTCGGATTAAAAACTGTTACTGAGCTTTGGCATACAGTTGTGTGCATCTTTACCAGACCAAATGTGTTCATTTCTCGTTAATCAACCAGGAGAGATTAATTACTTGGATTTGATAACAATGATGATGTTTCACATCTGTAATATAAATCGAGGTAAAACATAAAATTACGAATTTCTATTCAAATTTTATGACCGTGAAACTAGATGTGTACAAATTCAAAAACTTGTTCGTTAAGAAAACCCATTAATCGGTGTTTACTTACTATTTTTGATTGAATTTCAATATCATTTTGCATGTGCTGCTGGTAGCCTACGGTTATAGAAGTGTATTCATAAAATATTACAATCTGTCTATTGGTTCCGAAAATAACTGGACTAATCATCTCTCCCGTATGGTCATCTCCCCCAGACTTACCGTATTAGTCTATTTCAAATGTCTTAAATTCAAGGGTATTATAAAACGAATCAATTACGTTCAAGCATTTTTATAGTTTAATATGTTACTTTTAGGGACGGACGATCATTATGTGATTTCGTAAAAAATCGAAATCAAAGCGAAATTCGAGATATTCACAAGAAAATTTTTTGTAGAAAATTAGATTATCCATAGGAAAACGTTAAAAAAATTTTCATCATTTTTAGTACTCAAAATAATTCAAAAACTAAACTAAAAATATTGGAACATTTACGTTTTGTATTTGAACTTTTTAATAATTTAATCATATCTTTTTTTCACGACATTCTATGTACAAAAAACTGTTACTGAGTTATTGCCAAGTTCACTATTGTGACAGTATTTAAAAGTTATAATGTTGATGGAACTAAAAATATTTTGAGTGTTCATAGACTCACCAAATTAGTTTCTCCAAGATCAACCGGTTAAGTTAAAAACGATAAGAAATAACGATCTGAAATTTAAAATGTAAGATTAAGTTCATGAATGAACAACACAATCAGTCTATTGAATCCAATGAGCCCATAACTCATTAACTTTTAAGAAATACGAAAATTCAAATAAAAAAAAATTTTGTGCCTTAATATTTAGTGTATCTTATGAATGTTAATAATTATAAATAGTTAACATTGACACTCAAATACATATTTAAAACAAATAACACGGTATAATATAGATACCGTAAGCTTAGCAACGTTGGTCGTATGAAGAAATAAAGCCCATTTTTTTGAGAGCCAATTTCATTTTTCTTTTTAAATATAGTTAAGTTTTTAACACCTAATAACTTTTTTAATGCCACCAAAAAACATTATGAACAAATTATTTAAAAAATTAAAAACATAATTTTTCCAAAATTTTTAGTGTTGTTCAAATATAGTATAAAAATCGTTTTGATATTCTTACGTTAATGTGTTAAAAGTAATTATATACACGGATATAATTATGTTGTATATGAATATATTATGGTATATTAAATTTAATATAAAATATTTAACGTACCAACAAAAATTATTTTATGCATGTTCATTTCGAATAACTGAATAATTAATGTATTTTATATATCAATCAGTCTATTCGTTTCAAGGTAAATCAAAAACAAAATTTGAGAGTGTGTTCTAAGCTTAAAAATTTTAGCTAATTCAGAAATTTTTGGTATAGGCCATGAAAATTTGAAATCAATGGGCGTGTTTGACCGAAGTAAGTACTTACTAAACTTAGTAAACCAGTTAGCATAAAAAAAAATTAAAATCTTACAAGCTGACTACAGCGCTTTTCCACCAAGACAGACTTACTGGCATAACATAACACAAAACACCGGTTTACGTTATGTCCCGTACATAACCTCATTGACTGAATATAATTTATTGGAGAAATATTTTATTGGAAGAAATATTAAATGACTCAGTGGATAATATCGATAATTTAGTGAATTAAGTGCTTCTGTATCTGAACAATGACAGATCAGTTCCTGTCCATTTTGTTTACATCAATAATAATTAAAATGGCATCGTCTATTAAGCCATGCTTACTGCGTTAGCATTTATTTTGTGTCTCGGCCGAAAATATTGTAAGTATAGTAAGTGACTTACTAAATTTATTAAGTACTTACTTCGGCCAAACACGCTCATAATGTGTCTCCGTTTATGTTTACGACAGCCAAATAGACAGAGATATATGAGAATTCTATACCGAAAATTTGTCAGGGCTTTCAATATTTTTACCATTATATACTTTATACAAACTTCAATATACTTTCATATATTTTATTATATATGTCGCGTATAACAAAAAAAAAGAAAAATATTTAAAAACTTTGTCTACCTCCAGTGTTTTCATGTGGTTAAAAGAATTAAAACTTAAAAAAATAAATTCTTCATAATATTTATGATATGTGGTAATCGTTTGTTACCACCAACAACTGATACTTAGTTTTAATCAACATTCAACCACAATAAAATTTCCTAATGAGTAAGTGATTGCGGTTGGTACTCAACTATATGGTGGAATGACTCAAATTTTAAAATTAATTAAATGATGTTCTGGACGGATCATTTGGAAAATAAAATGATAAAACCAATTAAATTAAATTTTTGATAAAAATTTCATAAATAAGAAAATATTTTTATATGTTACGTCAACAACATAAAATCTCAAATATTAAATTGAGTACATAACTTTTATTTTCTTTTACTATCAGTAAAAGCAAAATTTTGTAATCATGTTAAAATTTCGATTTCAAGTTTTCACCTTAAATATACGTTTTGAGGTCCCTTAATTCCAAAAAGGTGGTTTTCAGAAATGCGTGTGTGCGTTTTCTTGTGTGCTTTTGTAAGACATCTATATCACCTATCGAACGTCAGGTCCAAAATTCATCAACCTTGGTATTCTATCTTCATGTCTTCAGTTTTGTCGTGAGGTGATTTTCAGTTTTTCTACGTTTCCAACAATTTCCATCTTTTAATCTAATCACAAAATAATTTAAGCTCTAAAACGTTTATTTGAAGCATTTTTCAGGGAACATACAAAATACTAAACATACTTTAATTTTCATTTATTAAGAGTTTTTTGTAAATTATTAGTAAGATTTCCATTTTGTTTGTTTAAAAAAAATTAATTAATTTATTAATATTAAGTGACAATTAGTAAAAACCAAATACATGAGTGAGCCTTACGTAACAAGCAGATGATGTGTAACATCTGACATCTAACCTTGATAATATAGCAACATTAATATGTAATAATTCTGAAATCAAATAAATAATTTAAACAAGTGAAGATAAAAACTAACAGAGTTGAATTGGTTAGATACTCGACATATGATTGAATATCATTGTTTGAACTATTTTTAATTACCTATCATTCATAAAATACTATAAATATTCAGTCTATACAGTTATATATGTATTCATGTATAATAAAAATATGTATTGTTATTACCAACATGTGTTTATTAGCACAAATTTGAGCTATTAGCACAAAATTGTGGAGAATTCAAACATTTTGTTTCAAAAAAAAATTTAGTGTATTTTAACTATACTTCTATCTTTTATAGTTTTAAAAGTTGGGTCAATCATCCATTGGACCCAATGGACCAATTTTCCCATTCACGAATTTAAACTCACTTTTTTTGTTCAATAATATACCACCACAATTTAAGTTCGCTATCTCTTCTTGCTTTTGAGTTATCGTGATGACGAACGGACGGGCAGGCGAAAATGGACTAATTAGGTGTCTCTTAGAACACCTATAACAAAATTTTATTTGTGCGGTCAATATTATAATCCGTTACAAACTTTAGACTAAAATTAATACCATCTAACATATTATATACGCCGAGTTTAAAAATCAAAAACCTGACTGCGAAAAGAAAATTTAAAAATAATGCACTAAAACGACCGAAACACCGATTTCAATTTAACAGACTAATTATATGATGAGTTGAAAACCTAATTTAAACACCCGTATTTAAGTCTGGTAGAAAGAGAAGAAACGCATTTTAATGCGGATTATGACCTTAGGCAGCTCATATTATATCCTGCGAATCCGAAGTAGAGTTTACGTTGTTTATATTAATTTTGTTTTTTATTCTCCATCTTGTTTCGGACTTTATAGTGCATAACTTTTAAATTTTAATTTTATCGATCCAGTCTTTGATTTTTCTAATTTTTATTATATTTTTGACTGTTGAGTGTACCGACAAACTTTTATGAATCCCATCAAATTCAATCTTATGATGTTCTAAAAATCTTTCTGTTTATATACTTATCTGAGGACACTTGGAATTTAGACCCCCCCCTGATGTAACGTAATTACCGATCTCAACCGATCACCAAAGTTAAGCAACAACAGACACACTCAGAACACATGGATGGGTGATCATCTAGGATAGCTGTTGTATAGATTAAATATTTACTCACTGTAGTCACTATATAACTTTAGTAGTTGAAAAAGTGACTTAAAATAATAATAAAAAAATTAATAAAAATAACGAAGTATAATTCTATTCAATGAATTTTTTTCATGTAAAATGATTGAAGATGGGTGGCAGTGTGGGTGTGTGTACTCCTACACAAAGCAAAAACATTCAATTTACATTAAAATTCATTTTCAAATAATGTGCGCAGTTGTTCACATCACTTCCGTGTTTTTTTTTTGGATGCTTATAATAATACAATGGTTTTTTATTAATTACTAAACATGAATAATAAACTATAAAATTAATAAAAAACTGTGTTAGTTATTATAATTAATATTCGGACCATGTTATGACTGTTAATAATGAAGATTTTTATCAATTCTTTATAAGTTCACACGAATATTATTATTATCTTTAGTATAAAAAATTTATTTATTTATTAATTCATATCATATGCAATAACACAATAACTATTTATAAAAAAAGATTAATATCATTCAAATGTAAAAGTTAATGCATTAAAATAATGAAAAGTAAATAAGTGAAAATAATAACTAACTGCATTTTTAATCATTAGCATTATAAAATATACTAAATATGTAATACATTCAGCCATAGAAGTCTGCTATGTAATAATATGTACTATAATAGTTATTGTGATGAATCGGAAAAAAATGATTCAAACAACTTTGTTTTAAAAAAACAAATAATAAGCAGTTTGACTAATTTTTGGAAATCATTTTAAATAATACTTTATTACATATTAATCATACTACATTAATATTTTCGGGAAATCCACAGTATTACCGAAAAACGATATTTCTGTAATGACGTTTGTCACGTTTGGTACGTGAGACTTAGCACACTAGTAAGCTAGTTTATATAACCCTAAAAAATCAAGACAGCATCTGTCATGATGACAACCTCGTTTACTACAATAAATGTATGTAATATATTCACGGTTTACTAGCTGGAGACGTCAAAGGAGTTGTTACAGGGTGTTTCCGTGGTAGATAAAATTAAAAAAAAAAAAACAAATAGGTTTTAAATTTTATTTCGAGTAATTTTTAAAAAATAAATTTGTAAGTAAATATTGTCCAAAACTCAATTTTATTTTTTTAATTAATTATTTAAGGCTTTTTGATCTTGAAGCGAATTTTCAGGTTTTCTTAAAGACCTAACTCCCATTAAGCTAATTAAGATGCCGAAGGCTGAAGCCAATTTTGGAGACCGACAAATGGAGAAAGATATTATTGGATTATTCTTACCTTCCGATCTCTGAGGCCGGAGATCATCTTATTGTATTAGTTAAATGTATAGTTACTAGAATATTATTATTAACGCCACTAATAACTTACATCATGGCCATGGCAAATTCTGATTTAATAAAGATTTCAAAATTGAGGTTGAACTATTGTTTTATTAATTGAGAATTAAAACGGTATATGTAATTAAAATTATTTAATTTTTAGTTTTGTACGTTCAATTTTTAGTTTGAGATTTTTTAACTGACAAAACCACGTGGTCCAATACTTCAATATCATTGGCCGAACACTAAACACGTAATCGATGCTGATTGGTTGACGTAGCAATTTGATAGATACTTGGAAAGTATTAATTGCGCATTCACCAACAAACATGTGTGCAAACCGTCACCAAATTAGCAACGAGTAACATCTCCTCCGAGAATCATTACAACTAACTAATTCATACTGGTGATGACAACTTTGTAGTCGAAATACGTATTTATAAATCGAAATTCATGCTAACGAAGACTTAAACTACCGGTATAATCAAAAACTACTATTTAGAACTGTCAATATTTAAAAACCATAGATTTAATACTTGTAAAAGATGGAGTCTTTCATAATAATGTATAGTTTTTAATATATTATAATAACTAATTACATTTTGGTACTCAATGAAAATATTCAGCTGGTTGTATTATGAATAGTATATTATTTTTGCTACTCTGGCGCTGATATTTCGACATGAATGTCCAATACTGCTGAAAAGGACAATCCCTATAAGTGGACGTAGTGATTCGACAAAGTGTGACATAATAAGTCTTGCTGTCTCTTCTCCCAGTCACTACATCTGTTGTACGTAGATATATTGTTCGATTATAACATCCGCAGAATGGACACTTAATCCATAATCTCTGCGAGAAAAGAGAATATAAATTGTCGACATCGTAGTGTTGGGGTATTTTTTGTATACTGAATCATTTTTTTAGCACTTTGTGACCCAAAGGTACTGTAACATGGTAGTGTGGTTGGTACAGTAACAAATATTTAACAATTATCTATCATTGCAAACACCAATTTGAAGGAATTTAAACATTTCAAATATTTTAACAATAATAATTTAACAAGAAAAATGTAAAAGTGAGTGATGTAAATAAAATAAATAATAAAATGTAAATAAAATAAGTATTAACAATAGTTGATCAAATTTTTAAATAAAATTTAATTTAAAAAATTAAAATTTAATATTTAAAGATTGTCATATTATACTCTTCGATAATAAATTCCTTGATTTTCAAAGCATTTATGCAGTACACGTGCAAAGCGTTGAGTTTTTCTTTATTTATCTCATTGAATAAGATGTGCTGGATGTTATTCGACGTAAATATATAAGGAAAATCTACAATAGTAAATTGATACCGCTTATGAGCCAAATTTAATTAACTATTCTTGATTTTTGAGTTCACAAAAGTGAACAAGTTGCCCCATGCAGTCGTCTATTGAAATGCACGACCTTGTAATTAACACATGTGTAATATTAAGAAATATATTTTTTATATATCAAAGCTATAGAAATGGAAAACCAGTATGGAGTAGTTTTTTTTTTGTATATTTCAAAAAATATAAAAAATTATAAATACTTCAAAACATTGAAAAACTCAACCACATGCAGATTAATTAAACAATTAATTCTTAGGAAATTCTATTATGTTTATAATATTAAACAAGTCATAACAAAAATATCTATGAACAAGTGAAGATAACAACTAACAGGGTGAATTGTTTAAATATTCATCATATGATTGAATTTCATTGTTTGGTCTATTTTTAATTAGCATTCATAAAATATTATAAATATCCAGTCTATACAGTATAATAATATGTATTGCAATTACCAATATGTAATAATTAGCTATATTTGAGCTTAAATTGTGCACAAAACATTTTACGAAAAAAATTTGTGTATTTGAACTTTTATAGTTTAAAAGTTGGGTCAATGGATCGATTTTGCTCATTCACGAACTTAAATTCACTATGTTTGGTACAACTTACCAAAATTATTAGATCGTTATCACTTTTTGTTTTTGAATTATCCTGATGACGGACGGAATAACACTCGGAAATGGATTAATTAGGTGTTTCTATGAACACCTACATTAAAATTTTGTTTGTGCGGTCAATATTAGGTATCGTTACCAACTTTATACTAAAATTAATATACCCTGACATATTATGTATGTTGAATATAAAAACGAACTTTAATATTATAAAAGCTTATTAAAAAAAAAACGAAAGTTTAAGAAATTACAAATTTATAAATTTCATGTATGAATCATTTCTGGAAAATGTTAAATTCTTTTTGAAAATGTAAATATTGTATTTTAATATATAATAAATAATATTATTAATATTATTATTCGTAATATGATTTGATAAATCCAAAATACCGACAAACGAAGATAAATGGCAATTTTCGTGTAATTTTATAATAAAAAATTGTTTGGATAAAAAGTTTTACTTACTAAAAAAATTATCAAGAAATGGACTTTTCAATATTGAACTACACTCAGTAACAATTCAAAAATCTAATGATGCGATGCACTTTTTATTATAACTGAAATTTGACAGTATCATAGGAAAAACACTTTAAATTTTAAGCAAGAAAATCTTGAAGACTTTTTTTTTTTTTTTTTTGATACATTTTGAATTTCTTTATTTATGAGTTAATATTTTTGAATAATTATACTTGGTCATATAATCATTTATATATTTTCGAAGAAATTTATTGTTTTACAGAAAAATTTTTCGGCACAGTAGGTTTAACACTGAAAATTAACTAAAAAAAAAATTATAGTTTAGTATTTCAAATTAACATAATAAAATCTGCAAACAAATTTTCAACACTGTGATGATATTAATTATTTATAATTAATTAATATTGAACAGATTTGTATATAAAAATTAATTGGTAAAATAAAAATGAACATAATGTACTTTTTTCTTAATAATTACTTTTGTTTTTATTCTCTATAACAATTTATAAGTCTAATGATAATTTGTATTGAGTTTATTTCTGGATAAATTTACTTTCTAAAATTCAGATAATCTGATCAAAGTTTGCGGAATGCCAATTTTCCTTTGTTGATAAACTGCAGGTATTGTATTATTTTAGTAAGAATAATATTTTATCGTACGTATGTAAAGCTAGCAGTGTCCAATGGACAGATATACTCATAACATAGCTAATTAATTATATACCAGGGTAGATAATTTTTGAAAACAAAATAAATTATAGTAGAATGAAACAAACCATTGGAAACAGAAGATAATATGAAAAAAATTAAAGGAAAAATAAATTACGGGAAATCTGAGTTCGGGAAGTAGGGGGGGTGTTTAAGGGTAAAATTCGGTTTATCTGAATTTCCAGGAAAACTACAAGTCCTATGGAAAAAAGTTAAATGGCAAAGTTGTAAGTAATAAGTTTTTAGTTTTCTATTTTTATCTTTTACATAAAAAAATTTTTTCCACAAAAACTTACCTTTCTAAGTTCCAAATACACTGTAATTTGCTTGGTTTAAAATATTTATTTTTTCACCTTATTTTGAATAAATATCGAAAAAGCACGCTAATTTTCAATCGAAAAATTTTGAGGTTATGTGAAAAAAGTGTAAACACAAAAGTTGTAGATCTTTTTATTACCTACAACTTTGCCATTTAACTGTTTCCATAGGACTTGTAGTTTTGCCGGAAATCGAAATAAACCGTACTTTACCCTTAAAAACTCACCCCTCCTACTTCCCGAACTCAGATCGATCGTAATTTATTTTTCCTTTCATTTTTATCATATTATCCTGCTTTTCCAATGGGTTTCATCCTACTATAATTGTCTTTCACTTTTTATCATTTTTTAAGGCTTCTACTCTGGTCTATTATAGTGCTAATGTAAAAAAATATAAATTTGATGTTAAAGTAGTTTTCTAGATAATAAAATACTCTGTTCAAGTCTCTCCTTCTCACACATTGTTTTCTGACATACTGGAAACTCTTCGGTAATTTAATGCTAAAGCTAAAGAAAAAAAACCCATCCTTAAAAAGTGATATGTATAGATTATCTTGCCCACAATGCAATATCGCTTATGTTGGTCTGTCAGGTAGATCATTTATAATCTTTTAAAAACCTTGCATCAATTCTTTAGAATCCCATAGTTTGAAAACTAAACCTCACCTAGAAGCAACTAAATCTAAGATGAAACAATTTCTGAACCTCACATTTTATCCATGCTCTCGTGTCAAATGAAATATGATGTATATGTTGTTTATTGATTTTAGTTGTATTTATTATTAATGTATTTACATTACATCTAATAATAATAATAATAATATCCGTATTATATTAAATAGTGATCATCAAGTGTCTGACGTCATTCAGTATATCGATAATATATTTAATATTAATTAATACATTGACAGTAATCTAATTGAATTAGTTTTAAACATATAATAGTACTTGACAAGATGATAAAATACAATTTTTGAAAATCTTACGATAAAAACGTGGAACTTACGATGGGAAAAAGCTAGCAGTGTTCAATGAGCAAAAACACTCATAACATAACATAATTAGTGGAAATTTAATGCAATAAAATAAAATGTGATGGATTGAAGTGGTTTTTTCAAAAAATGAGAATTCTGCTAGCTTTATATTAAGCTAGCAGGTAACTTCTGCAAATAACAGATGAATTTGCATATAATTTCAACACTAGGAATTTAGTGTTGCCAATATAGCTCGAAAATTAAGCTTAAAAATATTTATTTATGAGAAAAAATGAGAATACTGCTAGCTTTTAACTAAGTTGACATTTATTTGTATTTAGCTATTAAAAATATCTTTGATTATTGTGTGATCTAATATTAATAATTAAATAATTTCTAGTTCACATATTTTCGGCAAGCAGTATAGGTCTGTCAGTGAATAATAAAAATTTATTGAAAACACTTTTGAGACAACAACTGATTTTAAATAAATGTTACAAATTGTGTTAACAAACAGCACATGAAATAATTATTTATAAAATAATGGAAACTGAACTTTGTCTTATTTCACTTTAAAATTTTTTTAAAAATTACGAGTGTACTTTCGACTTTCAATTATTTTGAATGAAGAAACTGTGGGTGGAGTTGATAAATATTTTTTCGATATTTATAATTTCAAATTTAATAAAGGTGAGTTATGAAGGTCTATTTAATTATTTAAAATTGTAATATTTGTGTTTTTATTTAATTTATTGATTGCTTCTAAGGCTTCTAGCAAATTTAATTTTTGGATTTTGTCTCAAATATTTAACACCTTCGGCTTGTGTTCAATATCAATCTTATGACCACCTGTATTGGTAAGATGAATAGAGAAGTTAGAAGAAGTTTTATGTGCTCTTTAATTATTTGACACGAGAGCATGGATTAAAGATTATGTGAGGTTCAGAAATTGTTTCATCTTAGATTTAGTTGCTTCTAGGTGAGGTTTAGTTTTCAAACTATGGAATTCTGAACAATGAATGCAATATTTTTCAAAAGATGTATTTTCAGTTTCGTAAAATTACAATATCAAATTAAACGCGATGGTTTATAATCAAAATTTGTATTTCTTTTTTAATTATAAAACTAGATTTAAAAAAATTGATTTCCTCAAAACTGGAAATAAAATTTTATATCATCTATCTAATAGCTTCTTTTGTAGAAAATATAAAACTAAAAAAATATAAATTGGTTCAGGAGACAAACGAATTAAAATATATGGTTAATAGAAAAAAAAAATTAAAAAAAAAAGAAGAATCGCATTCAAAAAAATTATCTAAAAAGTAAAAAAAAAATTCAGCTTTTCCTTGTGACCAATTATCTTTTTCATTTGACGCCATCCAATAAATTTTTTAGCTAAGGATAAAATGGGCACCGAAAGGAAATTGGTCACAAGAAAAAATTTTAAATTATTATTTACTTTTTAGTTAAGTTTTTTTAATTTTTCATTTTTACTTTTGAATATTGTACGCAACCACGCAAACTTTTCATTTCTCGTAAGGTAACGATATTATTCCACTATCACATACTTTATAATTAGACCAGGACATAGATGAACTTGAATCTGCAAACATTGAGCACTACAATCTATTAATGGAATTCTGTAAAAAATGCATTAAATATTAAGGATCCAAATTTTTTAGAACCCCAACCTCTTTTGTAGACGAGCTATATAGTTTAGCGCTGTTGTAATAAATAATGATTGCTTTATGTAAATAAATTTGTCAAAAATAAACACTTTTGAACTCACCAATAAATTCTTCGTTCTCCAAAAATTCTATGAGAAAAAAAACAACTTTTCGAGAATACAATACGAAATATAATGCATGCAAACATGATTGTTTAAGACTACTTTTAAAAAAATAAAAGTTTTTGAGTGAAATCCGGGTAAACAATAAATAAAATGCCGTTTTTTATTTGCGAGTTATAAGAGTTCGAAAATGTTTATTTTTGCCCGATTTTCATAAATCAATCATTAAAGAACACCAAATCTTATAGGCCGTCTAAAAAGCAGGGTCAGATCCTAAAAAAAGTCCAGCAACATCCAGATCCTTAATATTTAAGCTAGGAGTATTTCATTGACAGAATGTGGTGATCAATTTTTGCATACTCAAGTCCATCCAGATTCTGATTTATATACTTCAGTAATACACTAAACTTTTTAAATATACTTAGTAATTTTTTTAATGTAAAATATGACAAATAAGAAACAAATATAGATAATTACAAAACATTATTCAATATCAAGTGAATATCACCAAATATAATGATATAATAATAGATACATCATATAATAATAAATAAGTATTTATTCCACTCTTTAGTTAGTTAGTCTATCTATTATCATGAACGGATTTAAAAATAAAAATATAGGTATTATAATATAAAATTTGTTTTTATTATTTTTTATTGTAATCTATGCATGTATGAATAGTTGGTTTCATTTTTGTTGTTCCTATGTGAACCTTGTAAAACCAGTTTTATAATATTATGTATATGGATACTTATACAGTGTGGCTCGTGTTCACAGTCATCATAGTCGAAGTATAGACCAATATAGACCAATTTCAATTTATAAAAGCAGTAATAAATGTGTATTAGTAGAACTCTAGACAAATTTTAATAGAATAACAAATAAAGTGAGAGAAGACATTTTTAATAATTTCAAAAAAAAAAAAGTGTTAAATAAATAAATAAATAAAAGTCTGCTGAGAATGATATGGAGTAGTGTTAGCACGGATTTGTGGATTTATTACCACTTACGGTTTACCCAGTGATGAAACTTTGTAGTTGAGCCAGCACGGGGCTGCATATATAGAGAGAATTTTGTAAGGGTCTGCGTGTTTTTAGTCCTTACGTTTACTCAGTGGTTAAACATTTTGGACGTCGCGTGCTTACTTAAATCTCATACACACAGACTCGTCCACAGTGCTAGGTCGATCCAATTTAACCACTAGACAAAAACTAAAAAACTGTCAGAGACATTTACCCTATAAACACTGATATCACTTTAAACAAAGTTAAAAAAATATTGTAATTAGTAGATGATCTATTGTAATTAAAGCATAGGCTAGACACTATATTTTTTTTAATGTTTTTTAATAAACATCTTTGGAAGAACAATAAACACTTATAATAAATAACTTCTTCGTGAAACTTGCACCAAATTAAAGACGAGTAATATCTCAAGTTAGAATATATGTTATTTGAATAGCTAGGAGACAAAATTATGATTTAAAATTGATACGGGTGATGATTTCTTTGTAGTCGAAATTCGTATTGTGAATACGTATACAAAAAACTGATCAAGATATTAAGACGAATTTGAAATTTTATAGAACCGCCTTCATTTATCAAATCGATTAAAAATTTGTTTAAATTCGTCTTATTTAATAAAAACAAACATGTGTGCAGTTTACATGCAATAGAAGTGAAACTTCAAAATAGACAAATATAACATTTCAGTAATACGAGAATACAGAGTAGAGTCTTTGGGTAGAGTACAGTATATTAAGAGGGAAACCACAAGTCTCACTCCCTATATCAAGACCTTTCCGTCTCTTTAGATTTATCCTTACGATCCTCAATACCCTCGTTTTGAATAATCCATCACTTGATGGCAAAGATGCCAACTAGGCCCAGGTGACAATTAAAGTTTTATGATGGTGGTGAAGCCGGATCATAATTGATCCAGTCTAAGTAGTCAAATGGTTAACTAGTATTACTTTGTTATACCTGGTTACTTTGGTATACCTGAAAAATGTTTCTATTAAAATAATAAAATATTTACATTTATAAAGCCTTTTTTATAAAAAAAAATTAATGAGTACAAAACATGATGCTTTGGCAAAGATATTGATGTATACAAATCATCACGGTTTTGATGATGTTTTTTCCAGTCTGAAATCACAACGATACTAAAGACGTTCTCTTTATTATTATGAAGGTGGTTTCACTTGAGACAAGAAGCCACACTGTCTACAAGTGAGCACTGACAACATCCAACTATGTGTATATTGTTTAGTTCACTTTTTATACATAATGTATACTTCGGTCGGAGAGCCGACAGAATAAAAGATCAGACAGATCCAATAGATCACAGATACTTAAACAATTTTTGGAGTATGTCTAGTATTACAATAGACCTAAAAGCGGGCTACCCTAAAACTGTCCAATTTTGCTGACATGAGTCTTACAAATTAATCGTGTAAAAGAACGTGGGAGATTTTAATAACGAACTTTCTGTATGGCTAAAAATTTTTTCAGTGATTAATCATAGTACTTATGCGAGTATAAAAACTACATTCTGGTAGGCATCAACTTTCCACGTCATCAGTTTATATCCATTTGAAAGGGGTGGAGGTTAATTTATTACACTCCGTTATTTTTAATGGTAGTCAGAAATGGCCCAGAATCTTGTACCCTTGAATCTCTGTAAAACTTTCATTTTTAACTCTTACCTCTTTGACTCAACTCATTCAGTTTTGCATGCTTTTATGCTTATGACGTGCAGGTTTGATTCCTGCCAGAATGTGATTTATGTACGTCGCATACTATGATTCACCACTAAAAAAAATTACAGCCTTACAAAAGTATTCAAATAACCCTCGAGCTGTGAGTCTATAAAAAAATTATATCAAAAGTTTCGATGAGTGGTAAAAAAGTACCTAGCGCTGACTAGCTCTATTGTCCCGCTGACTTCTAAACAAAAATATCTTCTATAGACGTTGGCCACATGATAACAGGTAGCTGATCCAAGATACTAACTTGTATTCCACTCACCGATGCCTTTATTTAAATATAAATTTGGAACCATGTATCTTATAAAATAAGATTATTATTTTAGTTTCATCCGCGGAGTTCCCGTTCCCATGAGAATACAAAGATAAAAATATGTCTCCCGTGGATATTGTAGCTTTCCAATGATGAATGAATTTTTCAAATCGGTCCAGTAGTTTTGAAGCTTATACGTTACATAAAAAATTACAAATGTTTCTTCTTTATAATGTAAGTATAGATATATAATTAGTTATATTCAGTGTATGTACTCCACCACATTGTTCTTTGTTTATTTTTAAGTGCTAATAGATTTTCATTGTATTTCTTAATGTTTAAGCTTTATAATATGTTCTTCAAATAAAAAATAATATTTTGAAAGTCTAATAAAATTATGTTGTTTCCTTTGCTTAATAATTTAAAATATTGTGCATATCAGGTATTTTATACCTATCGTATATGATACCCTAGATGACCCTTCGTTTTATCATCTAAAATTGATTTAAATGTAACTTTTCATACTCGATTAATAAACTTCAATTCATTGAGATCGATAAAATTGGCCGCATATTTTGGGAATTAAATTTCGTTTGGTTAATTAAATAATACACGTTTGTAATTCAAATGAATGCAATCATTTGTCATTGTTTTCAAATAGTTTTCAAAATATTAGCATCAGACGCCACCCACCCACTGACGACGTAATGTAAATACTGATCTCAATCGATCACCAAGCAACTACAGACATAGTCATTACTTGGAAGGGTGACGCTTAGGAATGCTGTTGTTGTAGAGAATATACTGTAGTGGCTGTACTACCATAACAGTTGAAAAAATGACTTACAAAAAAAATAATAATAATAATAAAGGGTTCGTGTACTTATGTACGTGCGTCAGAAGTTATACTTCTTTGGCATCATTAAAAAAACAATTTTTACTTGCATACAAATGGAGAAGGATAGTCAACACAGTCAATAAAGCTCAGTTAAAAATTTGAAAAATTAAATAAATATATATTTTCTTACATAAAGTGTAACATAAATCATAACAACAGCTTCAACCAGTGAATTTAGTGTGACGGTGACGCGCACGCATCTTAAAATTTAACTCTCATTATTTTTTCATAACGCGTCTAACGAAGTATAACTTCAATAATAAATAAATTCGTGTCAACGCTTGTTTATAAGATAGGTAAAGTATGAATTACCTGAAAACACCCACCAAATTAAAAAAAAAAATTCAGAAACAATAAATTTTTGTAAATCTTAGAAAGAATAGCAAACAGACAAAAATTTAAGCTCAAATCTTGTGAAAGTACATAGTTATACTCAATTTAAAATTACTTTAAAGTAAAAAGCATTCTTATTGCACAGTCCAGATGTAAAAGTATAAGCTTTATATGTACATTTGATGTATGTATAACATATATGCTGTATTTAGACTGATAGCTGTGTTTTTACAACGCATTACATAACACATACTATATACTGTTTACACATGTACTCACTAACCATAGTAAAATGAAAGTAATTTTTGAATTGTTTATCTAAATTACTTGATCAATTCATTCCAATTTTATTGAATATATTCTTCTAAAAAATATTATTTTGGGTCGCTATTCTCTCATAAAATTTATTATATAATAATAAAACTTAAAATACTATACATGCCACTTTATTCAAGCTTATACATAATATTTAACTGTATAAAGAGTAGTATCGTTAGAAATGCTCTCTGGTTTTTGAATGAACTAACTATACAATGTTCTAAGCTATACAAAGTTCTAAACTATACAGTGTTCTAAACACAACCATTTCAGAAGCCGTACAGATATATGACATTTTAGTTAAAATGATTATTAATAGTTGAAGTAAGTCAACAGTCCTGTGTCTTGTACTAGGTATAACTTTTTTAATCTTGTACTTGTATTTATATATATATGATTAATCATAATGGTATTTAATATATTCAATATTATAATATTTATAGTCCAATAAATAGGGATAAAAACCGGTAGTTGCACGATAGTTGCAAATTTTTGATATATTATTTTTTATGGTTAGTAAATGTTTTAAAATATAAAATACACAATTTTCCCCTCTCCGCCAAATTGAAAAAAACAGCACAAAATTTTTAATTTTGCCTGATGACTGATAGCTACGGAAATATATTTTTTTTTTTTTCAATAAAAATAATCGTATTTTTCAGAAATTTCCTAAACTTCTAACTTTAGAACCCTCAACTTCAGTTATGGTCTATTTTAGAAATAAAAGGTTATGGTCTATTTAGAAATAAAAGGTTGTGATCTATTTAAAAAAAAAAAAGGTCTACTTATGTACACGCGACAGAAGTTATACTTCTTTGGTATCATTAAAAAACAAGTTTTAATTGCATGCAAATAATTAATTTCATCAATAAAATAATAATAGGACTGAAGAAGGATAGTCAACACAGTCAATAAAGCTCAGTTTAAAATTGAAAAATTAAATAAATAAATATATATCTTCTTACATTAAGTGTAACATAAATTCTATTTTTAATTATGTTTACTGCCATACCATATTCCGGTAATGATTGAATCGGAACTACAGTTATCAGTGGCTTATGATAACTTAAATATACTTAATGAGCAGTTTTGCGGACAGATTCATTCTGTGAATTTTGTGTGACGGTGATGCGCGCGCATATGAATCAAATCAAAATTTCAGTCTAATTATTTTTTCATAACGCGGCTAGAGAAGTATAACATCAATAACAAGTATCAGAATAAAATTTGTAATAAATTTAATTACCTACAACAGCATGAAATGGAACAATTTTGTAGATAAAATGAAGCAAAACAAAGATATAAAAGATAATCAAAAGAAGTTTGACAAATTTTTGTGTAAAAGCGAATTTTTTTTTATTTCCGTAACTATCGGTCCTAATAACAAAATTTCAAATGTAAATTATAGGAAATTTAATTTAATTTTTAACGAAGATATGAGCAAATGTCTAAATAAAATGACGATTTTTTTCGGTTTTTTCAATATGGCGGTAGACACGACACGGATGGGGATGTATTTTTCATTACACTTACAAATCATTCTAAACTAATTACAAATTAATAAATACCGGACTATTATTATTTTTAAAATAGATATAAACAAATTGATAACAACATACAGTACAACATTAAATTAATACTAATTAGGTCGTTATAAAAAAAAAAATACATACATATCGATCTAATGTATAAAAACATAGTTGTACATTACATGCTATATTTTAAGTTTATAATAAAAACATAATCCATCATTCTTTTATCTTACACTAACTAACTTTTACCATAGCGCGTTGCTGCAGCAGAAGAAGTACGTACAATAAAGTAGGTGTCCAGGCCTCAGAACTCATATGGAAGATAACAACCATCTTTGAAATTGTGCCGACCTCTAACCTGACTGCAACTTATGTCCTCAGTGCTTGCTTCACTCGCATGAAGACTTAAATTTATAACTAACTCTTTCGTAAGGTTAAAAGAAATTAAGCCTTGTTTTAGCCTTACTACTTGGCCTCGGCCTACAGCCTCAGTGCTCTAAAATAAACTATAAATTTCTGTTTGAATATTGTAAACGAATTCAAAAGAATATCAATAAGTATATCACAAAGCCAAGTATATTTTCTGTTGCAGATAGCTATGCATTACATAAAATTTTATTACATCAAACTTGACTAAAAATAAAATATATACAAAATATATTGATTAAAGTATATAGACTCAAAACAAATATATTATACAAAAAAATTTTCAAACAAAACGTGTTTGTATTAATAATATAATAGTTTAAAAAAACTAAAAAAACACGCATGCATGCGTAGTTCGCGCACTAGCTCTATCTTTATTACTCTCATGCAAAGGATCCGTTCAGATGCGTTCTGCAGCCAACTTCAGAGAGTTACCTACAGACAAACAAACATACGAGTGAAGCTAATAAAAGCGTGTTAAAAAAATTAATATATTTATTGTATTTTTGAAAAAAGATTTCTGTATTTATGTTCAAAATGAAAACGCTTTATTTAATTTATACCTTCTTGTTTTTTTATGCAAGTACAAGCAATAAGTTGACGTAAGTATCATCACAATCGGATGAACGGTATGGCATCCCATAAACTACGAACATAAATACATATATACAAACAAATATTCTTGATATACAATCAGAGTATATTGATTTTGATCTAAAGTTTGTAACACTAGTAAATATTGAAGGCACTAAAAAAATCGGTCTTCATAGAATCATCTAATTAGTCCATTTCCGCATTTCCGCTCGTCCATCATCAAGATAACTCGAAAACGAGATTTTGGTAGTATAGACCTGATTCTAGTCCATTGAATCAATCCAATGTGTCCATGATCCAACTTTTTAACCATAAAAAGTTAAAAACATTTGTTTTTTTAAAACAACCTTTTTTGAAACATTATTTCATCAAGTGTTTGACTTCGTCACAATTATTAATATACATGTATTTATAACTGTATAGACTGGATATTTATAGTATTTTATGAATGCTTTATCATTAAAAATCGTTCAAAAAGATAGGGTGTTGAAGTTTTGTTAACGTATATTATACGTAAAAAGTGAGTTCAATTTGACACTTATTATTTATAGAATATCGCTTCAAACATTGCAACTTTGCAATTTGACGATTCGTGAAAAATAATAAAAATTTAGAAATCACATAAAATATACATTTTAATTTGTATACTTTCCTGTAGAATCTATTTGTGTATAATTATGTTTTTTTTTTTAATTTATCGATAGCTTATGAGTTTTTAATCGATTTCAGAGTTAAATTTATTGATTATTTCTGAAAAATTAGTTTTTCAGGTAACAACAGAAAGACATAATAATCATACATAATAGCATCTTCTTTATTCAAAAATATAACAAAAAAATACAAGTTAATATTTACAAAATGTGTTCAAAGTTCTGTTGAAAAATCATTAACGAAAATTTTTATATATTCATTCAAATACTCATTTAATATAATATAGTGTTTGGGCTCAAATATGGGTTTGTAACAAAAACCATTTTTATTTGAGCATAGTACATTATCTTTTGATAATAGCATAGTACGTTTTTTTTGTTTTTTTCTGTAGGATTTTTTCGAATAAATTTCGATTTTTGCCCCAATTTCCTAAATCATATTATTTTATATTTTATAATAAATACGTATTTCGACTACAAAAAGTAGTCATAATCAGTATGAATTAGCTAGTTGTAATAATGATTCTCTGAGGAGATGTTACTCGTTGCTAATTATCTTCGCTAAATATCCGTTGTTTATATATGTAATGTGTAATATAGACAAGCCATTAATAAAAAGCTAAAAGCTTTTTTTTTTTTAGATTTGGTGAAAAATAAAATAAACGATCAACACAACACAATATGTAGAGTAAACTGTCCAATAGTGAATCAATTTTAGTTGCATCGATATTAATGCCAAAGTTGTGTAACTGTAAAAAACATACTCAATGGAAACCTTGTAGTTTTGACTTGCAATTCGTGTAATCAATTGGACACTAATTATTTACTTTTATATTTTATTTTAAACAATCGGAATGGTTCACTGAGTATGGTTAGTGGATATAGCGAACCATTCTGACCAACATATGGTAAATAAAACTAAACAGATATATTTTCTAAGCTCTTTAGACTATAAACCTAAAAAGCCTGGTCGCGTAGAGTTCGTAAAATTTTTTCGGGAAACACCTGACCAGACAGACACTAGTACAAAAGGTTCAGATCATTGTTTAATTGACTAATGTGGCCTCATATTTTTGTACACTATTTTCTAGTTATATTCATGAGGCATTGATTATTTTACAGTTCAAAATCGATTTTGGTTTTTATTTACTTTGATTAAATCCCTAAGGTAAATGTTTAACATAAAGTAATGTTTAATAAAAAATTCACTATGGGACGTGGTTTACTGTTGGACAGTTTACTACTATACACACACACCCACACACACACACACACACACACACACATATATATATATATATATATATATATATATATATATATATATATATATATATATATATATATATATATATATATATATATATATACAATATATTTTAATAATTTTTATAAACTTGTATACAATACATTGTATTTTACAGGAAGTATTTGTATACCCAAAATATATGATATATATCAGGGTATAGAAAATTTAGTTTAAAATTGTAACGATAATAAAAATATTGAAGACTGCACTATTAAAATATTGGTATAGGTGCTCATAGTGTCTTGCTAGAAATATGAGACATTTAAAAATACTTCATATTTTCTGATCTTGATGATTATGATTTCTGAGATAGGGGCCAAAAACTCAAAATCAAAATGTGTCAAAAAGTGCAAACAAAAAAAAAAAAATTCCGGGCAAACTGTTTGCCCTCAAACTTCAATTTCGTGTCCAGTAACCATAAAATATGAAGCCTGAGAAAATCAAAATGGGCTTACTGAAAAAATAATTTTCTTTTCTAAAGTATAATATTTCTTGTTTTCACTGAAAATAGTGTGAAAATTTGCTCAAAAAGTACCTAGAAAAGTAAGTTTCGGGCAAAGCTTTTCAAATACGCGTTTAGTGAAAATAAAAACATTAGCAAAACATTCCTCTAAACCGCAATTATTTTTTTAATACATCCAGCCTATACATTAATATAATAATAATAATAATAATAATTGATTGATGATTCATTCAAGTTTTTGCCTATGGTTTCTATGTTTGAATAATAAAAAAATCAATTGGTTTGTGATATAATTTGTACATGAAATGGAGTACCTACATTATATGTATGCATTTTATTTACAATGCAAAAACCAATTTAATAATAAGTAGATATACTGTGAATGCACACCACAATCGGTATACGTAGGTACGTATGTATATATAGTAGAGTCAACAAAGATACCTAACTCATACATAGGTATACAATTACTACAAAGAAACCGCCTCCAGCATTCAGCAATATTATACATTTACATCAGCATTATGTTATCACATGTTCATGGATTCATTATATTTATAGTTCTGGTATCAAAAGGATTCCTTGCTTAATCAGTTCATTCAATCCGATTATTAAAACTCTTAAGATTTTTCGATTAAATTTCGATTTTTTAACCCAATTTCCAAGATTAAACGTTTTTTTTTTTTTTTTTAATTTTATAAATACGTTTTTTGACTACAAAGTAGTCATCATCATCAGTATGAATTGCACGTGCAAACTACCAATTTCCAACGAATAACATTTCTTTCGAAAATCATCAATTTCGATGTTACAGCGATCGATGTTCGATCATAATCACTCAAAAGTGAATTTTACTGCCTGTAAACAAAACAGTATATATGCGTGCCTTTAAACAAAGCAGCATATTAAACAAGAGTATAAGTATGTATGGTAGTGTATGTAATATAAGCCACATTTCTTATATTTGTGTGTGTCATAATGTACGTAATGGTTTTTTTTTTTATTGATTTAATATATTTTTTATATAAAATAAAAAAATAAAAAAAATATTAGCATTATCCAGTCTTTTTCTATATAAACTATAAGTGTGCCATACTCCTTCGTCCGCCCAATTTTCGTAAAAAAAGGTACAAAGTTTTTGCTGCATGTATTAATATATAGATATCTTATAGAAACGAAATTGTATAGTACATTATCTAACTAATGTATTAATAAAACTGAGAAATGGTTTGTAATAATATATCTTTGAGCTGTCCCTAAAGGTATAGACTTCAAAAACAAAAATTTGTGAATTAGCAAACTCTTTCATTTGGGTTTCATGAATCATGATTTATTACATTTTGATTAAAGGATAGTATTAGTGTAAAATTCAACTCGACTAATTAAGTATAATTTTTTGTTGCATAATAAATTGTTCTTAACTAGGACAGTCGGAAATGTACTAATTAAATGTTTCTATGAACACCAATACCAAAATTTTGTATGTGCAGTCAATATTAGGTAGGGTTACAAACTTCAGACTAAAATTAATATACTCTGACATATTATGTATATCGAGTATAAAAACGTTTATGAAGTTAGAGACCCAATTTGTCATGAATACTCTCGGCATCCGATGTAATATTCAACTTAAATGCTTCATATATTCTTCATCAAGTATGTTATTATCATCGTCATCGTTATTGTCATTGTCATTGTCCTTAAAACTTGAACCAATCAAGTGGTCATCTCATCTTTATACACAAATTAATTTTATTTTACATCATTTTATCTTTATATACATGAGGGAGATGTTCTCACTGACCAAATGGACGTGTTTGAACTGATCACAAATACAACTAAAATACCATGTAATAAATTTTTCTTAAGCAAACCGTTTTAGAGAAAATTTAAAATTAAAAATTTTTTTTTTTGGGTTTATCTCATTTGTCTACAGTACAATACAACTTTTATTATATTTATATTGAATATCTGATGAGAATACGAATTGATATCGTTGGTTAAAACATTGAATAGTTAATTAATCGTTATTCAAATATTTCGCATGAGGTAGTATATTAAATTTTTATACTTGCATGTACTTCGAAGTGTAGGTAAAAATATTAAGTTATCAGAATTCAATTCATTGCACACAATTTCTCCTTTAAATAATTTGCATATTTTCATGTTGAAATTGTCGAGCGTAAACTTCTATTAGTCACATTCTTGCTAAATCTTATGCTGAGTTTTTTCATATTTTTTAATTACTATATCTTTGTACTAAGCAGTTTTTTAATTGTATCTCTACTCAATTTTAATACCGTTTCATTCATTTTTGAAGTTAACACTTTAATGAATATAAAATTAAAACTAAAACTTGATTGTGTTTGAAGTGAAACTCCAACCAACTTTATTATGTAGATGTTAAATAATTCTTTTTTGGATAGGGAGTTGTTAAAGGTTTAATTATAATTGTTATACCTTTGGTATTATGTGTTTTTTTGCTCAAATATATTTTTTATTGCTCGGCAACCCACTACTCGAGCCAATTTACACATTTCTATAAAGTTAATTTTTGATTTGTTGTTTAGATGATAATTGTTAGGTTTTGGTCCTAATTATGAATTATGTAAATGTAGATTTACGATCTGCCGTTATTTCCATATTGTATATGAATTAAATGGTTAAAATATATTTGGTAAAAATTAATTAATTACAAATCCTTCCTCGTTATACAATTTTTATACTAATCTTTTAAGGTTAAATAAATCGTGACGAAACAGCTGGGTCGGCTTGAATAAGATGATTGAAATATGAACTATCTGGGGCTCCCAGTGTGATATTTTATTGACCATTGACTCATTGGTCAGCACACTTTGCGCAACTCTAACATCCTATGGTTTAATCAATTTCCGGATACAAAGTATGTAGCATTAACATACATTTTCAACATCACATTTGCAACACTATTCTACATACAATTTTATTTTTTTTATTCACAATAGTAAAAAAGTTTATTTTACATGCTGTAAATGCAAGCATATATAAATTTGAGATTCTTGAACAGATTATGAAAAATGATGTCATTAAAACTTAAAAAGAAAAACTGTCTTACTCAATTTTTAAAGAACTCTAAATCAGTTATTTTTTATGATAAATAAAAATTAAATTATTTGTTCATTTCCTAATTTTGAAGACTACAATTGGTAGGATTTAAAAAAATCGAGACTTTCGAATTCAGAACAGTTCGGGAATACTTATCTACCCTGGAAAATCCGGGAACAACATACTTACAATATGACTGGATGGATTTGATTTTAACTTGAAGAAAAATTCATACCTGAAAAAATAAAAAATAAATTAATTAAAAACACTAAAAGCTAAATAAACACACCTACTTCTAAAACTTTATTGTTTATTAAAGCTATTTTCTAAAGCATTTCTTAAAATTTCCGAAGCAATTTTTGCTTTTTACGAATTGTTTCATAAAGCTTTTACTTTCGTATTAAAAAAAACTATTGTATATATCTTAAAAATTAAGCATTATAAAAAAATGAATATGTCATACGCCCTTTTCATTCGGAAATTTAATTTTTTGCTTTATAAAATGCGATTTTGAAACGATAGATACACTTCCAATAATGGACTCAAAACTTTCTCGGGATGTACAGACTATGCTCACTCAAATAGCTATATGACTTGTACGACTAATTCTACGAATAAGTTGCGATTTTTTTTTTTTATGTAAAAATTTTTGGTTTTTACGGGTTTGAAATTTTCCTACTTCAAAAAACTCTTTCGTAATGGATCCTAATTTTATTTATTAATGGTTAATTTTATATTTTACAACTATACACGACGATCTAATAATATCAATCAGTCTCAAAAATGTGTTTATACTAAAATGAAACCATAACTTAAGGATTAAATTTATTAAATAGAGAATTTTTATGAGAACTACTCTTATATGAATAAATACCTATTACATTAATTTTCTTAGTTACAAGCATTAATGTAGCTTTCTTTGTATCTATGGTAACAATAAATTGGTATACAGTCTTACATACTTGTGGTTTTTTGAGATTTCGTCCTTAGTCAGCCACCAGAATTATCAAGTACAAGAAAGTTCTTATTATTGGTGTTAAAGAATATCATGTACTTACTGATCATTTCATCAAAATCGGATCAATGATTCACGATATATCGGAATTTATGTGAAAATAGACATTATATGAAACTGCTTGAACGAATGGATTGTATTTCAGATACGACCTAAAAATACTTTTTCTACATTATCATAACACTATAACTTCATCAAAAACGAATGAAGTGTTCACGAGATATGAGCATTTAAGTGGAACAAAGGAAGTAAGTTTTGAACGCTATATCCCTGGATCGGTAAATTTTAGGTGATATATTTGATTATAAGTTTTCTTCAAGTGGTTTTGGAGTTATATGCGATCGCCTGAATTAGTTTCACAGGCCGTCAAAACCGACAGATCAACGGTAACGAAAGGAAAGTTCCAAAATGTCGGCATATACACCATTTTTGTAATCGGAACACAGTACTTCAAAAAACAAAAAAGATGACCGTCATTTAAGCTAGAACTCATCCTCGGTACTTGATTAAAATTTTAAACAATTTCCTCTGTTCATTTTTTCCAGATGATGTCAAATTAAATACACACAAAGAAGAAAAACAATATTTGAAAAAAAATAAAATAATAAAAAACTTGAAATTGATAAGAATTTCAGATAAAATGTGGTGTTCGTTGATCGTTCGTGGTTCGTGATGGTGATGTGTTTGGGACTTACTTGTTGACTAAATAATAAATAGACTTCGTACAATGGTTTTTATATTTATGAATGGTGTAGGATTAGATATGATATGTTATGTACACAAGATATGCAGGGTATTTGTTGTGTGTTTAGTTAGATAAAACACACGGACAAATAGGAAGTACTGCTTCTTTGATAATATAATCAATTCATTCATAAATCTAAATTATCATTTTTATTATGATAACTTAAAAATCCCTAAAAAATGAACTTTGTCTAACGATTTAACTGATATTTTAAGAAACTTTTTAATGCTTATTTTCCATAAAATATTGTTTTTTTTTTAACTATTTGCTAATTGCAAAAAACAAATAATTAAAACTTTTATCAATTTATACAATGATCATTACAAATTACATGACAAACTTTTTGGATTCAAATAACAATCTATTTTTGTATGTAAATTTTTACCTCTTTTAAAAATCATTACAATTTTTCATTGCATCCATTAACGAGAGAGTTCTAATATATAAAATTATCGTGTCACAGTATTTGTTGCCAAACTCCTCCAAAACGGCTGGACCGATTTTCATGAAATTTTGTGTTCATATGGGGTAGGTCTGATAATTGGCTAACATCTATTTTTTATAGCCCTAAATATTAAGGGTGACCCATCCCAAAAAAATTTATTTAATTTTTTTGTTTTTATTTTATTTTTGTTATATGGCGGCATTAATAAATACATACAACCCAAAATTTTCACTCTTCTAGCATCAACCGCAAATTTTTAATCCCGATTTTAGTATTTTTATATGAACAATATCAAAGTATAATTTAATAGTTTATTTGTATATAGGCCTGAAAATACAAATCTAAGGGTTCTTCTCACCTGACGAGCGATGTAAGCTCTTTGAGCTAAAGAACTTCCTTAGGTCGAATGCCGAATTATGGCCGAATGTCGATATACATTTTTGATGGCCAAAGATTCCGTCTCCCCTATTTCTATTGAGGGAAAAGCAACAAAAGCGAAATTGACAATGAATTTAAATATTTTTCAATCTGATATGTATTTACATTTCTACGGAGGCGAAGCGCCGGATACCAGCTAGTTGTATTATATGTGTTCTCTCTGAATTAGAATTAATAATTTTCAATAAAATAATAAATAAATAAGAATAGAAGATGGTGTATTTATGCAATAGATACATGTGGATGTGATCGATACGCACCACACATCTGGTATCTACAATTGTGGTTATTAATTGAATAGCCGACGGCAACCAGATGTCTTTATACAAGATGAATGAATACATGCATACATACATACCAACCACATACGTATAATAATAGAATACCAAGTTTAAAACAATTTTATTTTTTTTGATTTAATGTTTTGTGTAATTGTTTTAAACTTAAAAAATATAAAAATTTACCAAAACTTTATTATTCTAAAACAATTATCAACGCTTCCTTAAAAGGAAACAATAGTTGGCAAACAAAAAATAATCAGGAAGAAAAAAACTATAAAAAATATTAGTCAATAAACATTCAAAATAGAAAGTATTAAATAAATTTAAAGTATGACTTTTTTTCAAGAACTCTTCAATAAGGGGTGATTGAAATATAATACTGAAGCACCCTCTATTATGTACAAATCTCTCAATTTTCGCGCCCAAAAAATTCAAAAAATCATATCAATAATTCGTATACCAAATTTTTTTCTCTGGCTTAAGCTACTTTCAGCTATATAGCCATTAACCAAAGGGGATGATTATTTTTTTTTTACACAGTACACAGTACTGCTAGGTGGTTACCCATCCAAATACTGACTGTGAATGCTGTTGCTTAACTTGATTGTCAGTAATTTCGTTACATCAGTCCGGGGTGTATACCAAATTTTCGATAAGTATTTTATGAGTTATTTGGGCCCGAAAATTGAAAAAATACAATGTATATTACATGCAATTTAATGTAAGTCAACAGCTTGTTAGAAGCACACTATTGTATGCCAATAACAGCATGTGGATAATCGCTCTTAAATCCTCTTCAAAATGGTTTATTTCCGACTTGCTCAGAAATTAAAATTATTTAAGAAGTCTTTTTATACGCGATTCGTAAGAAATCAAAAGTTTGAGCTCTATCACTGATAGATTAAAGCCTATATCCGTGAATTTAATTCGGATTCAAACGTTGACTTTTCTAAACCATTTCTTGTAAATATGAGCTATTATCATCCGTCATTTTTAAAATGATTTCCAGTTCTAGGCCTAATTAGTGACTTGTTCATTATCGGATATATTATGAGATCAAGAACTCATTAATAATAATTACGACTCTTCCAAGTTTTCCAGATTTTTCCTAACCAGCAACACCCTGATTTCGTAATCAATATTACCCATTGAAACCACCAACCTACTCATTATTTGTAAATTATTAATATTTATTTACACTTTTGTGCACATAACCTAATAATATACAAATTTTCGAACAAAACAGATTTTACTAAAACCATATTTTTTGTTTCTTTGTGTTTTCAAACTCTTAATTCACACAAAATGATTTGCTTATGAATTAGTCGCGCAAGGTAGTTGGCGGAAAATGCATGAGCGTGTTAAACCACTAATACTTTTATTGTGAAAGAATACTGTTTTTATATCTATTTAATGATGGAAAATGTGTTTTGACAAAATTATTTTCTATTTAATAAAAATTAAAAAAAAAAAAAAAGCCGGGCACGATTTTCAATTTTCTTTCTTAAAGTATGAAACCGTTGAATTATTACAATTTAACGCAACTTAATTACTATGTTCATAATTTGTTAATTATATTTTATTTTATTAATTATCAACATAAGATAGATAAATAATATTCTTCATTTTAGTCCGTTATAAAACCGTGGTGAAATAAAATTATTTTTTTTTATTATTATTTTCTGTTTAAATTTTAACAATAAGTGTGTTATAGCTTTTAACTTTGAAGCTAACGACTTCAATAATGACGCATTTTGAAGTTGTTTTTATATGGGGAGACCATTCGATGTGTGTGGGGAATGATTTTTTTATATGCTTTTTATTTTATAATCAATATGTTTCAAGTTATTATTCGAATAAATCATTATTATAGTGAATATGTTTCTAATTATTTCATGCTTCACTATTACCATTCATATTATTAAACAACAATATAATTTATGAAATCCGTGTTATTTATATTTAAAAAATATTAAATCCGTGTTGTTAAAACATTTATAATAGTCCGGGAGGTAGCGTTGCATTTTTCACGGTGATTTCAGGCTGATCAATTTTCGATTTTATTTAATATGAAGTTGATAATCGAATGGCGGTTCACCAGGGGTACCCAATATGAACTAATAACAAGGTGGAGGAATAATAAAATATATTTCTGGTCGCTTGAAATTAATAATAGGAATAGTTTCAATAATGTAATAAATAAAAAAAATATTCAGCAGCATATTTACGGGTCAAATAATTGTTAGCTGAATATGACATTTATTTGGAGATGGAGATTGCATGGATACTCAGCAGAAATTTTTATCCAGCCCGGCCACCATCTCGGAGCCTGCTGACTTTCATAACAGTGTATAACTGCTAATAATAAACATTCAATTCCAACATGAATTAATCGACTTGAAATCATTGTGTCATTTGCAACGGTACTTTTCGGACTATAAGAATCCTTCTAATTTACAGTAAGTATTAAACAACAATATAATTTATTTTAACCATGACACAATGAAATAAAAAAACCTGGGAATAAAAATTTAGAAAAAAAATTTTCTCCGCTGTAAACGGTCGTACAGGGATAAAAAATAATATAATTTTATAGTAGTTTATTGTTGAAAATAATGAAGTAAGAAACTTACAGCTAAAAAATCCTACCCGAAAAATTTGTATTTTTTTGTTCTTATTATTCAAAATTCAAATACATGTGGATGATAGTCCCACTCTTAACGAAGAGATAAAGCTCTGAAGAAAAATGGTCTATGATGTGGGAGATCTGTAGACGAACGATTTTACGAAAAAGCCTTTTTTACCCAAATAGAAATTTCACGAATATTTTTGAAAATTTTATACCAGAAAAATAATATGAAGATTTAGATGGCGAAAAGCAATATTTTTATCAATTAAAAAAACTTTCAAGGTTGCTTTAATAAAATTAACAATAAAAAAAAATAAAAAATTGCAATTTCGCACAATTTTATTCTAATATTGCTCAAATTTTAGCTTGCAGTATCATTTGCTGTCATTTTTCTTTCAGAAAGCAATTGGAAGAAATACAACTCTTGTGATATTTTTGCGATTATGAAAATATTGCACAATTTTATTCTGGGTCGAATGACCCATTGCTCAAATTTTAGCTTGCAGTATTTTTTGTATACCGGAATGTATTCGATCCAGAGACAGCTTTTTTATACCAATTGCACCATCTATTTCAATATAATCGGCACTTAACGGTCTCTTTTCTTATGCTCGATAGATCGCTATCCAGTATTTTATTATCAGATGAATAATAAAACTGTTTCAGCTGCTGTCACTTGATCACAATCTTCATTTTTATATTTTAAAGCTAAGTCTATATCCATAATTGGATAAAAATTGAGATAAAATCATTTTTAATGATAATTAGTAGTCATGCGATGAATTTCGATCAAACAAATAGAAGCAAAGTGACAAAGATGACAGTAAATAGAAATATATGTTATCATTTAATAGAAGACATAAGTATTACTTAGAAAGGCTTATGAACTATCTACCAAGATATGAAAATCTATTAACATTGAGCATGGAATCACTAATAAGATTATCTATAAAAATAATCGACGTGCGTAATGTATTTATTTATAACTAGCCGATAACCGTCTGGTTCGTTGGTTAATCTCAATTTTATATTACCTATATAGATAAAACCAACAATAAAACAAGTGAACATAACAACTAACAGAGTTAATTGTTTAAATACTAGACATATGACTATATTTCATTGTTTGGACTATTTTTAATTACTATACATAACATACTATAAATATCCAGTCTATACGGATATATATTTGAGCTAAAATTGTGGAGAACTCAAACATTTACAAACGAAAAACTGTTTCAAACAAAAGTTATTTGTTTCAAAAAAATAAAAATAAACATTTTTTTTTTGTATTTGAACTTTACTTCTATCTTTTATAGTTTAAAAGTTGGGTCAAGGATCCATTGGACCCAATGTACTGATTTTGCTCATTCACGAACTTAAACTCACATTTTATGTTTAGAATACTCAGCTGGTTAACTGTTTTTGCTTTTGAGTTATCGTGATGACGGACGGACGGACAGTCGTAAATGGACTAAATAGGTGTTTTAGGACGACCAATACCAAAATTTTGTTTGTGCGGTCAAACTTTAGACTAAAATTAATACACTCTAACATATTATGTGTGTCGAATATTAAAGTTTCGATGAGTGGAATAAATGTAACTATCGTGGATCACCGCTAGCATTTGTCAACATCTAAGGAAGATATTTTTGTAAAGAAGTCGGCACAGGATAGCAGGACCAATAGACCGATTTTCCTCAAAAATACGCTCAAACCTGCCTATGTAACACAAGCTGAAATAAAAACGTGCTTTATAATATGACAAATTAAATGACAAGTCACTTTTTTATTCAATATCGTATCATTATCCAATATTCTGTAGCAAAGTTAAATATGTTAACGTATAAATTTACTCAATGTATGAAATCACTAGTTAATGTTGGCATTCACTAAATTTAGATTAAACGCTCTGTAACACTAGTGTTTCTTTTACCAACGTGAGACGTCCGTTCTAGCTTCCAATTGTGTTCAATACAAGCAGCCACACAGGCGTTTGATATACAACGGACGTTCTAGCTTTCAATTGTGTTAAATACAAGCAGTCACACTAGCGTTTATTAAACGTGCGTTTATTTCAGCGCATGTAGAATGGACGTTACGGTTTGTTGTTATTTTTATTAATTTTGTTACATGGTTAAAACTTGTTTGAATTGTATTTCGTTTATTTTCAAAAATTGTAAAAAGCGTTTTATTATTAATGTAACATGGTTGATACAAGTCAGTTTTATTTTGTTTATTACCAAAAAATGCATGAATCATTTTCGAAAAGTATGTATTTTATTATATATCGTATAATAAATACACAATGTGAATAAAATTAATACAAATTTCATCTGGAATTGTTTCAGTTGTATAAAGTTAATAATAATTTCATAATGGAACCAAAGATGTTTTAAAATTAGACATTACATAATACACAAATTTAACAATTTGTAACAATAAAGTATTTTCATAACTGTCAACAAATTAAAAATGTCTAAGTGTGAAATACAATCAAATGGTATTGTGTCAATGCTATATTTGATTTCATTTAAAGCTACAACATTCATTTGACGTCGTCTAAAACTAACATCCGTTCTTTTTTAACGCACGTTGAATCGAAAGCTGATTGACGGACGATTAGGTTCCGTTGCTGCGATGAACAACTAGAGTAGCAGAGCGTTAAGTAAACATAAATCGTTAGAATGGTATAGTTCTTTAATGTATACATTCACACTGTGACTAGTTAAAGTGTGCGTAGTCAAAGTGAATTGCTTTTATGAAATTAACTGATATTCGTATGTCGTTAGTTCATATATTATAATAATATTTGCATTAGTATCATTCGAGCATTTTAATCACACGTGAACTTAAGTTGCCAAAAAAGCAAGGTAGTTATAGCACGACCCCAATGACGCAAACCGGTAATTATTCGATTCCCAATATCATCCCGTACAAATTTTTGTAACACCCTTAGAGTTATCAAGAGCCTATGGATTTTTCGGTCTTTGCGTTTACTCTGTGATTAAAATACTTAGGTGATCTTTATACAAATTTTAATATAATATAAATGCATACAAATGTCATTGAATTTCAGTCAAACGCATAGCATTGAAGCCACAATGTAACAGCGTTGCTGCCCAGCGCTGGATTTATGATAGGGGCAGTCGGGGCTAGCACCCAGAGCGGCAAATTTTCAGGGGAGGAAAAATTCAGAGAGATGGGAAAGAGAATTTTCTTCGCGTTATAGAAAATGCTTTGAAAACAGATATCATATTAAAAACTTCAAATTATAATAAATAAAATAATTTTGTTCATTATTAAAGGTATGTTCAAAATTATAAAAATTGCAGTTTCTTTTAACTTCCCATATTAATTTCCATCTAATTTGGATGAAAGAGGTTGACATCAGATATCGGCAGTTTAGATCACTTCTAACCATTTCCACATGAAGTATCCATGTAAGTCCCACATAACTTTTGAACGGCTAGATCGGTCGAATTGGGATTTGGAGCATTATAGAATATTCTAAAACGTTCCTGCCCATTGCTGAAAGTCCTATTTAAAAATGGTATTATATACAAACTTAACTCATTTTATGTAAAATTTCGGTAATAGAGCGACGTTATGCCTAGTGCCCAGGGGCGGCCCAGTTAAAGCCGGCTCTGCTGAAGCCTCAGTCTTATCATGAAGTGAAAAATTATCTTGGACATACAATTTTTATGCTGTTTAGTGTTTTGATTTTTTATCACTCACTATATACCAAAAATATTACTAGCATGAAAAACAATTCAGTAGTAAATATGAAATATTTATAATAAAAATATGTTAATAATTTGAGTTATTTTTAAAAAATGTAAATATTTATTTATAGTTTTTATAATTTGTGTTTGTAGTTAAAAATATTTATTTGTTGTTATAATTGTTAGAGTTTGTTGTTAAAAACAATTAAAAATATTTATTTGCATGAAAAGGTGTTTTGTTGTTAAAAATAGAGTAGGAGTATATCGATTACCTCTTTTAGAACCACGGATTACAAAAAATAACACAAGATGGCATATAATGAATTACCTTATACAATAACTATATTTATTTATAGAAAGACATTACATATTGTCATTTCCTAGATAATGCATACTTTTGACAGATCTTCTTCTTAAATTGATAATATCTAGGACAAGTGAAAATAACAACTAACAGTGTTAATTGTTTAAACTAATTATATTGATTTTCATAAAATACTATAAATATGAAGTCCAGGCAGTTAAAAATACACTTATAATAATAGTACGTAATTATAATATATATCTTTATAAGCTAAATTTAAGCTGAAATTGTAGCGCATCTAAACAGTTTATGAACAATGGTTTCAAACAAGAGTTGTTTGTTTAAAAAAACATTTTTTGTTTTTGAATTTTGTTCAGTTTTTTAAGGTTTAAAAGTTGGGTCACGTGTTGGTTGCAATGGATCCAATGAACATTTTTACGAGCTATCATTTATGAATCGAAAGTCACTTTTTATGCCAAGAATACGTCACCAAAATTTCTGTTCGCTATATCTTTCCAGTTTTGAGTTATCTTGATGACGGGCCGACGGAAATGGGCTAGGTGATTATATGAATACCAAAATTTCATGAATATTATCCAGCGTTACAATATTTAAACTAAAACTAATATCCGTCATATTGTGTATATATATCGAAATCAACGAAAAAGTGGATATAAATTAGTGAATGGTAGAATTGTGTTTGTAATCTATATAAATTATCTGAGGTGTGACCCAGATGAAGAAATTAAATTTTTCTCCTATTTATCAAGGCATAGATATTTTTTAGCTTGCACACAAAATGTCGTTATGTCGTTTATTTATTGCACTTTTTTGATTTGAGTATTAAGTTATGGCATAGTTTTTATACTTTTTTGTCAAAAAAATTTGATTTTTCATTTGTAATAAATTAAAGAATCCCCCTAATAAATTAAAGAATTTAATAAATTAAATTAAAGAATTTGGGTTTCATTTCTTCGACTATTTTATCACCATATTCTAGTCACTAAAACAATTAATTTAAAGCTTCATAATACGTGAAAGTTTGTTTTTGTCAGTTTAAATCAATTTATATTTAAATACATTACATTTTCGAGTAAATTGTGTCACACATAACTTTTTATGTTACTTGAAAAAGATTAAAATTTGTCCACGTAGATAGACATTGTCTTGAATCAATAATTATTCATACATAGAAATTCTAGACGAACGATTAATTTTTGCGTAATTCAATTTTAAAATAAGAATATATCAAACCCTTAATTATGAATAAATTTCGATTTTTTTGCCTCAATTTTCTAGATCAAAATATGTTTGTATTTTATAAAGATGTATTTCAACTACAAAGTAGTCATCATCAGTATGTATTAGCTAGTTGTAATGATTCTCTGAGATGTAACTGGTTGCTAATTTAGTGACGGTTTGCAGAAACGTATGTTGGTGAATGCGCAATTTATACTTTCCTAGTATCTATCAAATTACTACATCCAATCAGCATTGATCACGTGTTTAATGTTCGGTCAATGATATTGAAGTATTGATACCACGTGATTTTGACAGTTAAAAAATCTCAAATAAAAATTGAACTTACAAAAAAAATTCTCTTTTATAATACTCTCTTAATTATGGTCTGGTTTTCAATCAAAAAGAAAATAATATTTTTATAATAATAGGTGCTCTCATTAATCAAAAGTTAAGAATAATTGAGAAATAGACTTATTTCAAATATTCATAAGATAGATTCTGATTTTCTAATCGAAAATCTCCCAATTTTAATAAAAACAACAAAAACATGTATTAGGGTGTAAAACAATAAACCTTGTAGGGGCGAATAAAAATTTTTCAAACACTATTCAGGGAAATATCTGAGTGTGCTGAATGGACCTGTCAAAATCTAATAAGGTGGTTGAAAGTTACAGCGGAACAAACAAAGATAGATAGATACAGACAAAGAAAATGCAAAATCTTTGTTAATAGAATCAGTATTCTTTTTTCTTCTCGGCCATTAAAAAAATTATCAATTTTTTAATTACATTTATCGAAATTTCATAATAATAAAACTTATAGAATAAGACTTCAAACCAAATAGAAATATTATAAAAAACTGATTTATAATTTTAAAAAATTAGAGTAACAAGTAAATTTTTATATCGAAAAACAATTATGACTTGTTAAAGAAATTGTTAGCAAGTTATCGGAATTTCGGCCACATACGATACTAAAATTTGTGTCATAGATACAAAAATTTTTTTATAAAACGACATCGTAAGATTAAGGTTTATAAATTATTTCTTTATTTTTTTTTTAATATAATTATCATATAAAAACGACAGTTTGATGTCATTTACGTGACAACACGATTTTCAAATAAAAATGTTTAAAAAACTATAAAAATATATCTTTTAATATATATATATTCAAACTTTGCTAAATTTGATGGATGTTTTCTCGACATTATTATCATACCAATAATTTTATAATACTTTAAATTTATCCCAATGCATATTTCCTAAATATTACATTCTAGCCATATAATTATTATATTATCCAAGGGATGTCACTAATAGAAATGTTTACTGAAACGAAAGTCTGTTAGTTTTTTTATTGGACGACCAATGTCTATGAAAAATAGCTTACACTATCGATGAAAAATATTGTAACAAAGTGCTTCTTAATAATCGATATAAGATAATCAAATTCCAGAGCAGTGGCCAAGTTAGTAAAGGCACTAATGCCTTCACCTATTTGACTACTACTTGACTAGTATAAAAGAGGCGGTTGATTCATCACACTGTCACGAAGTAACCGGCTCCAGCAACAATAATCACACTATAATTGCCACCTTGAGCATCTGTGCCTTTAGGCGTTGTAGTGTTCTAAAACAGGGTACAGAGGACCAAAAGGTTTGGGTACAAGGAACACGGTTGTGGTTCCCTCTAAATATACTCTACCATCATCACAAATAGAATTAATTTTTGTTTTCTTTTGAATCACCTCCGGTTTTGTGCATTCAAGTAAAATTGCGATTTTTCTCGCAATTTTTGATTTTGCTTTACAGCTAACAGAGGTATAAGTTATTTTAACATAAAAATAGAAGGTTTGCTATACAAGACATACGCTAGATAGATAGACAGTTTGTTCTGTTATGAATGTAATAATAATGGGCACACATTTACAATTTATTGTTTTGTTCACGTAATATTATTATTATTATATGTGAATTTTTTTTTAAAAATAACATAAACTCCGCCTTCCATCATAAACCGTCAACCAGTTAATATTCATTTATACAGTGATGCGGTCGGTGGTGCAGGCAGGCAGGCCAGGCAATGCGAATGCATGTTTATTATACATAGAATCTAAACTTGTTATGTTTTATAATATTGTATGTGTTTGCTTGACGGGGCTAAATCATTTCCTCTTACTCTTCACCATCTCCCACTAAAAACTATACTCACACACATTAAACCACCGGTGCTCCATTCCCTTCACCTCCTTTCGCCTACACCGGTACTGCATCGTGCTTGTACATTACTTAAACCACAATGCTCACCGTCCCCGTCCGGTCCGATCGCCGCTCGTATATCAATTGAAAATCTTATTAACTTCAAAAATTCATTGGACGTGTTCTTAGTGAAAGAAATACATATAACATCCTACTAAAGGTAAATTACACTTAGTCGTGGTGATATTATTATGGGAAATGTTTTTGATATGTCATTTATTTTAATTATTCAACAATCAAGTCAATTCGGAACATGTAATTTGAAATTGTTTTTAAAATAAGTTAAGATAACAACTAACAGTGTTCATTATTTAAAAAAATACCCACGATAAATAAAACTCACTAAATACGCAGTCCAAACAGTTATAACCAAATATTATATAAGTATTTATGTGTTAATTAGTTGATATTGTGGGAAAGTCTAAAATAATTTTTGTCTTACATGTAGTTCAGGGATCCACAAAATTTTTGTCTTACATGTAGTTCAATTGATAAATTTTGCAGATTCGCGAACTTACACTTATCTTTTAAGTCTAAAATACTCCAGTTGATTAAACTGTGGTTGTTTGGATAAGAATGGTGTAACCCTGCTCCACCAACAACATAATAATGTAATTATCACATTGTGCTAGAAGGCATCTTTGCCTTCAGGAGATGGAGTGTTCTAAAAGAGGGTAACGAGTACCAAAAGCTCTAGGTACACGGAACGCGGTTGCGGTTTTTTCCCCCTTAATATACTCATATATTCTGTTAGCTACCTAAATATTGTCTAGGTTTACAAACTTTGGACTACATATATTACGTATAATCACTTTCCATTGGATAATACATCGCACTTTGTGTTGAGTAAATTGGTGATTATGTTGAGTGAATTGGTTATCAATGTAAGTTGTTTTGTGTATGCATGTATTGTTAATTCTATATAGGTATAAAAAGAGAGACAGGAAAATTTTCACCTAACTGACAAACATCTATCTGTTGGCTTACGATACTGCCAGCTTAGATAATGCACATTAGAGTGAGATTCAATCCTTATTCGATTCCATTTCAGTTAGTTTCTAGATACGTAACTCTTTTTGAAATGCCTACCGAAATTTTGGTAACAAAAACTTCTTACCATATCGAACCTTACAATTCATAATTTGTGTTTCTATAGGTGTTTCGAAGTTGCACGGCATTATTACAGCTGGTGCTGCATGGCAAAAAATAAGAAAAAATTTCATGTAAACGTTTGCCTAAAATAAACTATCGTGTCGTTAGTTTGTTTATATGTCATTATAATATTTACAGTTAGTGTTGATTTTATTCGAATGGTTGATTTAGCAAGACAAATTTATGTTTTCTTATTAAATATCATGGGCGCATAATATGATAACCGAAATAATTGTCCAGCTTATGCAGACGATGTAATAATTAATACTGGAAGAACTAAAGAAAGATTAAATATAAATGAAAAGAATCAAAGTGCTTTTAATAACATTGAAATCTATATGATTTACTAGTTCGAAAAAGAGGGTTATCTAGACTTTACTGTAAAATGTGATAAAACGTCAGAAATACAACAACTAATTTATATCGATACAAGAACAGTTTAAACACTAACGCAACTACAAAATATGTCCACAAGCACAAAGATAATTTATGCGTTGTCTCTAAATATTTACGAAAGAACTGTACGAACTGTAAAATCAAAAAACAGAGATTGTGATGGTTATGTCATGTATTTAGATTTAGACCAGTGAAACAAGTACTAACCAGAGAAAATACTGGAGAAATTAAAGGGGGTAGGACTAGCAGAATAATTTAAGTGCCTCAAAAGTCTATTATCTTTTAGCTCTGTAGTGGCATATATATTGTGATACTTACAATATGATTTATGAACAGACGTCTTTAGAAATTCAGTAGGTTCCCACAATGCTGCCATGAAAATTAAAAATTAATACGGCTAAACTCGACGACAAGCAAAATTCCCTATTCGGAAAAATTACTTTATTTCGATAATATATACAAGATAGCATAAATGAGTACATGGCGAGATGGTGATGAGACTAGATTTTGATTATAAAGACAGTACTAAAAGTTTGTATACAAGCTTGTGTGTATGTGTGATATGACCACGAGCTGCGCTCAGCCTAACATTCACTCAGTATCACTGTTAGATTACATCCACATTCACGTAACCTTGAATTTAACGTTTGTTTGTGTGACGATGACTTTTTCTTTTCCTAAATATTACATTGGTGTTTGTTAGTGTGTTGTATCTGCTGCTGTTGCTGCTAACTGCTTCCTTTGAATTCATGCTATGTATATTATATCTACTTATATTATTATTATACGAAACTAACGATCGTAATTCTTCTTTATGTCTTGGTAGGCTTAGACTCCAACCACTAACAGTAGATAGATACCTATAAAGAAAGATCCCAGGGCCGGCAAAATTAACTTCTTTTCCAAGAAATAAAATGTTTGGGACCAGGTAGTGTCAATATGTACTTTTACTGTATACATATTGTGCCGACGGCCGATTTACAGATACCAGGTGTTAAAGAAAGGTAAAACACACCTCACTTTTCCTAGTTCCAGGACTCATTTTAATTAAAAAATATTTAAAAAAGTTATAATCCATACTGCCAAACATTTCTTGTGGTGTGGTGGCCTATGCTAGACGCTTTAAAGCTCCCAAAAAAAGGAAATATTTGAACGAGACTAAGAACAAGACCGACATTGTTCATCATTAACCTAGAAGACTCGTAGAGGTTAACATCCCTCCCAGTCACATATTAAGTGGCAATATCGGCTTTAAACCATTCTATGAGCACTCAGACCAATCTAATATATGTCTGGGAGGATGTTTCGCTCATGTGATTTCGCCATTTAATATATGTCTGGGAGGATGTTTCGCTCATGTGATTTGTCTGGCTATACATAGAAGATATTGAAATAATTCCCTGAGTATCAAACGTAAAAATCAAGGCTCTGAATAAAAGTATAATTCCATGTTTTTGCTCATACTTACCATCCACTCACAAGTATATTCATAACGCTACTTAATACTGGAGGGATGTTTGTTCTCTACAATTGGTCTAGCTGCTCATAGAAGGAATTGAAATAGTTCTATGAGTGTCATACAAAATAGTCAAGACTGAGAATATTACTATTTTTTTTTTTTTTTTGGGAGAGCTTTTCTGGGAGTTTGGCAAAGGATACCGCCCACTGGAAGTGTCAAGCAGTATGGATTTTGTAATTATTTCGCTATGTATAAAAATCAGACCTGAGACTAAGAAAAGTGAGTTTTTACCAGCCTTTAGCATGCGGTATCTCTAAATTGGCCGTCGGCACAAGAAAACGGGTATGCATACCACATATTAACACTACCTTGTACCAAACATTATATTTCTGAGAAAATAAGTGAGGTCTGGCGGCCCAGGTATCTTGGACCACTAACAAATCAATGTCCAAAATTTATTTTTAGTAACTTTATGACTTTTTTAACTTGCACAATATTCAATATTACTGAAACTTAAACCACCTAACTTAAACTTAACAGACAAACCTGCTAACAAATTATTATATTTACGGAAAAAGCTCAAAACGTAAAACGAATTTTAGAAGCTAATCAACTCATAGCTCAGTAAAACAGAAATACATTAAAGGTGAAATAATTATAAAATAGTCTAAAAACGAAATAATAATAGTCTATCAGTGCAATAAGCCTGACGAAAAATTGACGAATATTTTGAGATCTCACTTTTAAAGTGGAAAAATTATTTGTGTTTATAGCACTGTGGCATGGACTATAAACAATAATTCTGACCTATATATAAATTATTAATTATCCACAAACTGTATATATTTTGAATGGACTATAAATATTTTAATAATAAATTAATACCTAATGAGTTATTTTTATAACATTTAATTTTAATTAAACAATTCAAGAAGTATCTCGAATCATCGCTATTTTTCATTTATTTTATAAAGGAAATAACTTGTTTTTATTTTATATTCCAAATAATTAAGGGAATCTTTTTGCATTTTATTAAAGTATTTATTTTCAATCTTTCAAGGCCCATGAAGTTACGACTTGCATACGTATTATTTGTACTAAAAACTGTTAAAGAATCAAAATCTGCTTATTAGGGAAATTCATTTGAACAAAAGTAATAATCAAAACTTTGGATAAACTTTTTCACCGTTCTTCTATAACAGGGGCCACCCATATGATTATTTTTTAAATCTTTATTTATTTAAACTACATCCGATATTACAATGTACAATTAAATTTATGATGTGGGTGGAGTGGGCTACTTCGTTCTTATCCAAGCGACGATAGTGTGATCAATCAACCGTCCCGTCACCCTGCCACTGTCTTGTTTAGAGTCCGCAATCTCCCAGTCTAAGTAGCCTAGAGTGTAGACGTATTAATGCCTTTACTTACTCAGATACTGAGCAGGTAAAAAAAATTTCTATATGCAGTGAGATATAAAATATTAAACGAAATTCTTCGCTTTGTTTTCGCTCTTATAGCTTTGAACTGCTGTAAGATATTATTATGGAATTTGATATTAATAAAATACACAGATTAATAAGCCGGGCAAAATGTTGAATTTTGGAAAAGTGGTGGAACACAGCGGGGGAATTTTCAATATTCTTGTTTGTAAATGTTTCTTAAACCTTCAGGAACATTAATCACTTTGAATATTGATAAAATTAGGATAATTTACCCAACCTAAATAGTAATAGTGATAAAACAATTTACCGGGACTGGTACTACTAGTGGTAACACAAAACATGGATTTGATATGATGCTAACTTAATAGATATAAATGAATTATTTATATGAAGGTATCATCTATCTATCTACCTTCTCATTCATTAAAAAGAATACTTATTTATCAAACAAAGAAATAAGTAATTAAAAGAACCCAATCAATATACTTTTATCGAAAAATTTTAAACTTTCCTTCAATGGTTATGGTTATTCATATGACAGGATGTACGAAGATTCCTATATTATACTGAAAAGATTTCAAACAATTCAGTCAAAACGTTCAATTCTACATTCGATTCGAAATTAATAAATTCACTCACTTACATAATTTATACGAAATGGATTCCAATATATTTTTATTACATTCATTAAATTCATGTTTTCTAATTAATTAAAATGTAAAACAATAAATTTCCTTGCGACCAATTACTATTTAATATGAGAATGATAATTGGTCAAAAAGAAACTATTTGTAGAAATTTTTATATATTGCATTCCGATTGTTAGTTTCTGACAAAATGTGTGGACGAACATATATACAAACATACTTATATTTATAAAATTTACCTCTTGATTAGAAGTCTATCTCTATATTGATTATAAATATACGAATATTCTGCAATTTCACTAATATAACATACATATGAATCGCATTGACAACTCCATTTTTTTTGGAAATCAGTTAAAAATCAACAAAAAAACTTGTAAATCATATGATATCAATGATGTCACAGCAGTAGTGCATCTTAATCACTCACTCTTTTTACTGAAAAATTTGACATCATTTAATTTTTCAGCACCTAAAAATTACGGACATTTTATCTGTTATTTCAAGATGTCGCTTCTAGCTTTATACTTTCTTTGCAGTGATTCATGTTAGTGAATCAGTGTAGTAATTTGATTCATTGAATGTACACCATTCTGGTACTTATATTAAAAATGTCAGCGTGATATCACGACAGCAGTGCAGCATGACTCAATTTTCCTAACTTAAAATTTGAGCACTAAAAAGCACCTAATTTTGAGCATATTGACATTCAGTTTTGAATACTTTGCTCTGCTAACTTGACTAGTATTGCTAAAAAGCGTAGTGACGATTATTTTACTAATTTAATACAGTACAAAATCAAACTCACAAAAATAAATGACAATTGAAAATTGAAAAAAACATATTGAACAAATTTTTGTCTTATAAGGACTGAAAGAGTTTCGATATTAAAGCTTTTTTGAATCAGACGGATACTGTCATTAGTAAATGGTTGTTATCATAATGAACTGATAGCCAAATTTTTTATTTTAGGGAGATTTACCGCTAAAAGGTGATTGGTCATACTATGCAATAGATGTCGTAACGGTCTGCGACTCCGAGTTCCAGCATTTGAAAACTTGAAAGTCAGGTTGAGCCTGGTACATCTACTTCATATTGGAACCAATATCCGTTTGATAGAAAATCTGTCCAAAAGCTAAAATTTTGCTAGCAGTTCATTCTGATAACAACCCGTTACTAATACCAGTATTAGTCTGATTCAAAATCAGCTCAAATACGGATACCCTTTATTAAATACTTTATTAAGGGTATAAGACAAAAAATTCACTGTTTCAATATTTTTCTAATTTGAAATTTTTTTTTAATTCGAACCCGCAACGGGAGGTTGTGGGTTCGAATCCAGACAACGGTAGTTTGATCAATAACAATTTACAAAAATGGGGGCGGTTGGTTCATCACACTGTCGTCGCTTGGATAAAAACGAATATAATAATGTAATTGTCACATTGTGCTAGAAGGTATCTTTGCCTTCAGGTGATGGAGTGTTCTAAAAGAGGGTACAGAGAACCAAAAGGTATAGATGCAAGGGACGTGGTTACGGTTCCACTCTTTATATACTCTACTCCCTGATTTGCTCTTATCATTGCCCAAACAACCGCATCTTTCTAGTATGCATAGAAACATAATCTACGAAGAGTAGAAATGAAATCTTCAATAAAAGTGTGATCACCACTAACAAGTCAAATGAAAACTTGTAATAATTAAATTTTGACAACATATTTTGATACTTACGTCGAAAGGAATAGGATGTGTGAAATATTTAATTAAATGAATTTTGTATATTCACGAACCTGGAAACAAAAGAAACAATTATAAATATTTGAACTATGTAATATATGCAGAATGAGGGATGATATAACGGGATGAGGGTATTAAATTTTTTATAAAAGAAGAACATTAAGAACAGACATAATACTTGAAAACGATAAAACTTATTTACGGTTATAAAATACGTAAATTAAACAGGATTCATTAAAATAAGTTCTCATTCATTAAAATAACTTACTAGTTAATATATTTGAAGAAAAATGAGAGAAAGTAAAAATGCAACATCTATAATAATTTTTCAATTTGATGTTGTACAAGAAATCAATAATAAGCATTTATCATTTTACATAGAAATTGAAAGTGTAAATAATAAATTAAAATACACATATATAAAATTAACATGTACATGTTGGCGTAAGATTATGTAATTCACGAAAACGCTAGGGATTTAGCGAAAAATTGAATTGTCTTATTGATTCTTACGACACTAATTTAGTATAATTATTTATCGCGTTTTCATGAAATAGTATGAGTACCTTAGTAAAATGACAAAATACATAAAACAATAACTGTTAATTTTTAATTTGAATGATGGTGATATTACTAACTTTTTCTTAAAATTGAATTTGTAATTGTTGATTTTTATTGTCAGTAATATATACTATAGACAGCAAGCAGATCGAAAAGTAAAAATAATTAGAATATTGATAATAATTAATTCCAGCTTTTTGAATAGTATTTATATTTTCATATAAAACTTTCAAATAGTTTTTTGCTTCGAATAACAAAATAAAAACCTACAAAACAATTAAATGAATACTATTTAAAAAAAAAATGTATGTGAATACATTTGCCTGTGTAAATGCCTGATCCACGTTTTTCAATCAAAAATATAAATATTATTTTATTAGAAAGATAAAAATATCCAAACGCCGTAATAGAAACATTACAAATATTTAAATGCTACATTCAACAATTTAAAAAATGAGGTTTTTGGTATTTAATATATATGGCAGAGAAACATAGATATTTTTATTATTATTAAGATATTAAGATGTATTTTTGATGGTTTTAATCCACCTTCTAGAATATTCAAAATTTTCACTTGTAAAACTATAAAATGTACATTTATTTATCCATTTTTTTAAAATTATTAACAACAAACATGCTTTTTAACGACAAAATGAATGTTTTATTACACTTTTTTATCATAGGGTTACGTCAATCGAGTTTCTCCTCCCCCAAATCATAAGCACGATGCCCAAAATTATGTTAAACAATGTAAATTTTTATGCAATAATTAATTTGTAGTGTTTTTTAAAGTGATTTATTATTCTCAGAGCAATAATCACAATTTATTTTGATATTTTGCACCGAAATAAAATATTTTTGATCACAGCACAAGCTATTTGTCATTTATTTCCTGAATACAAGTTTATTTAATGTGTGTGATAGCATTCTTCCATACACAATGACATTTATGTGACTTAAGATTAAAAGACGTTTATTTAATGTCAAAAATGGATTCTATTGGAAATGATTTTCAGTACTCGACAAACTGTTCTAGCTGTCTAGCTTTCACAATAAAGCGCAGATGAATTCGCGTTTTTGCGAAAATACTAAATTAATATTGTAAGAAACAGTCAGATTTGTGTTTTCCTATTTTATGCTATTAATTAAAAGAAACGAAAGCATTGTATTACAAATATTTTGATTCAATTAGATCAAAAATTGTAAATTTTCCATAGAATTGTACTCGTTTTGTATTTCAACTGGATTATCCTTCACTAGAAAACGGGATATTCAAAACGTTTTTTTACTAAAATACTTAATAAGTTTTCCTAAGAATCAGTAAAATTGCGTAAAACTATTGATTTTATGCAACATTCCTATTACTTTCAGGAAAATGCGATTTACGTACTCTTTCGCCAACATATACACAATCATTTATGTTAGTAAAGAGAGACAGTAGAGTAGAGAGAGATTTGAATTGAAATAATAAATAGCTACAGTTATAAAGTTGATAATACCTATACCTTGTTGTGTTGTTACAATGTGTTCGTAATCTTTTAACTCAATTCAAGACATGTATGTACAGTACTTGTACTGTATTGTAGCAAAGGTACAAACATAATATTTCCGTTGGTCCACAGGATGTACTTCCCAATGAACAGTCTCAAAAAACAATAATTTGATTATTATTACAAACTGTCAATACTTCGCCCGCATAGTACTAAGTAATTAGTTGCCAAAAGAATTACAAATTGTAGTTATAGAAGATGAAATTATTTATTTCGATTATATATTCAATAATATAATAATATACATTGTGTATTTGAACAGCCGCTTCATCCTTTTAATGGTCATAGTCCTCACCTTATAAGAAGATACGATGTTCAAACTCATTCTAACTTTTTTAAGTTTTTTAGAAATTAAAAAATTTCAAATCCCTCTTCCCCCATTAACAGTTTCAAAAAAACCTTTTTCGGTCTCGTCTACTTTATATAAGGAATATCTGATCTAAGTTTCAAACTTTATAACTAAGTGGTTTGTGCAGTACATTGATTGATATATTTAATTTGCAAACCGTTTCCCCCTCTTAGGAGGGAGACAAATTTCCAAAAATCCGTTGTGCAAGTTACGTTATATAAGCCAATCTAATGTAAAATTTCAAGCTTCTATACCAAACAGTTCCGACTCTGTGTTGGTATATCATCAGTCAAATATATGTACAAAAAATATACAAATACATCATTCAATCCATTTTAATTATTTACATAGATCATACTAAACCAAAAATATTATAAGCTGTGATTGATCATTTAATAACTTGGCTTTAATATAATCAGATATGTAACGTAATTCAAATGAGAGTTTGTAAAATTTTTATTTATATTGATATATGGGGTTAGAATCATCTTTTTTAAGTTTTTTTATCCACAACAAAAAACGACTGGACTGATTTTGCTGAAAAGTTATTCAATTTACGTTATGTAATTACTCATCGAATGGAAGTAGTTCCACGTCGATATCATTATTTGTTCTCGACATAATCGTGACGAAAACTTCAGAGCGAGTATACTTACAAACGCACACACACGTGACCTAGAAACGTAAAGATATGTCTAAAAAAAAAGATAAAAAGTGAAAAAAAATTATACTAGAATGAAATCCATTGAAAACTGAAGAGATTATAACAAAAATGAAAGAAAAAATAATTTACGGGCGATCTGTAGTCGTGAAGTGGAAGGGGGTAAGTTTTTAGGAGTAGAACACAGTTTATCTCGATTTCAGGCAAAACTACAAGTCCTATGGGAAAAAGTTAAATGGCAAATATGTAGATAGTAAAAAGATCTACAATTTGTGTATTTACATTTTTTTCATATTACCTCAAAATTTTTCGTTTGAAAATTAGTTTGCATTTTCGATATTTATTCAAAATAAGGTGAAAAAATAAATATTTTAAATAAAAAAATATGTATTTGGAATATAAAAATATAAATTTTCATTTATTCGATCCTGGTCTAAATAGACGTTAACGCGGCTTCACCCACGTAGTTTCCATTCCTGTAATCCACCTAGGGATAGTATAGCTTCACAACGGTGATAGATTTTTTCAAATCGGTGCAGTATTTTGTAAGTTTATTCGTTACATACAAAAATACAATTATTAGTTTTTATTAGAGTAAAGATCAAATCTATAATAGCTGGGATTAAAGTGAAACTCTTACTGAGGTTGGGCATGCAGATGGATTAGGTGTTTTGTCTATCGGGTTGCTGTTATATCCATCTTTACCAAGTGTGGCCATATATCCTTAAGCAACCGGGAGAGATGGTCTAGTCAAATAACCGCCCCGTTAATTAAATTTAACAAAATTGCGGTGCCGGGATTTGCACTCATAACCTTCCTGATGGAGATTTCAAAAGGTAAGACGTGTTACATGCCTTTAACCTAACGGGTACTAGACAGGATCCAAAAAAATTTTGGGTTAAAACATTCATTGCAAGGCAACAGACACTATATGAAAAAAAAACACTGTTTGAAATGTTGAATGATTTACAATGCGTGTAAAAATAAATTTCATGAAATATAAATTTTCTAAATATTGATTTAAATTGAATTTGGTCCATCGATAATTGTCTAAAAAAAATTTTATATTTTGTAAAGTACTTATTCAAAATAATCACGTTTTACATGTGGCACTAGCAGTTCCAGTTCATGACCACATTTAGTATAATTGTATCTCTGTCAACACTATATTTGATAAATAATTATCAAATAAATGTATGAATTTTGAATGAAATCAATCTATACAAATAAGGTTGTGAATCGTAGCCATTGTTATAATAATTGCTTAATATATATTTATAATTATCAAATACCTTTGATAAATAATTATTCAAGAATTCAAAATATACTTTATAATATGCTGTGTTCCAACGAAAATACATTACATTCCATTAAAGTATTTGATTTAAAATCTATATGGCAACAAGCTTCACTTCTGAATGTAAATGACACTTTCAATATAAATAATCAATTTAAAAATTGTAATTTTATTAATGTAGTAGCTGGTACCGAACAGATATTACTGCCATAGAATTGCTAAAACATAGTATATCCGTTTTAAGCTAGCTAAAACATAGTATATCCGATTTGAGGCCAATTTCGTTTGGCCTGTAACAGGAATTACAAAAGATAGGATGAATAAATATTTCAGCTCTATATAAGATGTGTTGGCCGCCGGTCTTCGAACTCAGCATTCGCTTCATTTGCAACAAAAGCAAGGGACGCCTTCGACCAAAAAACTAGCTTTGATTGAAAAATAAGAAAGGTGTCTGGCCACGACATTCGACTTGAGTGTTCTCTTAATGCCAGAGAAATATAGAAGTCCTTTGCCTTACGGCCTAAAATGGGAGCGAATGCCTCAGTGCTCGCTTCATTCTAAGGGAAGTAAGAAAACACTCCTGCGGTCAATGACCTCAATGATCCCCTTAATCATAAGACAAGTAGGGAACGCTTTCGGCATAAACACTCATTTCACTCACAAAGTAAGAAAGACCTATAGCCACTATCTTCGGACTCATTGCTCGTTTTAATCTTAAAATGAATAATTGACATACAAAATTATTTCATTTTATTAACCAACCTCAATCAATAAAGAAGTTCTCAATTCGACTGTACTTTTTTTTATGTTTGTTACATCAGAAATTTCGATTGGGTGAACCGATTTTAATGATTATTTTTTGTTTGAAATCCTACCAAGGGTGGCTATGATACGGAAACCAGGATATGATGTCCCTAAGGGGAGAGAAGGAGCAAAAACAATTTTGAGTAATTAAAGTTCATTCAAATGAAAAATTTTTCGTGGTTGTATACACAACATTGACAAGTAAAAAGTTAAATTTTTAACAAAAAATAAACGCTTTCAAAAAAATGAAGTAAAAATTTATTTAAATTTATCCTTGTGCCCAATTATCATTCAAAGTCGGAGCCCATCTTATCTATAGCAAAAAATTTGATAGGCTGGCGTCAACTGAGAAAGGTAAAGGTCACAAGAACGAATTTGAAAAAAGGTCAAAGAATTTTAAATTATTTTCTTCTTTCCTAAGTTCATTTTTTTTTATTGCGGTTCTTGTATATTTAACAATTTTTTATTACTAAGTTAATTTCAAAACACAGGGTATATATTTATTTTAAAAATAACAATTGTTTATAAATATTTTGTTACATACATGTTTATGTTAAACACAATCAAGTTAAGATTTGCATATCTTCATCATATGTAGTATAACTTCTATATAATATTAACTGATAAATAGACTGTATACATACATATCTCTTCTTGATTATTTAATTATTTAAATTAGCTTAAAGCTATAGGTGGTGTATTTATTTAATTTTTTATATCACACTCATCAATTATTATTTTTTTTATTGGTTAGTGCAGTTTTATATTCTTAATGGTAACATTAAACAATTGTAACAATCTTCCATACCAATTTAATACATTGTTGACAATATTCTCAAGTGTAGATATTAACTTACAGAGTTAATTGTCGATGATTGCATTTCATTGTTCAAATAACTTTTAATTAGCATTCATAAAATACTATAAACATCCAGTCTATATAGTTATGAATATATTTATAAGTATTGTTATTATCTAAATTTGAGCTAAAATTGTGGAGAACTCAAACATTTTACGAACAAATGTTTCAAACAAAAGTTGTTTGTTTCAAAAAATTTGCACCGATTTTGCTCATTGAAGATGGTCAAAGTCACCTTCTTTGGTTAGTATTATTTGTATTATGTACACACAGACAGTTTTTAGTAAAATAAAATTCTTACTGAGTTTTTGACTTGTACTTGTTACAAATAAAAAAGTTTATTATTAATAATAAAAATGTTGTATTGAAAATAAAAAGACTCCTAATAAGCTAAATAAGCTAATACGCTGTATTTTTGCACAAACTTTTATAAAAACAACATTAAAAGAAATCAAATTTTTCTTAATTAGAATTAGATTGAAATATAAGATATTTAAGGTTTACAATAAGCTCAAAATATATATAATTTGATTCACCGTATTATTTTTTTATTTGTATGCAAAAGATAAATAAGATTAAATGACTACTTGACTTTTGAGCAATATTTATTAATTCAAGGTATCAAATACTCACTTAGATAAATAATATTAAATGAATAATTAAATTTAAAAAAAAAACCGTGTAATAAATTGGTATTTACGATTGAACTTCTGCACATCTCTCGAAAACGGTTCAACATATAAAAAAAAAGTTTATAAGCAAAACTTATAGAGAATTTTATCCTCTAGAAATTTGATAATGAATACAAAATCGATTGAAGGCTGAGAAAACATAATATTTTAAAAAAAAATTTTGGGACTTGAATATCTAAGGTTCCTTACATGTGACCATTTGGGAAATTTAGCCCAAGCATTATAATACCAAAATAATAGTAGTAGATTTTAAGTCAATAAGGTAAGTAACCGAAATATGGCCATCAAATATTTTAATTTGTGCTAATAGTAAAAACAATACGTAAATCAATTGAAGAATCTAACCATTGTAGTTTCTTCAAAATCTACATTTGGATGCTGCCCCCCCCCCATATGATTGGAGGGAAATGTATCTAATTTGATACGTGGAGCCTTTACCTAATTTTTTTTAGAGTTTTTATTGCCATAGTTTGATATGTTTTTATATCGTGTTCAATTTTTTTTGTGTATGTTTTAGGTAAACACAAATTGTATTTGTTAGATACACGCTTTTCAGTTATTTATTGTGACTTGCGTTTCATTTTTTTAACACGCTTTTATTAGCTTCACTCGTATGTTTGTTTGTCTGTAGGTAACTCTCTGAAGTTGGCTGCAGAACGCATCTGAACGGATCCTTTGCATGAGAGTAATAAAGATAGAGCTAGTGCGCGAACTACGCATGCATGCGTGTTTTTTTAGTTTTTTTAAACTATTATAATTTTAGATTTGTAAAACCAAAATGTAATGTATTTTCATTTTGTCTATTTGTTATATTTATATGTTTGTTATTTTGTGTATATATTTGTATATTTATATATTTTATATATCGACTTACTGTCAAATCAGAATTATTATATCCATTTTTATATTTTTGAATATTAGTAATACATTCTTTTTGATCATGTAATTTAACTACATTTTATAATTTAAATATTTTGATTCCATTCCGTTTTGTAAGTATTCTAATTATATTTTTGTGTTAACTTAATATTTATTTATTTATTATGAATTTTTTTATAATTTTTATTTTTCTTTGACCATATTGTACTATCATGGCCTATATTCAGGGAGGTATATTAATACCTATTCTGACATGGTTTTCTACGGTATCCAAATATGTGACTGAGGTAAATACCGCCAATTCCCTTAAAAGTCGATCGGAGATACCTCATTTATTTACGGATTCTTATACAAATTGTATATTTAAAAAAGAATAAAGATTATATATTTATTGATTGATTTTAGTAGACAGAACATCTGACTAGCAATTTGACAGTTCCGGGTTCGATCCTTGACAGATGTGTAATATTTTCGGGCAATTCGGGCCACCTTTCAAATAAATATCGTAATAGACGTTAAACCTATAGAGGTGATGAATATTATTTATACTTCTGACAGATGAATATAATTTGTTAAAAATATCTAAGTTTTTGAATATGACAAACGTGCACAAAATACAACAACAGTTCCCTATGTTCATAGTATTATAATTTTTAATAGTAATTTAAATATATTATCTATATATATAAAACAAAGTTGTGTTAGTTACACCACTTATAACTAAAGAACGGCTAGACCGATTTTTATGAAATTTTTTGTGTATATTCGGTAGGTCCGGGAATAGGCTATAAGCTATTTTTTATACTCTTAAGTGAGAAGGGCGGCACACCCCAAAAATTTCTTTTATTGTAAATACTCACTTAAAGTATGTTACAAATCCTATTAGTATGATTTCAATGGAAACCAAAATTTAAATTTGAAATTCAAAATAAAATTTATTTATCTCTTCTTTTCTATATTAAGTGTGCAAATCGCATCGTTCAAGTATAACCGGAGCCATTCGTGGTTCTGGAGTTTCATACACTATTTTTGATCAAGTATATTATAACCGCTGCACGATCTGCACGAAGTACGGGTACACAGGGTATCGGGTGTCCCGCATCAAACACGAGTGTTTATATAAATATTTCATGTCATGGGAATCCCACACCAAATTGTGGGTGGCACACCAAATACTGGGCCTTCTATCAGAAAAGATTTTCCGAAATTCTACCCTAAGGGATGAAAAGCGGAAGCAAAGTTAGGATGGGACAACGGGACTCTTTTGTTCAATATGCTTCAAATATTGCATGCAATCGATTTAATATCAAATGTCACCGCAACGTGACCGGATATGCTTTAAAATATAAATTAATATCATTATTTACTCCGATTTGCCTTAGTTTTCAGTATTAAGAAATAGAGGTAAGTTGTTAAGAATATGTTATTATTCCTACAAAATGTTGATATTGATTAGAAATACATGGCAAAACGACGTTTGCTGGGCCAGCTAGTTTATTATAAATAAGTGAAAATAACAACTAACATACTTAATTGTTTACATACTCAAAACATGAATGAATATCATTGATTTTTAATATTCATCCATAAAATACTATAAATATCCAGTCTATTCAGTTATATATGTATTATACATGCATAATAATAATAATGTATTGTTATTACCATGTGTTTATTAGCCAAATTAATTTTACGAAAAAATATTTCAAACAAAAGTTGTTTGTTTCGAAGTAATAAACATTTTTTGTATTTGAATTTTTCTTTTATCTTTCATAATATAAAAGTTAGGTCAACGATTCATTGGACCTTTGCTCATTCACGAACTTAAACTCATTTTTAAGTTTAAAATACCACTTTTGTCACACAAATACCAGCATGTTATGTCTTTTTGATTTTGAGTTATTGGTAGCGTCACAAACTTTAGACTAAAATTAATATACTCTGACATATTATTTACGTCAGAGTGTAAATAAAAACATTTCATATAAAACTTACGATAGATTATTCGTTAGGAAATCAATACCTCAAATAAAATAAGAGCCGATATTAATGGTACACAATAATGTGAGAACTCTATACAAACGCATGGCACACAACAATACTGCAGTATTGTTTTAATTTTAAGAGAATAAAAATAAATAATAAAACAATACGCTTTTATAGAAAATCCCACTAAAAAATAGAAAATAAATCTTAATAAATTTAAATTAAAAATAGTGATTTTATTATAAAAAAAAAAGTGTGGAATGCTTTTCAGGATATTATCAAAATAATCCTTCTACTCATATATCTGTTTATAAAATATTTATAACTATTGATACCCAGCACCCACGATTCTTTTACAATTAAATCATTTTTTCTTACACTATTTTTAATTCAAATTTATTAAGATTTTTATTTTCTATTTTTTAGTGGGATTTTCTATAAAAGTGTATTTTTTTTTAGTTTTTTTAAACTATTATTTATTTTTTATAATTCTGATTATCCTAGTAAGGATCAAACTGTTTAAAATATTGAATTGTCACCGGTCCTTAATAAGTATACCAAATTTCGCGATAATCTGACGTTTTGAAGGGTGTCAAAATCATGTTCAAAGATTCCGTTACATACATACTAACATACATACGTCTGAAGCTAATAAAAGCTTATTAATAAGTTAAACTTACCGTTTTTATACTGTGCCAAACAAACACTGAATCAATTTCATACCTGTTTATCGAATATTATTCCTACAATTGTATTTTTTTAGAAAATTTCACTCTTTCAATCTTTGGTTTTTCTTTACCTGAAATCAGATAAAAATAAATATAAAGATTAGTTCAAATATTTATTTTAATTATTTAATGTTTAATAAATATATATTTAACGTTATATTCCCATTACATCAAAAAATAATTAGTTTTATAAAAATTGCTTGTGCCAAATTAAAGAACAGAAAATCTTGAGAAGAATGGATTATTTGGAGACTCCAATGTTATTCAATATATTTTTAATTGATCCCTGTGTGATGTTCTTCTCATGGGATCAATTTTGTGAATCCTCAATATTGATATTTTAGATTTCAAGAACCAAATCCAATGTTTATAGAAAGAAAAATCAGTTTCCCATCACTTTCATTCGACGCGTTATTACGTAAATTAAAACCAAAAGATTTTTCAGCAAAAGGTTGAAATTTTAACAGGAAAAACGGCAAGAAAAAGTAACAAATTTGTTTTTTTTTTTTATTCTCTGTATTGAGAAGTTTATCGAGTGGACGTTGCTGATCGCACTTAGACTACTTATTTCAAGTCAGAATTACCACCATCGGATAGGTTTATATTCGAACTATTAACAACATAATAACATAATTCAATTTTCTCAGTAATGTAGAATAGAATTATAAATCTTATTCCATTTATAAGTCAAAATTTTTCGTTAGGAATTTTTATCTATTTTTATATACATGTTTTTGATGGTACCCCACTGCTTTTTTGAATATTACAAACAGAACTTTTATCTTGTAAGTGCTGTCTTCAATTACAAAATAGAAGTATTTTCTCCTGTCTTTGTACTTGAGATTGTAAAATGTTCATTTACTATTCGTACTGTGAACCACATTGTTTTATTTCGTTGCCACGAAATACTAAAATCATCAGTCAAGTGATATATAAGTCTGTGAAAGATTAAAATGTTCAATAATTTTTGTTTGACATTTGCTATAGAATTTACATGCAAACGATTGAACAAATAAATATTTTTTCTGGAATACGAATATTTTATTACAAATTTTCGCTACTCGTGTCGCTTCAATCGATTAAGTAGCCCGTTCATACGAATATCTTAATACTTTTACGTTTAGCATATAAATTTTCAGGTAATGTAGATACTAGGATAATATTTAATATGGATATTAAATTCCATGACAATATCTTACAGCACACTGAAGTTACAAGCGGAGTCAAAACAACATGGAATATTTCATATAATGTACCTCAACACTGCATTTTAATTAATTTTTAAAGAGAATTCAGGGCTCTACTTTATCTCCAGAACAAAATTCTCTAACTTTTCCAGGATTTCCAGGTCTCAACAAATAGACTTTTTCTAGACCATTTTTTTTTTATGAACATCATTCTTCCCATTTCTACCTTACTTAATAATAGCTGACAAGTAAAACATTTTTTTTGGAATAAAAAATTTGATCAATAAAACCAAAATTTAAAAATGTAATAAAATAATTTTAAAATATTTTTCCGCAACAAATCCTTTTCAGGCTCTTTCAACCCTTATTCAGGGATATCTCACAAACATGAATATGTAAAAAAAACCCGAATCTGAAAATTTTATCTCATGTTTGCGATTTTAATATATTTATTTTTATATAAAAGTATTATATAAAGGTATATTAAATTTAGTATAGTTGACCATAATTCATATCATTTTATAATACCCTTCAAAAAATTTGTATATGCTTAATTATAATTAGCGTAACAACTTTATCCTCTACTAAAATTCTAAAAAGCAGGCCGTTTTCTTTTTCGGAGTTCATAAAATGTTCAATTGCGTCCAAAAGATTTAAAGCCGTTGATGATATCCGTTTCGTTGTTGTTAAAATTTCAAAATCATTTAACAACAAATACAAAACTCAATTTATCCAACACAAATTAGAAGTTGTCGGAAAACAATAGCCAGGTTTCATAATATTATTATTTTGTCTGTTAAATTACAAAAATTTAAAAATTTCTTGCGTCAATAGATCTGAACAGTGACTTTGTTCATAAGCGAGCATCATTATCGGATATATTTGCAAGAACTGATTAATAATTATTACGAATATTTAAAAAATTAAATTTATGTTTTAAAAATCCAGAAAATATTCAAAATGCCCTGACTATTCCAGCAAAGTCTAAATTGAACTGAATTTTCCACACTTTCCAACTAATACATTCTCTGAAAAAACACATGTCCCGTACTCGTAAATGATTTATATTAAAAATTTGTATGATGACAATCCTAAAAATTCACTGTATATACGAACGAGTAGTAATAGAACTGAGTTTGTATTGTGTGTGTATTTTGTAAGTTGTGTATAAAATATAAAATTATAAACCGGTTTCTTTTAATACATCACTCTAGAGAGGTCTTAACATTTTATTTTATTATTTTAAACATAAGAGCTGGGCTATAGATATAGTAGTTATAGGTAGTAGAGTAGGAGCTGAAGGTACCTGAGTGTAGTATAGCACCAGATTCTGTTAATGGGACTATGTTAAAAGTAGCTTAAATATTAAACATCTGAATATTATATCAATTTTTTGAAGTTAAACTTCATTAAGCACGTTTGACTGGGAGAGTATGGTGGTGAATGCGTGACGATATATATAGAGAGAGAGAGCGAGAGAGAGATGGAGCTATAGGAGTTTTACTTCAGTTGAATGGTCTTATTCCCACTCGAATTTTATTCTTCTTCAAACAATGTTGATTTTTGGGTGAATGTTTTTCGAATTAAAAAACCTAAACCTAGATAAAACAAATACTTTTGTAGACTTCTGGGAAAATCTGGGATAAACAGTTCGAAAACAAAGATTTTTCGAAATTATCAAAAGTGGTTCAAATGTGTTGTTTATTTTGTATAATAGAAAATATAAAAAACATTCCTGAACTCTTTTTGGAAAAATGTTTCGTTTTCGTGTTATAAAAAATTTAAGCTAGAAAAACAGTCATTAAAGAACAAAATATTTATAAATGGCATGTTTTGGTTTTATTCTATCTTAAAGATCTTATAACAAGAAAATGAAGAATTTTTCGAAAAAATTATTACAATATTATTTTTGCCAAAATTTTAAATATAATAGTTCTAAACCTCATAGCCATCGGAAAGGAGGAAGGTCTTAAAAAAAGTTGAATCAAAAATTTGTCCGACAACACTCGGATCCTTATAATTTAAGCTATTATTAATAAACTATGGACACGAAGCGCTTCTAGCGACAAACGAAAAATTATTGACCTACAGTATATCATTGTTCTTATGCATCAAAAATATTAAATAACGACATATAATTTTATTTAAGGTAGTTTGGCACCCAAATGACCTAAAGTTAACTCAATATTTTTTTTACTTAACTCAAGATTATAATTAAATACACCTATAGAAAAAAAATCAGATTTTTTTAACACACCGTTTAAGAGATATAAATATACACTGCAAAAATTTCAGAATAATTTAAAACGTACTTTCCATGTAATTAATTTTTCAATATTGGCATGTTAAAAACTAGCGTTTTTAATGGTATATAACAGCAAAAGGATATTGAACATTAATAAAAATAAAAAGCATTTTTTATAATATTAAATTTATTATCTAACGAAATAATTTATTTATTTTTATTAAAATAAAAAAAAATAAAAAATTCAAGATATAAAAAATGAAGTTGACAGTTCAGGGTTATGTTTTGAAAATCATTTAAAGTTGGTATTATCTAGTGACAGTTGAGTATATTATGTCAAATAATATTTTATTTATTACATATTTTATTTATTTAATTATAAACCGTATTAAATTATATTAATTAAATTCTTATGTGAATTTCTATTAATTATTATAGCATGATGCTTCGTGTATTTGATAGTAAAAAAAAATTTTAAAAAAGTTTTTTTATTTGACTTCGATTTGCAGGTACCAAACTACCTTAAATGTCATGTATCCATGAAAAGAATTAAAAATAAAAGGCAAAGTGTATAATAAATACATAATTAATATTTTATATTGGCAGCATAACCTTTCACTATGACAGAAACGAACACAACAAATATCGCCTGTTCGTCGTTACAATTATGGTAATTTTCACATTTATTTAACTTTGTTTCGAGATCAAAGATTCAAATAGTCCTCACTATGAGCATACACGTTGATAATATGTCTAACTCCGCACCGTCAACATAGTCTATCTATACAATTCTCTTAACAGTTTTTTTGCACACTCGAGTACCTCCACATCCTGTTCTATAAGTATCCATCGTTATATTGAATACAACACACATTCAAGACATTTAGTTTAGTTTCTTTTGTTTCTTCTTTCTATTATTACATTACGTACGTGCTTACGTACGCTTGCGTTCAAAAAAAACTGAAACCGAAAAAGGTTTTGAAATTACGAGTGACAATCAACGCACATTTTAAACAAAATATAATTCGATATGTAAATAATTTGAATATCGATCAAGATTGTGTCATATTAAATTCCATGATCTCTTTAACATAGCTTTATTTTATTATCTGAATAAATAAAATGATAGAGGTTTTCGCTGTGAACGCATCACGTAAAAATTACTTGATATAATTCTAACCCAAACTTTGGATGCAACTTTGGATAGTTAAAGAACATATGTTATCGCAAACACTATGTATTAAAATGAGCGCAATATATGATCTATGACGATTGTACCAACATTTGAATTATAAAACTATTTACGTTGTTCATTAGATTTCATACGATAAAATAATATAATGTTTTATTTCATTAATTTATGAAAATAAATTAAAAATTTTATAAAAAAAATATTAAATCATACTTCTAACTTTTCATAATGTATTTGAAAATAATTTAAATTAGAGCTTAAAAAAATCGAATACATTTTTCCGTTTGATATTGAATTCTAGTCTACATGATGAGACAAAAGCTTTTTACAAAAGATTTTAAATATCGATAATTTTATTTTAAAAGGCATTGGAAACCAAACAATTTATTATAATTTTGTAATGTACGAGTCTAAGATTTAATGAAACTGAATTGGAACTGAATTTTTTTTAACTTCCCGCTAAGAAAATCGAAGATTTCTAAAAATCGGGAAGTTATTGATTTTACCCCGTTTTGAAAAAATCGAGTTTTTATCAGATCTCGACGTTTTGAGGGTACAGGAAGCTCCCTAGACTACCCCTGCGAGGTAGCTTCCACTATGTCTGTGAGTGTGTGAAAGTATGTGATCCGCTTATAACTTTTGAACGGGTCGACCGATTTTATCGCGGTTCGTGCCATACGAAAGGGCACAAATCTTTGGAATACTAAGAAAAACTAAGAAAAAAAAATTTTTTTTTTGTATTTTTGTACAAAAATTTGACACAGACTCTCACATGTATTTGTTTGAAATGTCATAAAAGGGTTTTTGATGTCCTCAAAACATAAATGATGTTTTTTTTTTTTTTAGGTTTTGATTTTTCGGAGCGATTTTAATAACTTTGCTTGAAGAATTCCTGCCTGCTTATTTTATGACTTTGTAGAGGATAATAAACCCAACATAAAATTCAAAATAAAAATGTAAAAGGTAACCCATTTCATCGATGGACCCAAAGTCTCATTTCTTCGCAAAAACGGTTCACACAAAAAGAGAAGTCCATCAATGGAATTTGTTTTGACATTAAGATAAAATTACGTTATTTGATTTTTAGGGCTTTTCACCTTCAAATTACCTATGTGACGTCATAAAAAAAAAAAAATATTCAAAATATCATTTTATACGTAAATTTTTGCATAACACGCATAGAAACGGAATAGTTTAGAATTTTGCTCTATCTATTAAAATGGATTACCTTGTATATAAATAAAAATTAGTTATGTAATCCATCGGAAAATGATACTTCTGCAGATGTTTTCCATACTTATAAAGACAGGAAGGACTCAATCCACGTGAAATTTTTCAACGTGTAATTGATTAATGATTGAATTGAAATTTTTCGCAGGCGAAGAAGTAGATTTTGTTTGAACAAATGTGTACATGTGAATGTATTTAATGGCAACACAACAACATAAACACACACACACACATCATCAACAGTCAGTCAGTCAGTGATACCAACCAACACACATCCATTCAAATTGTTCTTTTTGTGAACCAATCATGCTTTTTATTTCTACCATACCATTACAGCTAAAGATTTTCGCAGCATTACATACATACATTATAAGGTAGATACTTACTTTACATTATCTATGTTATTTTTTATATTTAGGTACTTGTGTATGTATATTATTTCATTTTAATATTAAAATATAAGAGAATAAATAGTTTTATTTTTAATATAACCCAATTTTTTTTAAACACGAATTTTCTATTTCCTATTAAATTGGTAAACATGTACGCAGGCGGAGTCGGGTTTTAAATTAGTACCGCCTTGGACACTATGCAAAATGCTGACCCATTACCTTACATAAAATAAGTCAAGTTTCTATATTATACCAGTTTTAATGGGACTTTCAGTAATCCGCTGAAACTTTTTAGAATATTCGAGATAGCTCCTCAAATCCCAATTCGATCGATCTAGTCGGGCTTACATGCATACATCATATGAATATGATTAGAAATGGCTTAAAATGCCGATATCTGATGACCAATAAGGGTAGTTAAAAGAAACAACAATATTTTTAATTTTGATGATACTGTTGATAATTATTTTATGTATAATTTGAAGTTTTCACAACATGATGACAGTTTTCATAGCATTTTCCATAACGCGAAGAAAATTCCTTTTCCCCCTCTATGAATTTTTCCATTCCTAAAAATTTGACGCTCTGCCCGTATCATAAATCCAGCGTTTCATGCACGTATGAATATATTAAAGAGAACTCTAGTATTTTTCAAATAAATTTCGATTTTTTGCCTCAATTTCTTAGAAGATTTGTTTTAGTTTGCAAACTGTCACCAAATATACAACGAGTAACTTCTTTCCGGAAATTCATTACGATTAAATAATTCATACTGATGATGACTACTTTGTAGTCAAAATACGTAATTATAAAAAACAAAAACTTGGAAATTGGGACAAAAAATCGAAATTAAAATATATACGTATTTTAAAACTTACGACGCAACGAAATTTTTGCATTTAAAGTTAAATCAGGAGATACTAATAAAGATAACGATGGTACTTCAAAATTTTGGTGGAGAAACATAGGTTATATACAAATATGTTCAAATTCACAGAAAAAGCACATAATTTATGTTAAAATATAAGCCTACTCTCTAATTAGACTACGTTCGCTAGATAATCGTTAGTTTTTATCAGGTGTACCAACCCCCCTCTTACCACAGCCAGCAAAAGTATTCAAAAAGTAAAAAAAAAAAATGTTTATACATCGAAAGATTAGAAATTGAACCCTTCAAATAATTATGTCTATTGAACCCTCTATTATTTCCTAGAAATTCGAGGAAAGTTGCACATTATCACATTATTTTTTAGACTATATCTAGACTAATAGCCATTATTTCGATAAGTTAATTATACATCGAAAGATTAGAAATTGAACCCTTCAAATAATTATGTCTATTGAACCCTCTATTATTTCCTAGAAATTCGAGGTAAGTTGCACATTATCACATTATTTTTTAGACTATATATATCTAGACTAATAGCCATTATTTCGATAAGTTAATAGTCTGAAAAATTTTAACTTTTTCCATGTTTAATTGAGACACCATTTTTGAAACATTTTTTTGAAAATTCACTAATTTATTCCGTAAACGATGAAAATTAATTTCTAATAGAACAAATATATGCCTGACCTGCGCATGCGCTAGAACGAGCAAACTGATCATAATTAGGTCGGTTTAAAATGTAAATTATTCAAATATTCGTGCCATTTCCTTCTATCGTATACGCAGGTCAAGCATATAATATTTGTATATTGAAAATTAATTCTCATCGTTTATGAAAGCCGTCACACAAAATTCACAGGTTGAAGCTGTTGTTATAATTTATGTTACACTTAATGTAAGAAAATATACATTTATTAATTTAATGTTTCAAATTTAAATTGAGCTTTATTGACTGTGTTGACTATTCATTCTCTAGTCCTTTTATTTTTTTTTTGTTATTAATTATTTGCATGCAATTAAAAATTGTTTTTTAATGATGCCAAAGAAGTATAAATTCTGCAGCACGTACATAAACACACGCCCATTTTTTAGACCAAGTATTATGTTATCGCACTATTTTCCATTAAAATAATGTGCAAGTTTCCTCGATTTTTTAAGGAAATCTAGAAGGGAAGGATTCCGAATCTTTTGATGTATATACATTTACTTTTGTTGAATGCGGTAGAAGGGCCGTTGTACTAGCTACAAACTAATAGGAATGCTGCTACACACTCTGCATTGGAATCAAATGTTTAGCACATTGGCTATTCGACGTTCCTGCAGAATACTATTTTATTTTTTGAAATTGAAAGTTAGCTACGATTGAATTTTTTCCATCGCAGTTAACAAATCGATAAGACAGTACTTTAAAATTACATAAATATAAGATCGAACTACTGGTGATTAAAACATAACTAACCACTGCACAAAAATAAAAAATTTTAATTCAGTATACAAGAGCACCTTCTAATTAGTTTGTGGCTGTTATAACTTATAAAAACTGTTGAAACCAGTATCTGGTTAATGCAGTATAATTCGATTTTAGGCTAATATTTGTTTTTGAGGTGTTCGTCTATTCGTCAGAAGTGTAGGTTGAGTTTGAGCCATAAAGAAGGGCAACTTTAATAATCTTTATAAATTATGCATATAAATTTTATTTTTATGCAAATGCTACAATTTTCAATAATTAAAACCTGTTTTACTCATCAAAGCAAATCTAACAAATAATATATTTCTAGAAAGGGAATTGTTCGCACATGTTTTACATGAAATGGTTCACCATTCAAAATGTGAAACGTTATTGAGAAATATTCGGTTGAAATTGCAGAAGAAAAAAGCATTTTAACAAAAACATTAAACCGCTGAAAAAACTGAAAAGCAAAAAATAATAAACCAATTTCATTAAACCTTATTTAATTAATAAAGTATCTATTTTTGTAATTAATTTGAGTTTTTTATTTGCGTTAATAGCTAAGTTCTTAAACTAATATAAGTAGATATACATACCTAAGTTATTTTGAGTCAGTGGCCGCGCATCATGCTTTACTTAATTAATTTGCTTATTTGATTCCTACTTAAAATTACTTAGATATACTTGCACATAGTTTAAGAACTTAATTAATAAGGTTTAATAAAAATGGTTTATTATTCTTTGCGTTTTAGTTTTTTCAGCGGTTTAATTTTTTTGTTAACAAGAGTTAATTTTCTCATTTTTTATGATGGCTATAATCTACTAATTACTACAACCTTAATTTTTGATTAACACAACTCTCCATTAAAATCTGTAAATGAAAATAAATCACTACTACTTTTCAGCCCTTAGGGTAAGGAATTTTTTTACTACCAAAATGAGAGTACTCCGTAAAAAGTTATGCGTTGTTATACATTTCCTATCCTTAGGGTTGAATTTTTTCCAAATTTATACGAGACCAACCTTTCCAATAACAAAGGACTACCAAAATCTAAACACTTTGTCAAAAGTTATGCGTGATAATACATTTAAAAAAATGTGTACGCTTCGACTTGGTTCCTTAAAGAAAAAAAATTAACTAATAAAGTTTTATTTTATGATTGTTTTAAGTAAGAATTTCAATCAGCTTTCAAATTATAATTAGCCCTTAGATTTGTGCCAAAACACAGTAACCATAACCTTTCCAGTTGATTTCACCATCTCCGTCAAACTAGCAGAACAAAATTGAATTTGAAGATGCTCAAAATTACATGATGTAATATTAAATAAATTTTTAAGGACTCATTGATGTGCCTTCGTATTTTATTATAAAATTATTTGAAGTTTAGTGTGTGTGTGTGTGTGTGTACCCATACATAATAATTTGTTCCAATAAAGTATTTGGTTAACCTTGAATTTGACACGATATTTTTTTGTAACTTGTTCTCGATCATTAACCTTTTCATATTTAAGTAAGCGTACCTTTGTTTGTATACAAATAATCAACTCAGTATACTCACAGCTTGAAGTATAATGTTTTAGTAACAACAATTACTAAAATCTCATTGCTTTTGTTAATCATTCAATCAAATAGATACAAAAAAAAAATAGGTGCGTGTACATGTACGCGCGTCAGAAGTTATACTTCTTTGGCATCATTATAAAACAATTTTTTTTTGCATACAAATAATTAATTACAATAAAATAATAAAAGGTCTGGAGAAGAATGAATAATCAACACATTCAATAAAGCTCAGTTCAAATTTGAAAAATTAAATAAATAAATATAAATTTTCTTACGTTAATTGTTCACATAAATTCTCTCATTATACGAATGTTATTTTTTTTTTAAATTATTTTATTGCCATAGCATCTTTCGGTAATATTGATCAGTTTATCATCAGTGGCTTATAACTAACTAAAATATGATATTTAATGATCGGTTTTGCGGACAGCTTCTATCAGTGAATTATGTGTGACGATGACGGACGCTCATCTTAAAATCTCACTTTCATCATTTTTTCATAACTCGTCTGTCCTGTCTTTCTTCATCATCAGAGTGAAAAATAATTACTATTTATTATTTGGCCTAATAAACTCTTACTATTTGTATCAGGAGAATATCATTTTTCAATATGTATAAATATATTATGAGTTCCTAATAAACTAGTACAATTTGTATCAGTAGAATATCATTTTTCAATATGTATAAATAAATTATATTTTGATTTCCTAATAAACCTAATAGTCCTTTAAAGAAATATAAAATTCTGTAACCAACAACCAACCAACTTCATCATATCGTTGTTATTGGTGCACACGCAGCTCAGAAATTCACTCTCATCCAAACGCGCCAAAAGAAGTATAACTTCAAAAACACTTGGATGCTGTACTGTTTGGGTTATCACCCACTATTTAAAAAAATATATATATAGTACAGGTGGCCAGAAGCATACCATATCATTAATAAATATTTATCTCTATAAATTTGCATGTCGCTTAATTATACTTTGTATAAGTAATCATTTCTTCTCAACGATAATTTTGAACGTGAAGACTCTTTCAAAGATTCTGAAAAATTCAATTTAATTTGGAAAAATGTCCAAATTTTCCTGGTCCAAAATTGACTTAAAACCGCAAAAATATAGTGAACTAAAATTTTGATGGCTTATTTAGATATAAAAACCGATTTTATGTTCATCAATAAACAAAATCAATCAATTAGGTTCCATAGATATACTTTGTAAACCATAAAGTAATAGAAGAGAAATTAAAAAACAAACAAGTGTAGATAACAACTAACAAAATTAACTGTTTAGATACTCAAATCATGATTGAATTTCATAGTTTGGACTATTTCAATTAGCATTCATAAAATACTATAAATACCATCCAGCCCATGTATAATAATAGTAATAATATGTATTGTTATTACCTATATGCGTTTATTAGTCAAATTTGAGCCGAACTTGTGGAGAATTCAAACATTTTACGTAAATATGTTTTATACAAACGTTGTTTGTTTCAATAAACTATTCTTTTGATGTGAATTTTGCTCATTCACGAACTTAAACTCACTTTTTATGTTTAGAATACGTCACCAAATATTCAGCTATTAATCATGATAACAGACAGACGGACAGTCGTAAATGGACTAATTAGGTGTTTCTATAAACACTTACACACAAATTTTGTTTGTGCGGTCAACATTAGGTAACGTTACAAACTTTAGACTGTAATTAATATACTCTAGCATATTATGTATAAGTTGAGAATAAAAATAGTTAATTTTTAAGAACAAACAAAACAATTAATTTTTTATTAATATTTTTCCATAAACTGTTTAAATTTATCACAATAATTAACACATTAATTGTAATATCATTTCATAATATGTAATATAATTAATATAATAATACTTATAATTATATCATTATATCAAATATCAAACTCTGCATAGTTTGGTTTCATGGATTACGTATTTAGAAAATAGTTTTAAAAAAATGAATGAGAAAATAAAAGTTTTTTATAATGCATATTATTTAAACTCTAAGCAAACATTAAGAGACATATTTTTTAGACGAAAACTAAATTTTTATAAATTCAAAAATCACATTAAGATTTGATGTTTGAAAATGTATGCTTAATAATTTGTTAAAAGTTATAAAATATAATAAATAAAGAATAATCAACTCTTTCGTTTTTGCTGCATATTTAAAGTATAAAATGCTTGTAGTTTATGGTTTTCTTTGAAAAATTTAATTGCAAAAATATTTTTTTACAAAGCTAGTATTTTACTGTAACCAATAAAATTGGGACAAAGTAGAAACATGTATGTGCTTGCTATATAATAAGTTAACTAAAGGGTTCAATGACCATTATTTTTCAAGCAAATATTGTAACATTGAGTAAACAAAGAGATATTGTAAGCATATAGTTAATTATTAGAGTATATACACAATCTGATCATCAAAGTTAAACAACATCAGACACAGTCAGTACTTGGATGGGTGGCCACATCAGAATGCTGTGTGCTGTTGTTGTATAAAACATAGCCACTGTAGTCACTGTAGGACCTCGAAAAGTAACTTAAAATATATACTTAAAAAATATATGCGGTAATTTACAAAGTTTGGATTTTATATTAATCTCCTTATCACAAACATGTAATTAAGTGGTTAAGCTTAAGACAATAATAAGAGGGAAACTGCAGCTGCGTTGCTTGCACCTAGGCCTTTTGTTCCTCTGTATCCTCCGATATAACACTCCATTACATGAAAGCTAAGATTCGTTCTGGCTCAAGGTGCAAAAAAAGAACTATACAAAGCAGGTGATACAATGTATCTTATGACACCAGTCGCCGTGTAAAATGCCTATAGCTTCTCTACCGGAATTGTTCTCATAATGAATAGATCCAGAGACGATCTACAAGTAAGATCGTCTAAGATTCCCAAATTATGAAGGTCATGGTTCAACTGACAGTACACTGTCAAAAGACCTACTACTCTTATCAACTGTACTCTGGTCAACCGCAAACAGTCAAGTGGTTAAGCTGCGGTAATACACAACTTAGTCTATCGCATGCCATCCGTGAAAATCCAATCCTTAATACAGAGCTTCTTGCAATAGGAATAACAGGTTTAGGCGAGAGGTGTGTCTGTGATGACCACTCACGCGCCAATGAATCCGCTAACTCGATTTATGTCAGAGTGATCGGGAACCCAGATCTGTCTGTTTTTCAGTGCCAGTCGATTTAGCTCCTCGAAGCATTCTAGCACAATCACTGACTTGACCATTGAAGCCTCAAGGGTCCAAAATGTAGTTAAGCTAACTAAAAAAATGCTGATGTACACACCACTATAACCCTTTGTGTTACAAATCTGAACACCTTAAACAAAGCGAAAATTTCTATTTAAAAACCGTCGAGTCTTGACCTAAAGCATACAATTGCAAGAATTATAAGCGAATTAATATTCGAAAAACCGAGTAAGTTTTACGCGAATTTACCTGAATTAGAATATTTTAAGAAATTTTAATATAGGATTCGTGAAGAAGAAAAAATTTACAATAAAATCATTTTTTCCCAACAACTCAATCTTAATTATTTATACCGTTAATTTATTATTGATAATTTACAAATACCATAATTAAAAAAAAAATATATCTTATCCAATTTTAAATTTTTGTTGTCTCGCAGGCTAAACCTTTTTTTTTTTTAGTTAAACTTACCGCATGCTATACTTTTATTAAATGCAGTTGAATGCAGGTCCTGAACAAAATTTTCTAATCGTAAGTAAATAAGTGACTCACTAATAATAACTAATAATAAATAGCTTGAAGAAATTTTTTACAAACGATTCTTGTCTTAAATGTTCTTAACAATGACATAATTTGTTTAACTTAATTAGTAGAAAAAACCATTTTTATTCTTTATGATCAGAATTAGAAATATTTAAAATTTCAACTTTAAATTAATAATATAAATAATAAATTGATATAAAAAAATTATTTTATCATAAATTTCTTACTTTTTTACGAATCTTTTAGACATTTTATTTAATCTTACAGGCAATTTTACAGGAAACATAAACACACAAAAATAATTGTTTATTACGAAAACAGTAACTTTTTAAAAAATTCATATATTTTAACAAAGAATCTTTTTTGAAAATTTTTGTCAACATAATTGTATTTTCATTCATGATATATTTACTGACCACCAAATTGGAATTTTCAATGATGTAACATATTAACAATTTTAACAGGCTGTGTATGTACTGTACGAATGTACTGAAACATAGCGTGTAAATTCTGCAGAACTAATTTTATTGAATGGGGTGTCAATCGATATGTGATTATGGCGCTAGTGTCACAGACTACTTATCAGAGATATACTTGGTATTCGGATCAGTATCCTAGGATATCCGCAAGAAAAAACAGATTCGAATCCGTTTCGTTTTCAGTGGATCACAAACTGATCTTTTGCATTATAAAATTTTATTACGTTTATGAATTTATAATACTGTTTAATATCATTCAAATAGAGTTCTCATAATTCTTAAAAGTTACATATTTGGTAATAATCTAATATTTCAACCATTATTGTAATGAGCTAACAATAAGTGGTAAATCTCATAGCGAACTACCTAATCATAAAGTAATTACAATAAATTCAAAATTATTATTCAATTAAGTAAGTGATATTACAACTCACAATCATTTTAAGGAAATTCCAAAAATAATACCGATTGATTGAGTTGAAAAGTTAAGATCCGTATCCATATCCGCGCATCTAAACACTCATTATTAGTATCCGCGGATCTCCATTTTTATAACAATCCATCAAATCCCTGCTCTACATATTATAAGAATAAAATCAATATTGCGGACATTAAACGAAAAAAGTGGGGTCTCAAAAATTTTTTTTTATAGAACCAATTGAATAAAAGAACTAAAACTCTACTACGAAAATGAGCTGTAAAAGCACAAACTAATTTAATAAACCACCTAACTTGTTTTTGAATATTAAAATACATTTTATAAAATTATTTAAATTTAACACGCATGAGATTGAACTCCAGATTGACGAAAAAATAAATAAATAAATATACCAAACAGAATCCATCGATCGACTTCATCAAACAATTTTGATCAAAATAATACACTTTTCAAATCATTTTAAGATGAATGAATGTTAAAGCATTTAATTTTTTGGTAATCTGCTGGTGGCTATGCTGCTAATTGCAGACATATTTTTCATTCTCGATAGTTTGTAATTTGGTAAACTGTGTTATTTTTATGTCAACAATTTCGACAGCAAGGAAATTTATATGACATGACACATTTTTAAACATTTTTCAGCTGGATAGTAACCATTTTTGATCACCTTGTTATCGATACATGTTGGAAGGAGGGGACTCTTTGATCAAACCATACAGTTTGTAGGACAAATATTTTTCCGAATAATTTAGATAATTATCTTGAGATTTGACAAAAACATACCTAGTTAGTAATAAATTTTGGAGAATCATCAAATCAACATATTTTATCCCTGCTACCCCTATTACCTACCACAATGGAGTTTTACTACAGAAATTTGTTGGGCATCTCATCAAAATGAAGCTACTCACGGAAAATTATCTTGATAGTAATCAAGTGCAATAATGGTCCATGGATCCTGGACTTCATATTGACATTACTTCATATTGTGTGCAAATATCAAAATCTCTTTCTGGAAGTAATGAACTTTCGCTCATAGACTTAACTTAATGTTAAGAACCATTATAAATTTGTGTAAAATTTAGATTAGATGCTGAAAAATACACCAAAGTTCAAACACCTAAATTTTCAAACTTATAAAATTCAGCGATGCGTAGCGCTTTGATAGATTAAAATGTCACTCTCATTTTACATCACATAATGAATACAACAATAATAATTTACAGAATTAGAAAGATATTGGTTTGACTCATCAAAAAGAATATCTACAATATATATGGCGGCAGCTTGTTTAAATAATAATATGAAGAAAAAACAACACTCACTATATGATGATGTAAGGAAATATTTGTAATATAATACTTATAAATATATAATGGCCTTGAAATAAATTATACCATCGTTTAGTAGAGATGATCACATCATCCATACTAGTTCATAATACACGTAAGAATACTACTAGTTCCATTAAAGCAGTAGACCTCACTCATGGTGACACCCCAATCTTATTAATAAGAAAATATATAGCACACTTCTTCATCGTTAATAGTTTTATGTTATACTAGCAGGCCCGGTCACGAGTTGTGGTGGCAATTTTCACAGAACAAAGATTGAAAAAACAATTTTTCCGTTTTCACCCCCTTTCTTTATTTAGTATGACACCTCGGCCCCCTTGAACACCGCGGAGACCATTGACCATGGCTACGCGTCACAGAAATGTACATATATCATACATATACCTGTTGTGAGATCCGGTACTTCACGCTGTGGTACTCCATATACTTGATAAAAAGTACAAGAAACTCGAATGGTTTCGAGCATACTTAAACGATGTACACGATATACACACCTTATATAGTTGACAGTCCAACATACTGCTGGTTAAACGAGATTAATAAATTTTATTTTGAATTTCAAATTTAGATTTTGATTTGTAACATATTTCAAGTGAGAAACCTAAAAAAATTGCCTAATGTTTTTAGCACCAGGGGGCCAAATCCTATCAAAATGGACCAAATCCTATCATATCTTTATAAATTATAGCCGATGTGTTATTATGAAGTATAAGCTACATTATTATAAAATTTTATTAAAATCCATTCAGTTGTTTTAGCGTGAACGAGTAACAAACATCCATGCATACATAAATACGTACATACACAAAAACTTTCGCGTTTATAATATTATTCTGATGTATAATATTAAAATTCAGATTTTGGTTTCCATGAAAAAATTAAATTTATAACATACCTCCAATGAGAATCTATTAAAAAAAAAATAAACCCTTTCTTCACCCCATTAGGGGTAGTAAATGAACCTAAAACCTATCCTATATTTTAAGTTAGATCAAATCACACATTTTGAAAAAAAATTTATTAAAATCGGTTCAGTAGTGAAAGAACAATAAACATTCATACATTCAGGCATAGTTTCGCGTTTATAATATTAATAAGATATTTATACTAATAACTGAATCATACTGCTAATGGGAATAACAATAAAAATTTTAAGAATTTGTTATAACGAAGATCCTATACAGTAAATTTTCTGAATATGATATACGTTTCTAACAAATTTCATAAAAATCGAAACACGCGTTCGAAAGTTACAGCGGAACAAACATAGATAGATATATACATACAATAGGTACATACATACATACATACAAAAGACATTACAAATCGAAAAAATAAACACTTTTGAAGTCTTTTAAGTTCACGATAAAACCAAAAAAACTACGAAGATCAACAAAATTACCAAATATACGGCATCAATGTTTAAATTATGTGCAAAATGTTAACAAAGGAAATTTGTACGTAATTCACGAACGCTTTAGTTTAAGTTATTAGGAGATAGCTTGAAAACGCAATAAAGAGTTTTTCATTGCACAACCAGTCACAATATTGTAAAAAAAGGTAGTTGGTCACAGATTATAAACACAGAAAATAAGTGGCCCTCTACATACGTTGAATTTATATGAACTATTTTCAGAAAAAAATGGTTTGGATCACAGATAAATTATATTTTTCGCCTTCACCCTAAATTTTCTTTCTTTTTTTTTTTTTTTATTATATTTTTATAAAATTCTTTTTTTTTTTTTTAAATAAAATCACACGTTAAACATAATTTAAATTTATAGCAATGATAAAAAAAAAGTGGGTTCGTGTACTTCTTCGGCATCATTAAAAAACAATTTTTAAACAACGGTAGTAGAACATCAGTCACGGGGACCAACATTCTTTTTACATAGATACCAGTTGTAAAAAAATATGGCGACCTCCATGACAGATTTTCTACTACCGTAACCCCTTAGTAAAATGAACTTATTATCTGGGAACGAATTCGGAAATGTTAAAGCTTGTATAAAAATCGACTGGATTGGGATTTGAACGGGAAGCACTTTGAACACGTTTGATTTAAATTTTCTTACAGTTGATATTAAGCAAAAATCAATACAAAAGAATTAATTTTAAATTATTCAATTTTGTAACAAATGAGTATATTTATTATTATTTTTATTCAATTTTGTAACAAAGTTGTTAGTAAATAACATGTGACACCTAACATAAATATATGAATGAGGTAGGTAGGGCAGATAGTCTTAAATCTTTAACAATAATATTTATTATTTTGAATTATAAATACTTTTAATTTCAATTTAATTTAGCACTAATCGGTGCACAATATTTTTGGTTAACCTGCCATTAGCTAACACAAATAGATTCGACGATTTCCCTACACTTGAACATGCAACATATAGTTGCCCATGAGAAAAACATGGATTTTCTAAATCCAAACCACAAATGGACATTGTTTGGCCTTGAGACTTATTTGTAGACATGACAAACGCTAAACGAATTGGAAGCTGTGGCCTTCTAAAGGGTATAGTAGAATCTGACGGTATCATTTTAAATGTCGTTGGTTATATTGATGAATTGTAGCTTATTAATTAAAGCGTTAGTACTTTTAACTTAACACCATTTATTGGAAACCCAATCAAGTCAACTGGCTACTTTATACAGTGCCATCTATTCGATACTTACTATAAAATCAAGTCAACTGACTACATTATACCGCCATCTGTTAGAATCTTATCGAACTATGTATCTTTGTTAGATTTAGACTACCATCTGTTAAAATATTATCAAACTGTATATCTTTGTCATATAAAAAACAATTAATTTGCAATAAATTAAAATAGCAATCTCAAATTAATTAATAAACTATCCTATCTCTTAAGTTGGAGCATAGCACTCATTTAAAAAAAAAAAAAAACGTTCGAATCGGTTCAGTAGTTTCGGAGTCCATCGCAAACAAACAATGTGACATGTAATTTATATATATTAAGAAGATTAGCAAATATTTGAGCGGAAATTATTTAAATGAAACAGTTTACGATAAACTGTTTCAAACAAAAGGTGTTTGTTTTGAAAAAAACATACTGTTTTTGTCTTTGGGTTTTTGAAGTTATACTTCTTTAGGCACGTTATGAAAAAATGATGAGAGTGAAATTTTAAGATGCGCATGTATTACCGTCACCCAAAATTCACAGGTTAAACTGTTGCCATGATTTATGTTACACACTTAATGTAAGAAAATTTATATTGATTTATTTAATTTTTCAAATTTAAACTGAGCTTTACTGACTGTGTTGACTATCCGTCTCTCTAGTCTTTTTATTATATTATTGTAATTACTTACATGCAATTCAAAATTGTTTTTTAATGATGCCAAAGAAATCTTCTGACGCGTGTACATAAGTAGACGCACCCATTTTTGTTTGTTTTTTTAATAGTTCAAAACTTGGATCATGGATCCAATGGACCGATTCTGCTCATTCACAAACTTGATCTTACTTTGTTTATCTAAAATACATCACCAAAATTTCAAGTTACTGTTTCACATTTCTTGCGGAAATTGACTAATAATACGATTAATACTAAACTATTAATACTAAATTGACCTAAGATTAAAACATTTTTATGACTCATAAATTATAAAATATATCAATAAACATTTGTAAAACACTCCGGCTTAATTTAATTTTCCACAATTTTCTGCATCAAGTCTGAAACAAATTTTGCTATAAGTATGAAAGCTATTTCCATAAATCCAAAATATGAAAGTTACAAATAAATTTCGATTTTTTCCCCAATTTCCTAGATCAAATTATTTTGTATTTTATAAATACGTATTTTGACTACAAAGTAGTCATCATCAGTACGAATTAACTAGTTGTAATGATTCTCTGAGGAGATGTTACTCGTTGCTAATTTGGTGACGATTTGCAAAAAATTTATTCGAAAAATCCTAGAGTTCTCATTGATAATTATAAAATGCAAGTTACAGTTGAAATGACGAGAGACACACTGTAGAAAAGAAAATATTTCTGGTTAAATTAAAAATGTAGTTTTTAAATTGTTAACAAATAAAAAAATGTGAAAATAAATCACAATTTTATATAAAAATTCCATATATTATCCTCACGAAAAATATTTAGTCTGCAAACGATTACGTATTAGAAGCTGTACAGAATACGTTTCACACTACCATACTACCAAACCAAATGTAACAACTGCAGCTGCGCAATAAATGTTCACCCAAACACTTACTAGCCACTAGTCCCTAGTGTGTGTGCGATTGTGCAACATAAAATGTATGTGCTTCCATTCTTGAACTTTATCACCATTCTTCTAACAACATACCTACCGTTACCAAACAAACGATTCAACAAACTAAAAACTTATTTTATTGAGAATACCTCCCCCCTCCTATTCGATCGGTTCATTCAACGCTTTTATGTATTAGTTTTGTCGGAGTTTGAGGAACATTATTAAGAAATTCCTAATAGATAATAATTTTCAAAGATATAACACCAACTTTATCCATATTTTTACACGAAGTAAAAAATAAGAATTTATATATTTAAAAAATTTGTTTGTCACTAATTAACTTAGGAAGTTTTTATAAAAGTTAAAGAATTAATTTTAAGCTATGGATAAAATTGACGACGACCAAAGGTAATTAGTAACAAAGAAATTATTATAGATGTACTAGGACCATTATTTTGTGGGAACCAAAGATTTCATCATTTAGTTAAGAGTATACATATTAATTTTTAGCTATAAATATGCATTAGAATCACAGTTATAGAGCTCGGAAGACACCTTGCTCGAAAAAATGGACGCTTACTCCCTCCACAAAATCACCTGGTTGGCACTTATCTGAATTTAAAAAAAATGACGGTGTATTAATCTTTAATCTTAGTCGATCCTATAGATTTAAAGTGGATCGACCAAACCTTTCTCGACATATGATGGAGTAACGTTTGAAAACCATGGTAAGTTTCAAACGTATTTTTCTCAATTAGTAATTTTTTCTCTACGAAGCCAAACAAGATTAAAATGAATTTCACAATGTAAATAACTGTACTAATTATTATCTAAACTTGTTAAAACTTTTCTGTACTTGTATAACCATATACAAAGGTTTTAGGCATCAAGGCATCAACAGAAAATAAGGTCGACGTCTCAGTATTGTAAACAATGCATCTTCAAACTGCTGTACCTTATAATGGCTTCGAATTTTAGAAATTCACTTTACTACCATATTCTACATATATATTAAGAAAACAATTTATGCAAAAATAAAATAGATTTTTTAAGTACTAAGCTTAGCTCGTTTACATAGTTATTTCTAAACAACTGCTTGAAAAGAAGGTGATATTAATCTTTGTTTGCCCTTTGTTCAAAATTCAATTAATTAGAACATCATTATTTAATTATCCACGCTTATACCATAAAGACTACATAGTTTATACCACCAGTGATAACAAAATATTACTTTTAGGATCATTAACTTGGATAGTGTGCGATAATCTATTTTAATGTAAACTCAGGCATTATCCTACGAATTTTATATGTAGCTTTAAGGTAAAAATGAAGTTGTATTCGGTATTCGTTATTGGATACAGCAAGTAATCCGGTGTATTCTTTGGTAAATTGGGGCATCTTTTGAAGAAGGACATCAACAAAGATTCAATATTTTTATCATTCTAATAGCTTCAGATCTTTGCACCACAAGTCAGGATAGATCGAGAAGCAGCTCTCCAGTTTCTTTTCCGAATGGGATGTCTTTGTTAATTATCAATCTATTAAATGCATTCAATGCCAACTTAAATGTAGTAAGTATGTCTTTGAAACAAATCTCAATGAGCAGTCTTGAACTACGTGTAATTCCCAGGTACTTTTAGGTATTCACAACTTCTACGAGTTGAATTTTATATAACCACTTATCGTCCTATCAAGGCTTACCACCATTAAGAAATACTAAAATCTTTGATTTACTTAAATTTAATTCCAGATTTCGAGTAACACAGTATAGTACCTACAAATGAATTAATCATGCCCAGCAGTGTCAGTTTGTCAGGAACCAGCAAAATCAAGTCGTCGACATATACCAGGGCTTTTACACGAATACCGTCTATTGAGATGCCGCGTTCATTCTACTTACAATAAAATTTATAAATAGTAGCGGACTCAAATCGATGTAAGTTTTTAATTGTAAATCCCTCGAATTCTATCTAAAAATTTTACTAATAAATTTTGTTTCTCAAAAACTATATTTTTTGTTTCTCAAAAAATATTGATATATTACATGGACTGAAAAGTCCGGGGCCTAACATATAGATGGTGCTAGTTTTATTGCAGTCACATTTTTTTCAGTTAATACTAACCTTCAAAAGACAGCTGTTAAAATTTCATGATATTCTATTCATTAGTTTGTGAGTTGTTGTGCTAAGAGTGACGCTACTTTTGTTATTTTCAAAACAATGGATCAAAAACAATTTCGTGTTTTAATTTTACACTGCTTCTTGATGGGAAAAAATACCGTTCAAGCGATGCAATGGCTTGCAAAGTGTTATGGGGACTTCGCTCTATCAGAAACAACAATAAAACGTTGGTTTGCTGACTTCAAACGTGGTCGTAGAGACACCGATGATGCAGAACGCAGTGGACGTTCAAATGAGGCGGTAACACCAGAAAACATAAAAAAAATCCACAAAACGTTTCGAATGATCGAAAAGTGAAGTTGCTTGAACTCACGCAACTTATAGTCAGCTAACTGCTGACATCGTAAAGATATCAAAAGAACATGTTGGCTTTATATTGCATGAGCATTTGACTATGAGAAAGCTCTGTTCAAAGTGGGTGTCGCGTTTGCTCACCGTTGACCAATTTGGCAAATTGAAGCCTATATAGAAAAACAGGACGTTAAATATACCAACCGAAAATGTTGTCTGAAGTAGAAAAAGTAATACATTCGAAACTACCTTTTAGGCCAAAAAAATGTTCTTTTAAGTTTGTCTTAAAGAACATTCTGCGGCATCGCGGTTGCCCACGGAACAATTCAAATGCGATTTCCGTTGTTTTTATTTTTTTATTTTTGCAAATGTATATTTTGGTGGAAGCGCAAGTTAACGCTTTAATCATATCAATTTCTATCAAATCTTGCTGTTTTTAGCGCTCCCACCAAAAATATATTACACTAATATTGATTGCACTGTATCTTCAGTTTTCAGCATTGAATAACCGTTATTCACACGATAATTGCAGATTTGTTGTGTTGTGACGTCGAGAAATTTATTATTTTAGTAAATTTCAATTTTTACATACAAATTTAGTACAATTTCTTACACAGAATTCGAAGATATTATAGCTTAACATAAAAGTAACCATTTTGAAGTGAGAAGTGAATAAATACTCTCGGAGTTACACCGGTTATTTTCCTACTTTGTTGTCAATTTATTAACAATCAGAAAGTCATTCTGATTACATTTATGACTCTTGTTAAAATCTATATTTATTTGTTTTATAATTCGTTAAGCGGGATCGAATTGATGGCAAAATTCTAATTTGAAGAAAATTGAAAACTTTAAAAATGTCATATATTAATTCAAAGTTTTATGAACAACTTTAAAAGATTCCATTTTTATAATTTTTTTTTTATTTAACAGTAATAAAATTATTCAACCAGAGTAGAAGCCATTAAAAATGGTGAAAAGTGAAAAAAAATTAGCATTAGTAGCATGAAACCAATTGCAAACCAAAGAGAATATAACAAAAATGAAAGGAAAAATAATTTAAAGGCGACCTGAGAACACAGTTTATCTTGATTTCTGACATAACTACAAGTTCTATGGAAAAAAGTTATATGACAAAGTTATTTAAACTTTTTTCACCTCCAAATTTATGTGAAAAATTTTTATAATCAAGTTTTTGGTTTTTTTATTTCTATTTTTTACAGAAAAGTGTAAATACAAAAGTTGTAGACCTTTTTTTATTACTTACAACTTTGCAATTTACCTGTTTTATAACCATAGAACTTGTAGTTCTGCCGGAAATCCAGATAAACCATGTTTTACCCTTGAAAACTTTCCACAGATTGCCCGTAAATTATTTTTTCTTCCATTTTTGATATATTCTCTTCCGTTTTCAATTGTTTTCACTTACTATTTTTTATTTTTTTTTTGGTTTTAAAATTTAAGTTTAACAAAAAATTTACATTAAAAAAAAAATCTGAAATCATAATCTTACCTAAAAATTTTGTAGGTTATAAAATTTATTGATCAATATGACTTATTTTTATATGTACTGTAAAATATAAAAAAAAAATACACAGCCAATAATCAACATAGAACTTCATCATAATGTATAATTCTTCCTCATATGGGCTAATTAAATAGCTTTAAATTTGGAACGATTGATCGAAAAAGTTGACGGGATTTAGAATAGAAGTGAAAAAATAAATTTTTTAAATCTTCGCTACTAAAGTTGACATAAGCTTTTGTGACAATAAGGCACAGCGCACACCATCAGATTTTATGATCAGAATATCTGATCATAAAATCTGATGTAACTGAACAACATGTATTTTATATTAGACCCCGGTTAAATTTCTACATAAGACATTAGATGTGCTAATTAGAAAATCTGATGGTGTGCGCGTACATATAATGCTGTTTGAAGTAGCATCAGAATTTCTGAACAGAAAATCTTACGATGTTGTCTGATGTAGGCCATCTGTTAATTAAGACAGTAATTAATAAATGTAAAATAGTTGGTTAATGGTGATTCGTTGTACGTATCCTAAGATATACGATGATATACGCTTGCTTAAGATTTTTGTCTGATATATGATGGTGTGCGCTGGCCCTAAGTATTGTTACTTCATTTTTCCTCACTTGTTTATTTCCTTTTTCTTGAATAACGATGTTTCAGAAATATCGATAATTATAATGTTACGCTATATCATGCATCTGCATACAAAACTCCACCAAAATCAAATGAACGATTTACAATTATTCAATTTTTCCGGTTAAACCGGTTTTTAAACAAAGAAAAACAATTAATTGAGGGTTTTAAAATAATTATTATCATTTATTGTTATTATTGAAAGGTGAGAATAATTTTTTTAGACAGTAATTAATTATTAAACAATATTTGAGATTATTCCGAGAGTTAGCATGAAAATACTATAGATGCTGGCTAGTGTGCTTGACACACGCGTGGTGGCGCGACCGCTTGACACATTTCACATGATGCATTGTAGGATTGGAATACCTTCTTATATATTATCTTACATTAAGGAAATCAAGACACAGGTATATGGGTGTCTTGATTTTCTTTAGATGTAATTAGGACTACAAATTTGAGTTTTAAACATCAGTTTTCTTCGTTGTTTGCTTCACATGAATTTCCCTTTTTTTACTAGACGTAAACAGAATATAAACATAAAAAAAAAAAACAGTTCGAATTTTTTCCACATTTAACAGCTGAAACATGATCTCTCTGGTTGAAAAATGATAAGAATCAAAGTTGTAGAATCGAAAATTTTTTTTAACAAATAGAACATAACTGTTAAATAGAACATATTGTAAAAATTCCACACTGGAGGACATTAAAAATGAAAAAAATGCAGAACAATGGAATTTAAATGAACTTTAGTGGCGAAACGACGTAAAATTGGAAAATTTTGTACAGATACAAATCGATATGGATATTTTTCTCAAAAGATATTCGAAAAATGCACCAGTTTTTTTGTAAAATTCAAAAATCAAAAAAATGCCCAAAATTGGCCAAAAACTGTCCATATATCCAAAAACACCGTTTTTGATTTTTGCGCACAATGTGACTTTTATTAAGAATCCTAAAAGCTACCTTTTCCCTACCAGGTCGATTAGATATAGTCCAAATTTACTCCATATATGCCAATTCAGGTGGACTAAGTTAAATGGCTGGACCGATTTTGCTAATTTTGATCTTGAAATATTTGTGGAAGTTCAGGGAAGGTTTAAACGGTCAGAAACATAAATAATAAGTATCGGAAAATACTATAAACGACAATTTAATTTTCAAATACAAAATGTTCCTAGCTGTGAAACATCTTTTGTCTTTTTTTTTCTCACATCTTACAAATCCTATTAGCAACATTTCCATAGAAACCAAAATCTAAATTTGAAATTCAAAATAAAATTTCTTTATCTCTTCTCACTAGCAGTATGTTGAACTGCCAACTATATAAAGTATGCATATCATATTGTTCAAGTATTACCGGAATCATTCGTGGTTCAGGAGTTCCATATATATTTCATCAAGTGTATGTGTACCACAGCATAAATTATCGGGTGAACGCGGTACCGGGTGTACCCCACCAAATACCAGGTAAATATCGGGTGCATAAAATGTACCGGGTGCACACTAAATACCGGGATTTCGATAATAAAGGATTTTCTGAAATTCTGCCCGTAAGGGTAGAATTGCATTCGCATGTAATCGATGTAATATCATTTAATAAAATGGGAAAATTAACAAAACAACCAATGAACCGGGCGGGTCTGCTTTAAAATATAAATTAATATCATTATTTATTCTGATTTGCCTCAGCTTTTATTATTTATAAATAGTGTTAAGAATATGTTGTATGAATATGATCATCCAGAGGGAATGCGTGATCAATGAACTACGTAATTTGATTTTACTATAGATGTTAAGAAGGTGTACAAACAATTTTTTTTCCGTATCAGACTTTGTTGTCCAGATATTGGCTTCTAAAGATTTGACATAATCGATGAAGTCAGTTTTTGAAAACTGTTTTTCGAATAAAGCAAATTTGTAATAAAATATTAAACATGATGGTTTGTATAGAAAATTTATTTTTTTTTTTAATTCTAATTTGTAAATAAACTTAAAACCGGTAGTAAAAATTGAAATCATAATTTTAATAACTTCGACCATTTTTATTTTCATGAGTAGTAAAATGAAGCTAAAACAATAATAATTTAACCATAAAAATTTAAAAATGGAATTTACATTATTTTAGGAGAAAAATGAATTATAAAGACCAAGCTGTGGCTGGCATTCATTAAAAAATGTACTTTACCAAATATTATATTACAAATTGGTTTATTTTGAACAGCTTCGTCGATTACGCCAAATCTTGAGCTGCCGATATTTGGTCAACAAAGCCTCATACGGATGGATATACCTTCACAACATCCAGAAGTAGAATTAGGCCTAATATGAATCTCAATTGTTTTCGTTGTTCGTTTCATATGAATTGCCCCAAGGGTGATGAAAACTGATTAAACAATCGAGTACCGTCGTAGTCTAACCGTTGGCCACATAAAAATAATGTAGTTTTTCATAATATGCAAAATTTCAGCTCTTACATATTTTTATATACGTGTATGGAAAATGGAGATGCTTCTAGAAAATCGTCAAATTTAACTTAATCTATGATAATACACTCTTCACAAATGGAAAATTTTGTTAAACTAAATAAAAGTTGTGAACATCGATAATTTGATCCTGAAAAATTGCATTTTCAAACGTTTTCAAAATGTGTAAAAAAATTTCATCCACACATTACGTGATATTAATATTGTTTAATGACATTAGACATATATAATTTAGTTGAATAATAGCAGGAAATATCACAAAAGTCAAATAAAATATTAAGAAAAACTCTCAAAGGTTACAACGATAACACCATTTTTCTTTTAACAAGATTCTAAAAAAATGAATACCTTTTTAAAAATATGTTTTTGGTTAATATGAGTTTAATAAGCGATATTCAGTGACGGGTTAACCGTCTAGGGCGGTACGATTTAGGGGCGGCAAAATTATCGTTAATATTTTAGAGCCGAATTAATATACCAAAATTTTATTCTAAGAATTGGTTTTAATTTTTTTATGTGAATCTATAGAAAAATATTTCGATAAATCAATTATAGTTTTTATCTAATAATGTTTTATTAAAAAGAAAGTGTCGAATCGATAAGCTTACGTGCAAAATACTAGATACCTTTTTACGTTTTTGGTATCGTTGATGTGATTTTTCGTACATATTTAAGGCTTATTGGTTTTTTACTTTATTTTCGGCTTCGAATGGAAATACGTATTCATTTTAACATTATCGAAATCATCGAGATGTTGATCCGAATGTAGACACTGCTCTTACGCATGCATTTGAGTATTTCCGCTACGAATTGTTCAAGAGAAAGATATTTTCCACCTTGAAAAGGGTTAAAACTAATTTACGCGCAAGTATGGGCCATGATAGACTAAATGCTTTGGCATTACTGTCTATTGAAGCTCAACTAGTTCAACATTAGTTTTGCACGGACGAAAGCCGGGAAAAAGACATTTACAAATTGAGCAATAATACATGCACTGAAAAGTCCCGTCACCCTGTCACCTTTTTTTCAGTTAATACTAACCTTCAAAAGACAGCTGCTAAAATTTCATGATATTCTATTCATTAGTTTGTGAGTTATTGTGCTAAGAGTGACGTTGATGAATAAAGCTAATTTTGAACCAAAAAAACTGTGTTTTCTTTGTTAGGCCCGGGACTTTTCAGTCCATGTGTTACATTATTCATCGAGAATGCTTATTATAATTTTTGATTAAACAATAATTATTATAATAATTACATTTCAATAAAATAAAAATTATATTTTAATAACAATTCAAATCAGAATTTATAGAATTTTGTTGATCGAAAAGGGCGGCGTATCAAACCGGGCCTAGGGCGGCAGCTGTGACCCTTGATCCGCCATTGAAGATAATGTTTTCTTGAATTTTGTTAAATATTATGCTACTTCCGGTAAAAATAACACACACACACAATGAATGGTATTTTCTAAGTCGATTTTCTATTTTACATAGACGATGACGTATTATTTTTGTATTGCATTCGAAAGCACGTTGTTTATTCTTTAATATACTCTAATTTTAATGATTAAACTTAAAATTTAATATCATGCATCCAGCCGTAAGCATTCAGGGCAATGAGAAAGATATTTTTCATTAGATTTTTCTAAAAATAAACAAGTTTTAGCATAGTTTCCTTCCCTAGTTAAATTTCTAGCACATAAATTTATGATTGTGATACAAAAAAAAAAATCAATATCCATAGTTTCAGAGAGCTTAAACGATATCCATTTTTCATGAAACTAATAGAAAGTTTTTTACGGAAAAATTTGTTAAAAATTAGTTTTTTAATAACACGTTATATATATTTGTTAGTTAAAGAAACAGTTTTTGAAGTTATACTTCTTGAAGCGCGTTATGAAAAAATGGTGAAAGGGCAATTTTAAGATGCGCACGCATCACCGTCACACAAAATTCACAGGCTGAAGCTATTGTTATGATTTATAATACACTTAATGTAAGAATGTCTATATTTATTTATTAAATTTTTCAAATTTAAACTGAGCTTTATTGACTGTGTTGACTATCCTTCTACAGTCCTTTTATTATTTTATTAATTATTTGCATGCAATTAAAAATTGTTTTTTAATGATACCAAAGAAGTATAACTTCTGACGCGCGTACATAAGTACTTGCACCCAATTTTAAACTAAATTTTTTATTTTCTATTTTTATAATTTAATTTAATTTACGAATTATAAAAAACTGCAAATAACTAGAGAGAATTACCCAGACTTTTATCCAGATTTAAAATTTACCGAGCCGTGGATACTCTCTCTCATTTTCAAGTCCTTCAAAGTAGAAATAGAAAAATTATAGAATTTGTTTTGCATCTTACGATCGCAATGTTTTTAGGATTGTCATGTTCCTTTAATCTATTTAGAAAGTTGATGAAGCGTACTCAAAAGATTAACAACGCCTGTAAGTATAGCCTAAATAAGTTTTATCTATTTACTAAAGATATTGGTCTATAAGCATTATCATAGCATTTATAAATTTTGAATATTCAAAGAATTGAATATGACTTAACTATGATCAATTTAATAACTTTCTCCTTAACAATAATTCTGATAAGCGGGTCTGGATCCCGTCAAATTTTCTTCTGTTTTTTTGTCATTGTAACAGGAAGAAGATCGTTCAATAGCAAGTATAAAAACAATTTTGTATATCAAATAATAAAATCAGATGTCCGTTGTCCGAAAACTATGAAAAATAGCAATTTTGATGTAATCGAACCAAGGACATTGCATTTTCTTACATGTTGGACAAAATAGTTTTTGCAAATAGTTTTGTATTAGTTTTTTCAATCATTTTCCTATAACAATAATAAGAGATAACAGATATTCAACCTTATGGAGGCAATTGACAATTTTACGTCCACCGAAGCAGTAAACGGATTACTTTTCAGAATTTTAATTTAGGAAGAAGTTGGTACACTAGTCATAATTAAACGGCCATCAAAATGTTTTCATACATTTCTATGGTTACCAAATACTAGATTATCATTCAACTGATATAGAATATATGATATATTATATAGTTTCAAAATTTATTAATTTAAATGAAAAATTATTTATATTTTCATTTAAAAATAATTATTAATGCAATTTCTTCAATCATTCTTACAATTTTCAACCCAATAACTTCAATTTAAATATCATTTTTTGTAATTTTAATTTGACATTTGCTATACAATTTACATGCAAACAATTGAACAAATAATTATGTCTTCTAGAATGTGAATGTTTTATTACAAATTTTAGACACTCGTTGTGCATCAATCGATTAAGTGCCTTCCACATATTAGGTACGGTACGGGAATACAAATTTTTAGAATTATATTTATATAGGATATGATACATTTATGGGCACTGGAACTAATAAGTCCCCAAAGTGAAATTTGTAATTTTACAACAAAATACTATTACCAACAACTTCACTTGCGTACTTCAGCAGAAAATTTTTCACAACAGGATGGCAAAAATTACTAAAGTAGACTTAAACTTAACTGTAAGCAAAGAAAGATTTCTATTTTCAAGATCAGATCGGTATATTGAAAAAATACTTAATTTTGTTCCATAATCGAGCGTATAAGTTTGCAGATAAATGTGTTTCTAAAAACTTTGAGAATGTAAAATTTTATTAATTTTCCTTCCTAGTTATACCTAACTATCGATATTGGTATAATTGTGTACCTATTTGAAAATAAAAATTTTTTGTTCTCATTTGAAAAAAATTATAAATGGTATCAACTATTGTATTGATTACCGTTCCGGAGATACAGAACTCGAAAGTTCCTTCATGTTTTCTCTTTAATGCCGGTATCTCGTGATTAATTCTTTCGATTATATTTATATGCGTGGTATAGATTATTTAAATTGTGAAAAAACCAATGGTTTTGGAAAAAAGTTATTGCAGGAAAATAAAAAATCTGAACAAAAACACATGAAAAAATTAACTATCACAAAGAATTTTATGTGTAGAAAATTTTTAATGTAGAAAATGTATTTTTTTCACCTTAATAAAAAAAAAAGTTTTCATAATTTTAATTCAGTCGGTTTAGTCGTTCCGGAGATATTGCTGTACTAAAGTACAACATAACTTAATTTTTTAGGCCTAATTATCAACGCTAACGCTTATTTAAAATATCTACAAAATTGAGACAATGATCATTTTAATCAATTACAATATCTACCAAAAAAAAACATTTTTTATTTGTTTACAAATAAAATACTGACCGGAACTTAAAAAATTTTCATGAAAATTTAATAAGTTGCAAAGAAAATAGTTTAAAATAATACGTCAATTAACATATATAGTATACATTTTTAATAGTTCATAAATATAAATAATTAATCTACAAATTATTACAAAGATCCGAAAAGGATAATGGAAAAGTTGGAAAACATTGTAGTTATCATTTTATAATGAGGAAAATACAAAACTTAAATACATAATATTTAACAAAAGAAAGAAAATTTATCAATTTAAAAAATAATGAATAAGATGAAACACATATTTGGGTTGAATAGAAAATTATTTTGAAAATGATCGAAAAACTGAATGGAAATTACTAGAAAATGTAATGGCACCTTTTAATGTTGAATAGAATAATCAACCGGTGAAGATGAATACTCGGAAGTGAAATTAACACACAAATGTAAATAACACAATATAAAGAAAACTGATTTTTCTTCAAAATTCAACACAAAAATCACAAACACGAAAAAAAAACTATTATGTTATTGATTTTATTATTTCTTTTTTTCACCAGGAACTGCACTCACAAAAACTGTATGTATATAAGTTTGTTTTCACAGATTTCTTTATAGAATTTTCGTAATATATTTTCGTTTGAAACACTTTTTTTAATATTATTAACACATTTGAATATAATATCACTTCAATATTTATTTAATTAATTCACAGGGATTATGCACTTTGACGGATAAAACAATTTTATTTCATGAAATACCCGCTATACACTAAATTATTTGAACCCGACGGATGGTTCAAGAGACGTTCTCTACTGTTGCGTTCGTTGCAGTATTCGTGCGCTTCCGGGAGGGCACCGAACACACCCGATACCGCCTGCTGGTGGGTCTTTGTTACCCACCCAACCAGTCCTCCAGTCTATAAACTATACTTTAAGTTTTTTTTTAACAATTGTACGATTCTATTCAATTTTTCATCTTTGAATTTTGTATTTTATTTCCTGGTATACTGAATTCTAATTATTGAAATTCAATTTTGAAAATTGTAAGATTTAAAACAAATTTCATTATATAATAATTAATTTAAGCTTCAATGTTATTGTAAAACAAAAACATGTTGCGAAAATATAAATATTTAAAGGATATTCCCAAGAAAATCAGTTTTTTTCAAATCATTTTGGAAAATTTTAAATCACAAACTATGAAGTGTCCTTTAAACGTAAAAATTTTTGTTTGTTTTATACCTTTTGTTTCAAGTTCAGCGATGGATCTAGAGAAGTAGCTTGTGTAGACGGTCCCGAATGCAAATCTTTAGAGAGTGCCAATGGCGCACTAGTTATATGACAGGTGTCTTGTCATTTGTAGATAGGGTAGGTAAGCAGGACGCCACTTTGGTTCCCTAATGACAGAAAGTGTAGATCGGTACCTTTTAAATAAATAACAAAAGCCAGTTTCTTACGACTGTCTTAAAAAACTGAAAATCAATAATTGAAAGTATAACAATTATATATCTATAATAAATATGAGAAACGATATTCGTTATAAAAATGATAAAAGTTAGCTACTTCTAATTGTTTTCAATCTAAGTAAAAGATAATGAATCCGAAAAATTGCACTATAATCAGAGCTGAGGATATTAAGGCCATTTTCATGAAGTTTGTAAAATTTTGTATCTGTAATCATCGATTACTTAAAAAAATTACTTTTTGAGTAAAATATCATCATTATAAGTATTAATACATCAGAAAAATAAGAGATTTACTAGACCAACAACCATTAATAAACGTGTAATAATTGCATACGAACTTAAACTTACTTTTTAAAATTAATAATTAAGATTATTTTAAGATTGCTAACTCTTCGAGATTAGGTGTGTCTATGAACACCTATACCAAAATTTCGTTTGTACCTTCGATATTTGGTATAGCTACAAACTTTATACTAAAACTAATATACTCTGACATATACAATGTACTCAAAAAATGAATTTTATACCTATTTTAAAACATTTAATGCTTGATAATTATGTTGTATTGAGTTATTTATTAGAATTCATTTTGTTTAATTATCTAAAGCATTCATTTTAAAATGAAAAAATTCTAAAATGCACCATAAAATTAGTCTAGTTTATAATTTTAAGTAAGCGTGGAAGATTTAGGACGTCACGATTTTTAATTACTTGAGTATATGTGTCCAGTATAAAAATTTTACATTTAAATTTTCAATTGAAATTACCTCTTAATATGAGATTATAAGTAAAGACCTTCAAAATTATAAACTTTATTAATTGATCAATTAATAAGTTTTTATATTTATTTTACAAACAATTCAAACGACACCAAAAACAATAATTAAAATAAACCCGCATCTACTTCCGTATCATTTAGTTACGACGGAAATATTCCATTTCCATTGATTTCCTGATTTCCATTTATTAAACATGTCTCATTTTTTAAACATGAAGTTATTACTTCTTTACCTTTGTGGATAATATGAATTATGAATTAAATGAAGCATACTTTCATTCTAGTAAAATCTATATAACAAAAAAACATAGGTAAAGTTTATGTTTAAAAAACTTTAATCATCCCCTATATTACTTTCGATTAGTCGAAAATACAGAAATCTTCTTTATTTATCAAATTGGTTCAGCATTTTAGATGTAAAAATGGCATCACATTCCGAGCTAATATTGAATTTATAATATTATTTAAGAAGAGTTCGGATATACAATAAAAAATCATTATGTACATAGAATCGTACAACTAAAACTATAAATGCCACCTGATTATATCTTTCTCTAACATGTACTTCTAAATTGGCTATAGCTTTATCTTTGTTCTACACATATATACAAAATATATACATAGATTACACATATAGTCAAGGCATAAAATAAAAATACCCATACACTGATACAATATACTACACATTCACAGAGTTAACAAGCAGAATATCATCAATAATAAAAGTGTTTTGAATGTCCAATTTTCGATGTCCAATGATTAGAAAGTGAAAATTGACTAATTAACTGATACGTTACCTCTGAGACATACTGAGACATTTTGTGAGCAATTAACAAACTGCTCAGATTCGTAGAGTTTTAGCAAACAATACTTAATACGTAAATGAAAATTGTCACCAGAATCTTTTTTCATAGGGAAAAAAGGGGAAATAATATTCAAATACACATGTATATAATATACACAATATTAACATACGTATATAGAAATCACCCCACGGTTAATTCTTTTAAAAATAAACAAATAATAACAATGTAATGTATATATATATATATATATATATATATATATTTATATATATATATATATATATATATATATATATATATATATATATATATATATATATATATTTATATATCAAGTGGGGGAAATGCATGAAACTGCTCTGACCGGTAAGTCTCCTTTTCAGGGGACGGTGCGAGGCTCGGACCAGAACATACCCGCTAAAACCCTAAACTCTTGAGGATACTCCATTGTATCCTTGGTCGATCATTGGACGTCTCCTTGATCGGCCACTGCCTTCCAATTTTCTTCATAGAGGACCATCAGGCCGACGAGGTTTTCTGGCGTACCATGGCAATGGAGAAAAGCATTTAGTTCCGGTCTCTCTGTAGCGAAACGGGGGCACGATAAGAAAATGTGCTCCAGCGTTTCCTCTTCTTGTGGGCAACTTGGACATAGTCCAAACCGATTTCGTAGAGGTAGGCTCGGAAGTTGCCATGCCCGGTCAGCAACTGTGTGACATAGAAGTCAACTTCTACGTTCTCTGTTGAACCAGGTCGCGATGTCTGTAATTAGGCGATATATATATATATATATATATATATATATATATATATATATATATATATATATATATATATATATATATATATATATATATATATATATATATATATATATATATATTTGAGCTACGTTATAACACTACAAATGAGTTTTTTCTTGACCACATTGAAATTATAAGTCATTGTTTGCTCAAAATGGTTACAATTTTTCGAAAATATTTAACACTATTATTCTAACGAAAGATAAAGAAAATTTGTATCCAGCCACGGGTTTGTTCATATCATCATGTAATAAATTCTCGAATTTCAAACGAAAAACATGGGGCACATGTCGCAGATAATTGATGCATTAATAGGTCAACTAATGCTGCTGCATGTACCCCATGTAATTATAATGTTTCCATTATCATGTTTTCACAATTATTGCCTATTTTTCACGGCATCTACCTACCATCGCTTCTCGAAGATTAAGTTTTGTATGAAAAGCTGGAAATCATGTCTGCCACTAGATGGTTATGACCACCAGAACCATCTCTTCGTAATCACGAAAAGTTTCATTTAACGGTTTTTAATTCATTTCATAACATATTTATAAAAATTCAAACAAACTAGGATGGGCATGAGCTATAATAGTTGCTATAACAAATTCATATCCTTAAAAAAGGATTGTTATAAATTTTATAACTGTTACAAACTAAATATAGCCATCAGAGTAGAAGCCTTTAAAAATGGTTAAAAGTGAAAAAAAATTATAGTAGGATGAAACCACCTATTAAAAATGGAAGAGAATATAACAAAAATAAATTAAAAAAATAATTTACGAGCGATCAGTGGTCGGAAAGTGGAAGGGGGTAAGTTTTTAAGGGTAAAACACGGTTTATCTAGATTTTCGGCAAATCTACCAGGCCTTGGGAAATAAGTTAAATGGCAAAGTTGTAGGTAAGAAAAAGATCTACAACTTTTTTATTATCACTTTTTTCACATAATCTCGACATTTTTCTATTGAAAATTAGGTTGCTTTTTCGATATTTATTCAAAATAATGTGAACAATTATTGGTGTTTTTGGAACATATAGAGGTAAATTTTCACCAATTTTTTTTTTTTTTTTTGTAAAAGATATAAAAACCAAAAATTTCACATAAATTTTGATGTTATGTGAAAAAACTGTAAACACAAAAGTTTTGGTAGAAGGCGAGATAAGCCATTTTTACCCTTAAAAACTCACCCCTTCCACTTGCCGACCTCAGTTCGCCCGAAAATTGTTTTTCCTTTCATTTTTGTTATATTCTCTTCCGTTTCCAATGGGTTTCATTCGATTATAATTTCACTTTTTACAATTTTTTTTTTTTGGTTTCAAAAAATTAGCGACCCTAGCCTATAAATATTATTTTCTTTCAACAAAATTCTTAAACATTAACATTTCCTGACCTATACCTACTTAAAACCTATAAATTGAAAATAAATATATACTTATTTGTAATAGGATCAAAATAATACAATAATTACTTCCACAATTTAGCAATACCCTCTTTAAAATATGAAAAAACATCTAGTATATACAAATTTTTAGTAGTTTTGAAGCCAATTCGCTTCAAATAAACTTCCAAAATACAAATGTTTGTTTTCTCTTTATATAGAAGTATAGATTCGTATAAATAGCGTCTGGGTATTCTAATCACAGCATGAATGTAGGGATCAAAAATTGTAAGTCCGTGATGTCTCAAGCCCAAATACGCTAACCCATGCTAACTCTATTGCAAATACCACCATCTTCCAAAATTTTAACAGAAACCGGACACAATAGCTTAAAACTTTGCAGATATATTCAATTAACATTTTACGTGTAAATGAATTTACCCAAATGAATTTTTGAAGACTCGAAACAGAAGAGAAGGAAACACATTTGGAAGGATGATATTTGGGATCAAGTTAATATAGATTTTCGTGCTATAAAATTTATATCGTACTTATAATGGCTAAGCCTAGCCACGCTTTGCTGTGACTCTGTTTGATATTAACTGTTAGGGAAGAAAATAGGAATATTTATCAAAAAATAATCGCTAAATACATTTTAGAAAAAAACTTTTATTTTTTAAATAAGCTTTTATTTAAATGCTCTTAAAAGAAGAAAATAAACTTTAAATTAAATCAAACTCATCAAATTGATATTAGTTTACGACGTATGTATGTTAGTATGTATGTAACGTAATCTTTGATCATGATTTTGACCCCCTTCAAAACGTCAGATTAACACAAAATTTGGCATACAGTTATTAAGGGCCGATGACAATTGAATATTTTAATGACGATTTTCTTGTTTTCCTGACACCCAGAGTGTCTGCGTCAAGATCAAGAAGGCAAATAAATAATAGTTTGAAAAAACTAAAAACTACGCTTTTATAGAAAATTCAACTAAAAAATGAAAAATAAATAATAGTTTAAAAAAGCTAAAAAACATGGGTGCATAGTATGAATAGTTATAAAAAAAAGAAAAGCACCCCACGCTTTTTTTACTATAAAATTCAAATTTATTAAGATTTATTTTCTATTTTTTAGTGGGATTTTCTATAAAAGCGAACTATTATTTATTTTAAAGATTATTTCTACATTTACCAGAGTAGATAATCAAGAATTCTAGATGTAACTTACTATACTAATCTTGACATAAATATCTTGTGTCAAGCTTTTAAATAATATCAATTGCGTAATGTAATATAACAGATGGGCTCAATTTAATTTAAACATTATTTTCTTCTTCTTAGAGCATTTAAATAAAAAATCATTTTGAAAAATGTTTTTTCAACTTTTTAATAAAATGTCTTAAGATACGTTGCAGTGAAATTAAAAATATTTTTTATTCTGATTTTTTCCCTCATCAATTCAAATCGATTGAAAAAACCGCATCTTGCATAGATAAAAAGTTGTGTTTCCATTGGATTATGAGGATTTGATATCGATATGCAAATTGACAATATTCATGAGTCATCTCATTTTGAACTGGGTTGCGTATCAATTTTGTTCACAATTCGCAATTCTAGCTCAAACAATAATTTCACTAATTCGGTCAGGTTTTGGAAATTTGAAAAAAGTGATTATCTCAAATATTTTTAAATTAGTAAAGTGATACGATTCTAGTTGGGCGCTATATAGATTTTTTTTAAAGGAAATGTCGAATGAGCCCAATTTAGTTCCAACTTTGGACGACCCGAATTACAAAATGTATGCCTTTCTTATCGAATTTCATCAAAATTTAGAGCGTTTCTATACAATTTAAGAGATTGATACCCATTTTATAACATAAGCCCAAAATTATAATTGCGGAGCGAATTTTTAAAAATGGCAACGACTCTTTTTAATTTGTCACCAATATCTTTTGTTCGGCTTATTTGATTTAAAGGAAAATAATTGACAAATTTTGGAAAACGGTTGACCCTAAAGGCCATACCTGCAACTTCCCACTAATTTCATACCTAAGCTCTTAAAATTTAACACATTACAATGTTTTTGAGCTAAAAATTTGGTTTTTGAGCTTTGATGTTAAAATATAAACTTGTTACCGAATATTTCGTTAACGTATCTCTCGAACCAATCAACCGATTTTTACGTTCTTGGCGGCGATCGACGCGGTTTTTAGAGCTTTAATAATTATTCAATTTCATCAAAAACGATCCGAAAAGAATTGTCGAAGTTATATAAAAAAGAAAAACACTTTTATATGAAATTTTTCGCTTACGATATCTCTCAAACGAATTAACCATATGTAGCAAAAAGAAAAAAATAAAAGATATGGAATTAAAGAATAGATGTATTATAATAGAAGATAGATGTAGTAAAAAGGATATAGTAATTATAAAAATATTGGTAATTATAAATAAAGAAAATAATAAATGGGAATAATGGCGCTTGCGTGTTGTGGTGTTAAATTGGGCCCAAGTCAACGATTATACAACGCGTTGACCCCCAGTTAGCATCGCCGTATCACAATCTACTTATTTAAGAAGACCCAGCTGTTTTATTGCAACTCAAAATTGTTGGTGATGGACGTGGTTTATCAAGGTTAAGATCTGATTAGTTTTTGGAGTTGATCGATACAGCCGTTTAAAAGTTATTCCAAAAAAACCACTTTTGAAAAAATTTTTTCTCGTAGTTTTTTTGAGATTTTTTGGAATCGGTCCGAATCGGTTCAAATTTTCAGGAAATCTAAGTTTCGTGATTCTTTTTGTTTGTTTCAAATCGGTCAAGCCGTTTAAAAGTTATAAGCGGGTCACATACTTACATACACACACACATACATACAGACAAAGTGACACCCTCACAGAAACCGTCAAAATAGTTTTCTAGGACCTTAAAACGTCAAGATCTGATCAAAACACGATTTTTGGAAAAAGGGGTAAAACCAATAACTTCCTGATTTCCGAAAATTTTTAATTTTCTTAGCCGGAAGTTAAAAAAATTCGCTTCAAAATCATATTATTATGAAACATTTTTATTGTAAATCTCAAAAATTTGAGAATTTTTGAAAATATCGGAAAAAACTTTTTTTTTTTGAAGCAGTCAAGTAAAAGAACTTTAATTGATTGCAAAATACAGATTTTAAAAGGATCTATCTATAGAGCAAGCACATTCATGCTCCCAATTTTTGAAATCCTAACCTACAAATCGCAAATCACCACAATTATCGTTTTGCTTGTAACTTTTGTACCCAGGATATGGCAGGAAAAAAAATTTTTCACTCAGTTTTTTTCTTGGTTCCGTTTTTTTTTTTTTTTTTTATTTCTATTTATTTTATCAATTCTCTCCGATTAAAAATGAATTCATGTTGCAAGGTTAGAAAAAGAAATATCTTATTTAAAAAAAATTCTTTATTCATTAGGATTTTTATATTAAATTCAAATTTTTGAGATCTAAAAAAATATAATAATAATAATTCATCACACAGATGAATAGGAATCGAAGGTTATTGATCTAAGGCTCTAAGAATATTGCAGAAGAACAAGTGGACAATATTCACAGTATCACATCTCATCCTAAAATTTTCTAACCATAGCAACTACTGGACTAGAAGCTCAAAAAAAGACCTAGCCATAAAAAAACTTTAGAGGTTATAATATAAAATCATTATGTGGGATATAAAAGTTACAAACAAAAAGAGTATTGTGCAGTTAAGCGATTTAAAGATTAGGATTTCAAAAATTGGGAATGTGCTCTTTGGACAGATCCTTTTAAAATTTAAATTTTGTGATCGACTAAAGTCCTTTTACTTGATTGCTTCAAAAAAAATGTGATAGTTTCGTTCGATATTTTCAAAAATTCAAAAATTTTTGTTATTTCTGGCGTTAGGTTATAATAAAAATGATTCATAATAATATGGTTTTGTAGAAAATTTATTTAAAATCATTTTCCCCCTATTATATTAAACAGAACCAAAGATATTGACAAAAAATAAGTTATTGCCATTTTAAAAAATGGCTACGTAATTATAATTTTGAGGTTATGGTATAAGACCTTTTAAATTGCATAGAAAAACCTATAATTTGCTGAAATTTTATCCTTTCCTTCCATATCGAGATAAAAGTTGTTGGCAAAAAAGCATTTTTTCGGATTTTTTAATATATAGGTCAGGATGGCCAAAGTTTGGAAACTAAATTGTTCTCATGTCCTTTCAAAGTCTATATTTTGCGCCTAACTAGAATCGTATCAATCCACTACTTTAAAAAATATTTGAGAAAATCACATTTTAAAAATTTTGTCCTTTTTTGCTATTTTTTTTTTTAAATTTATGTTTCAATAAAAATGATTCGTAATACCGTACCATAATTTTATTCCGAATTTTATTTTCTTTTTTGGTTTTTTTAAATCGTATAAAAAGAACCAAAGATATTGAAAAAAAAATCTTTGAAAAAAAATAGTACTTATTTTTTTACGCATAGTAATCGCTATATACAAAAGGATAACTGGCTGACTGACATATCAACGCAGTGCAAAACCGCATGGTCTAGAAGCTTGAAATTTTGCATGGGAGTGTCTCATATGACATGAGAAGGGACTTTTGGAAATTCGTCCACTAAGTTGTTGAGAGGAGCGTTCACATTTTGGATATATCGATCAATGTACTGCCCAAATCGCTAAATAAAAAGCCATAAAATTAAGACTATAGTGTTCTGTTATAACGAGGCCAAAGTCAAATACCCCATTGATGAAAATATTCGTGAAAATACATATGAAAACCTACAACTGTCGTTTTTTTTATTTTATTTGACCATTGTTCTAGTTTTGGTGTCATTTAAATTTTTTAAACTTCCATATCAAGACAACATTAAACCCAAATACTCAAAGTTCTTAAAATTTTCATTTACACGTTTAATGTTGTCTTGATATGGAAGTTGGAATGAACATGTTGAAAGAATGAGTGGAAAAGCGAAAAAGTATTGCTGTGTGTAAGAAGATATCCTAACATATGGAAGTGAAATATGGGTTGGTAACAGTACCACGATCAAGTAACAACGATCATCTTAAAACCCTTAATGTTGTGATGCACAAATTTCTCAAAGAAATATTATGTGTTCCGAAATCCACATCTAATTCAGCGGTTAATATGAAGTTAGAAACCAGAAGCGTTGAATATTTCTGTATAAAGAAAGCGATTAACTACTGTAATAGAGTACAAAACAGTAAATAAAAGACTGCAAATAACTTGTATGAATGAAGGAACATTGAAGGATGCTTTAACGAAGAATATGAAAGACAACTGAAGGAAAGAGAGCCTGGGCTTTTTGTCAATGCTCAACCATTATGAGCAAGGGGCCAGGAACCTAAGTATAAGTGAGCGGAGTGAGAGATGGGTGATTGATAATTTTCGAATGTATCGACTCAGATGGAGTAGTAAGAAGGTTGACGGTGTGAGAGTGTCATGGATGTACTGTGAGATGCCGTGGAAAGTGTGAAATTAATAATCTGAAAGTTTTCACTGTCTTTGACATCCATAATGTGCACGAACCTGAATTCAAAATTGAATAATTTTTAATAATTGAATAGTTTCTTCATATTATTCTAGTGTATTGTAAAATTGATTTATGTCAAATAAAGAACGTAACGTATAAATATATAGAATATTCTTCTTTTATTTATAATAGAATACCTTCATTCATGTTATTTGGAGTGTTCAAATTATGTACAAAATTCGACGAATAAATTACAGAATTAGACGCAAAACTTGGGCAATTCCGTACAAATAACTTTATTAATTCATTTAGATACAATAATACTATTGTAATTTTTAGATTAAAAAACCGGATGTTTAAAGTTAAGTGTACGATATTACCATCCACTGTCCTAATACTGGAAGTGGGAGAAAAAATAAAAATGAGAAATTTATTAATAAATTGTGAAAAGAACTCTCTGTTCGCAATCTAGAAAGAGTATCGGCCAATTGTGGCGTCAGAAAACTGATATTATGATTCCTTAAAAAAAACACTTGTTTGTCAATATTACTGGTACATTGGTTGTGTTTGGCAGAAAAAAGTGCTAGAAAGAGCGTGTACGCAAATTGACGATATCTATGCAAATTTGCAATTATGAAAAACTATCGATGTTAGCAAGCGCGTCCTGGCCGACAACTGTATAGTTGGATTCACAGCGCTAACAATTGCTTTTTTCTGCCAAACACAGCCATTTTCTAAAAATTTTCGCAAACAAAAATTTATTTGCGACGCTTACTGTACTAACTGCAATATGTACTCAAAGCACATTTTGAGAAAATTACTTGATAAATTGTGAATCTCTCATAAAATTCCTATTTTAGCGCAATACATTCAAACAGATATTTACTTTTTACTAATATATTGGTTAATTGATTGTAAGTAATAAAATGTCGTTTATAATTTTGTCCAAGAAATTTAGACTAATACTGTGAGGCCTAGCCTCAGCCTCACAGTGAAAACTAGGTTAAGTGGGATAAGGATATATGGTTAGGAAAAGAACATTATGTTTTATAACTTATCGAGCTAAATTCTTTTTACATTTTTATACAATGATCTTCTTATAAAAAAAAACCGACTTAAAGGTTATGTTTGCAACAAACATTGCTAGACCCTGTAAAATAAATAACTGGTCCTAGTTAAATAATGAAAGAAAGATATATGCAAATTGTAGAATTAAGCGCAATACAAGTTGCATATCTAACTAACATGATAGTAAATAATAGATATTATTTTTTTACCTCACGTAACACATGTTTAGGTCCATCAAACGGCGAAAACATATTATTAACACCGATCCCTAGAGTTATTCGTAGATCTATCTACAAATCATCGAAAGCTCCTGGAGATCCACTTTCTTGCAATGCCAATCGATGATATAGATTTAAATAAAAGAAAATACCGTTGCAATGATTAATATAATTAAGCTACAAATCTTATATACGATTATTTTATGAAATGATTTGATATTATTAATCAAATTGAAATAAATAAAATAAAGAAAGCAATTATCATCTACAATTTTAATACGACAAAACCATAGAGTTATAAATTAATAAATATTGAAAATATTATCTACAATATTTACACAATAAAACCATAAGAATGATCAACTAATTGAATCGACCCATATCTATGACTAAAAAGATATATAACAAATTATCAATAAAAGAATGCGATTAATTACTACCTAAAAATTAATAAACAATTATAATATTTAAATCGGCTAAAGAAATATAATCCCAAATAAATTTAATCTTCTACAAACATCTACTCGTTCCATAGCCAACTTCAACTGAATGCATGTTCATATAATACAACAAGACGCCTTCATGATCTCTAACGAAATGAATCTATCCCATGGCCATAGGTAACTTGAAACATGTCCATTCCATGACACAACAAAAAGAAATCGTGTTTTAAAAAAAGAATGATACCGTGTTGTTGGTATCCGATTCCATAATCTCATATTTTAATAAATTTATTACGCTTCCATTATGTTAAAAAATCTGCGATATTTACAATCAAAAAATTATTTATTAAGCTAGATACGTAAAACTTTGTATATGGATTCCAGTAAGAATGTTCTACATTTTTTGAGATGATGTTATCAGGTCGATGGCTGGTGAGATAAGAAAACTCTGCATGCTAGATCCTTCTTTTATATTTTGTCTATACAGAGACATTCACATAGCCTGTTTAAAGATAGATAGAATTGAAAACATTACACATCTACCGGAGGCGTTTCTTTTGCTAATCGAAGATGCTTCCGATTACACCACGGGCGGTAGGTAGTTAAACGGACAGCCATATTGCTATTTTTAATACCATTATTTACTCTATCGAAGTATCGTTCTTGATTTCTCATACTACCTAAAAATCATTATCTTGATTTATTTTGAGTTTATGTAATTTGCATTACGTATTCAGTATCTATACTGAAACTCTCTTGCAAGTATCTTACACAAGGGTAGTAACGTAGGTATGCAATAGATGTCACTTTCTTTAATTTTCACATCCGTATAGATTGCTTATAAAAATTTGTTTTGATCGGATACGAATAGAATAAAAAGATAAAGTCATTTTTGAAAGGTTATAAGTAAAAACTTTGGACCGATTTTTATTTTGCACACCTCATTTTATAGGTTTTTTTTAACACTTAAAATTTGTTTGGAGCTTTTTCTATTCGAAGCCTAGTTTTCCAGAAAATCCTTTTTTCGATTTTTCACATAATCTGCAAAACTGAACTTGATAGAAAACAGCTCGATACGTAACTTTTAAGTGTTAAAAAACATAAAATGAAAAATGTAAAATAAAAATCTAAAAGTTGAAATTTAAAATCGCTATTTTGACAACTAATTGTGGTAATCTACAATTGATATAATTTAACAAACACAAATAGCAAGAGATTAATAAATACAATTAACTTTATTGAATTAACTTGAATAGTACTGTCTGACAGAACGTACAAGAATCGAATGAATATGAAACAATAGCAGTGGCATGTAACAACAACTCCTGTTGCTCAGGCAACCAAGTACACACACATTCACTCAGTTCGCCACAATCCCTTCATTTTTTTCAACTTGAGAGGAGTGACTTTGGATGATGAAGTATTGCCTGAAAGATGTTGAGAAACACTCGTTTTTATTGGAGTCGATGTAATTCTTTCTTCATTACATGTAATAATTGAGTTTCCGGGATCCTTTATTGAAGAGGAAGATTCTTCGTCGATGTCAGCTGGAATCGGTGTAAGAGTGTTATTGAGAGAGTCCGGAATCTTTTTTTAAGTGGGACACTTGTCTCTTGAAGACTTTCCCTTCATTGATGATTGTAGTTTCGTTGCCTTTCCTGTCAAGCACCTCATATTCTTTGGTATCGAACGTAGGACATAATTTATTTAATTTAACTAGATTCTGGCATAGCACTTTATCGCCCGTGTTAATATTACTGATTTTAGAATTCCTTGACGCGTCCTCCCTTTCTTTTCCTTTCAGCTTTTGTACCGTATCAAAATCTTTTGCCTCTTCATCGTTGTGTTCTGCGTCGAGATTTCTCCGTTTGGCGATCCATACCAGGCCACCAGACTTTGGAACGTAGACGACGCTTCATTACTGTCTCACCTGGATGGCCCTCGTGAGCCAGGTCCAGTATGTTGTCAGTCAATTTTCTTGAAATGATCAATCTGTTGCCTCTCAGTAGAATGTGTCTCATAGACGTGATTTCGAATCTTGTTAATGGATTCTATGATTTTGAGAGCGACCGGACTAGCATCTGCCACAAGGCTAGTTCGTCTTGATACATCAAAATATGATAATGATGGTAATTTAGCCAAACATTCTTTTAATTTTTTTTTTTTTTTTTTTTTTTTGATCGTTCAAAGTTACGTTATATTTCTTGAGGACCAATAACAATTCTTTTAAGCTTTCATCATGATCGACTTCAGTTTCTCCAAAAATTAAAATATCGTCTAGAAAATGTACGGAGCCAGAATAGCTTCAAGGGTTTTCTGAAAAATTTCAACGGAGTTCACACCGAACATCAACCGCTTATAACGAAATAATCATTTATGTGTAATGAATGTTGTAATTGGGCGACTATCTGGGTGAAGTTCCATCTGATGATAGGCCTCTTTGAGATCTAGACGAGAAAAGTACTTAGCTCTTCTTAGCTTCGTCATGAAAGAGTCGAACGTCGGAATAGGGTAATTTTCACGCAATATTGCTTCGTTGGCCTTACGCATATCAATGCAGATTCTGATATCTCCCATTGGTTTGAAGATTATTACAATCGGGGAGATCCAAGCACTTGGTCCTTTAACAACTTCTATAATATCCTTTTTCAAAGCTTCTTTAAGTTTCAATTCCACTTGTTTTTCGACTGCAACTGGCACTCTACGGACGGTTTGCTGCACGGGTTTCACGTAAGGATCGATAGACAATTTAACCAAAACATCTTTAATTTTAGGAAATGATTCAACTTTTTCAATTTCATTTACAGCTATACCCAAGCGTAAAACTCCTAGCTGCTTAGCTGTAATTTTTCCCAAAATTGAGATGTCACCGTTTTCAATTACGTAAAATGACGTGATTATTTCTGGTGATTTATTTTGTAGGCCAATAGTGAATTTAGCTTAAATCCTTAAAGACTGTGCTGCGGCATATGGTTTCAAAAAGTCTTTTGATTCGATAGTCAAATCCCACACAACTGCATCATTTCGTCGAAGTAACTCCCAATCGGTATCTGTAATGATGTTGACTTTGGACCCTGAATCGATCAAACATGACACCTTCCTGCCGCCAATAATACACACAATAACATCATCAGGATTTTCTTCTACTACTTGTGTTGTCTCGCTTATCTTAAAGCAATCGAAGTTTTGCATTGCATTCTCATAATGTTCTTGGTCAGGCAAATCATCATCTGAAGAATTAAACTTCCTTTTATGTAAAGATGATTTGCAGCACCTGGCATAATGACCTTGAGATCCACAGCTATGACATTTGCTGTCTTTTGCAGAGCAAACTTGAGCGTTTACATGAGCCATTCTACCACACCGAGAATAATGTTAACTTCTTTTATTGTTTTGAAAACTAACTTTAGTAATTGAAGTAGAATTAACTATAGCTTGCGATGTGGATGCGCCCATACTTAATGACTGTTTAGCTATTTGCTCATGAATATTACACAATTCTATAATCTGATCTAAGGTACGCTCCTTTTCCAAAATATTCTTCTTTAAATCGAGAGGTGCCCAATTACCTATTATCAGATCCTTAATGTTTATTGCTGAACTCTCAATTTCATTCATTTTTTTTTTTTTTTTTTATCAGTAATTTCTTCCACCGTTAAGTAAAGGTCGAAAGATCTCAACCACTTCTCCCATTCGACACTAACTAGTGCCTTGTCCATACCCTCGCACAATAAGGGTTTAATAATGTTTGTGTCTGCCATGGTGTTAACCTAAACATAAACATAACCCAATAATAAATAATAGCTCAACTGTGTTACAATACCTCTTTTTTTTCAATTTGTACATTCCAATTTGTACATACACAGCTCTGACCACAACAATCGAATTGAACCAATTCTGTTTAGCAGCTCCCAGCCTCCCAAAAGTATAAAAGGAATGTTGATAGCAGGGTTCGATTACGATTACAAGGGCCCCTCGGTTTTTTGATGAATTTTGGCAAAACAAGCCAAAATAAGACGAAAATGAAGAATACTAACTATCTTGTTTTCGCCTATTTTTCGAGTTATCCAACTTTTTTTTCGAAAATATACTCCAAAATAACCATATATTTTTTACGTTTATTTCACAATTTAACACATTTCACAAGATTTAACTACAATTTGTTGTTACAATTAATAAAATTTCAGTCATTAACAACCAAAATTTCAATTTATTTAAACGAAATAAACATTTTTATTTTAATCACTTTTTTTGCATATTGACGCCATTTTATATACTTATATTTGACTGGAAAAAAGTAACCAAGAAACATTCTTTTGAAATATTATAGCCAACATTAAAAAAAAAAAAATTCCTAAATGAATATAATGAATGAATATAAAAATGGTAAATAAAATTTCGAAAAAAACTGAGGTAAGATTATATTCATTTATTTTTTACTTGTTTATTTATTTTTTTTGTTGATTTATGTTAACCTGTGTAAACTACACCCCACAAATCTATGGGTAGTTTAATCACAGGTTGAACGTAGGGGCCAAAAACCAACTCGACCCGTGCAAACTATACCCCACAAATCTATGGGTAGTTTAATCACAGGTTGAACGTAGGGGCCAAAAACCAACTCGACCCGTGCAAACGATACCCCACAAACCTATGAGTAGTTTAATCACATGTTGAACGTACAGTTGAATGTTAATATTTCATAATAATAAAAAATATCATGAATAATAATCCCCAATAATTATAACAAAAAATTAATTTTTAAAACATTTTGACATTTACTGTTAATTAATATTTAAAACATTTTGATATTGTACAGCACCGCATTTTAAGAAACTTTTTTTTGTTTAATGTTGGCTATAATATTTCAAAAGAATGTTTCTTAGTTACTTTTTTTCAGTCAATTATAAGTATATAAAATTGCGTCAATATGCAAAAAAAGTGATTAAAATAAAAATGTTTATTTCGTTTAAATAAATTGAAATTTTGATTGTTAATGACTGAAATTTTATTAATTGTAACAACAAATTGTAATTAAATCTTGTGAAATGTGTTAAATTGTGATTATTTTGTGAAATAAACGTAAAAAATATATGGTTATTTTGGAGTATATTTTCGAAAAAAAAGTTCGATAACTCGAAAAATAGTGAAAACAAGAAAGTTAGTATTCTTCATTTTCGTCTTATTTTAGCTTGTTTTATCATAATTAAAAGTCAAACCGAGGGGCCCTTGTAATCGTAATCGATGTAGAGCCAACGATTATAATAATAATCAAACAAAAATATAATTTAAATAATATACAATATACGTTTATAATCTTTTCGCAACTCAAATGACTATAAGATTATATTTTTCAAAGGTCCTTTCTTCTTCATTGATACTCTACCATAATTGATAATTAAGTAGACCTCAATTAATGTATATCAAGCCAGAAAGTGTAAGATCCGAACCCAAAACGACCTTCACCGACCTGATAATAGAATGAAACATATTTTATAATAAATTTAGTATATTAGAAAATATATTTAAGAATGGGTTGGCTAAAAACAGACAGATAGACAGACTATTTTTAATTACTTAAAAAAAAAGATTTTTAATTAAATTTAATTAAGAAAATAAGAAAATTTTTACCCTGACTTAAAGTATCGAACTTATAGAATGTGCAATCATTGGGTTTCCAACAGGGGCGTAGGAACGAAATTTTTACCCCCCCCCCTAAATTTTCGATGTTAATAATTTTGTATGAAAGATGTTTATGATTGTTAATTAATATTATACCAGACAGTTTTTGTTAGTTGTAAATAATTTTTGCAAAATTTTTCTTTTTATTTTCTTCAATTTTATTTACATGTATCTCTTATTTGTATCTAATTACATTTTTAGTTTTTACAAACTTTTTCGCTTTACAAGTGCTTGCTAAAATTAAAAAGTCAATACAAAAGTCTTAAATTATACTTCAACTTTTCATCTAATCCTCTCTTAGACTAGAAAGGTCAATTTTTCGTGAAAAACTATTGTTTTGCCCTTAAAATTATCCTACACGAAATTGTAATAGAGCAATAAAATTTTTAATCTCTTCAACAAAGGGGCATGGCCCACCCAGGGAAATTCCTGGGTGGGCAGCTGCCCACCCTGCCCATACAGCTCCTACGCCCCTGGTTTCCTATTATTTACCTGGACAAACTACTCGGTTGTCAGGTTTAAATAGGTATCTCGATGCCGATTAATTTATTTATCAATATAAGAGCTATTTTATTGCGAATACGTTGATATAGGGTTGTCTGCAAAAAAACTTGGTTCTAATACGAATTTGCGAATTTTAAAGATTAGATTTTAACGCGAGTGGAAATATGTGACAGAGAGATTCGAGTTCAGTATAGCGTGTAATAATAAAGAACCCAACATTGCAGTCGCACGTAATGGGACCTTGAATCATAAGCAACTTTTAAACAGGATTTGTTTAACGCCAATAAGACCACCCTTATAAGTTACGGGATAAAAAATTTTGAAAATTCTAAATTTAAACTCGTAAATCATCCAGTCGTTTTTGGGGTTGGTTATCTCAATTAAATAGATTTTTAAATTAAAAATTTTTCCACGGAATTGGTTTTTCAGTAATTTTTTGGGTCGCTATGAACGAATTTGAAATCATAAAGTAAATGAGGATGGTTACAACACCATTAAAATCACCCCTAAAATTTACACAGATATGAACAATTTTTAAATTCAAAATTGTACGCCCAAAATCGTCTTTTGGACTTTTTTGAGGTCGCTGATCACGAATTTGAACATATATAGCAATTGAGGATGATTGCAACCCCATTAAAATCACCCCTAGATTTGACAGAAATTAAATAAAATTTTTAATCCAAAATTTCATTTCGGAAATCGGCTTTCAGATGTTTTCCAGGTCGATGATCACGATTCCCGCTATAATAATAAAAATTCGAACGCCCAATATGATATGCGATGAATTTTGGATTTATTGAAAAGTTGTAAAAATAAACTACGGGTGTAATGTAGTTGAAATTATAATAACAACCAACTGTAGAGGAACGGAAACAGATAAAGAAAGAATTTTGAAACAAAAATATAGATTTTCAAATGGAATCCTATAATTCAATGTGAAATCCTTCTGCTTTCAAATGACTAAGCTATCAAATAGGTGAAAGTGAAATTATTAGCGGAATTATATTCCCGATCGTATTGGGTGTTTAAATATTTTTAATTGGACTTCGGATTCATGATCAGCGGCCTCAAGAACTACTGCAAGACGATTTCCAAAGGGAAATTTAGAATTAAAAAAATTTATTTATCACTATTTCAACTATCTTCAGTTGCTTATTTACCAAGAAATTGTGACCAACGATCTTGAAAAGCCCCTGAGAAAAAAATTTTGAATTCAAAATTACTAAAAAAATTACTAAAAAACGATTTCCGAGGTAGAATTTAGAGTTTTTTAAACTTATCACTGCCACTTAATATACGCAGTTAGAATTTTCAAAAAATCGTTTCATTTTCGGAATGTACATATATTTGAGTATATATTCTCTGAAAATTTGAATTCAATCCGATAAATACTTTCGGAGATATACCTGAATTTGTAAGGCCACGTATTCTGAAATTGTTAAAAAAGAATATATCGTGCATGTTCCAAAGAGGATGGGCTCACGACTCCGCGACCTAGTAAAAAATAAGACTAAATCAATGGAAAAAGACGGAAAAACAATTAATAAAAAAGTACTTTCTGGGAAAGGTAAGCTCACAGCTAAGCTAATAGATAAGCTGACAGTTTATTACGGTTTGGCAATAAAAAGAAATTATGATTCTGTGGACAGTATGTATAATGCAATTTGGGGACCTTATTATCACTATTGTTCGACCGATGAGAATCCTCAACACGAAATGTGCCCAAGTGGAGAAGGTTCATGGTGTACTTGGCAGCAAGCGCTAGCAACAGATACATTATTTTCTTACACCCATGATTATCCAGCTTTACCAGCTGATGTTGCCGAAGCTATATATCCAATTTATGAAAACCTTATAAGCAACGTAAATTTATTGGAAAGGTGTGTAGGTGGATTCACACAAAATAATAATGAGAGTTACAATCAGCTAATCTGGAAAATAAGTCCGAAAATTGTTCCATGTGGCTCTAAAGTTGTTGAAATAGTGACTTACATTGCAGCTGCAACATATAATGAAGGTACAACATCATTGTTACACATTATGAGTGCATTAGGGCTTTCATTAGTCACCGCAGCTCATGATTATGCTCAGAAAGAGGACGCAGAGCGTGTGATGATCTCCGACGCGTTTATCTCAAAACTGTCATTTCAGAGTCGGTGAGCAAGATTTCTCAGAGATGGCTCTACTAATCACACATTTAATTATTAACATTAAGATGATCAAAGTAGCCATTTTTATTAGCAACTAACTTATTCATTCTATGCAGCACAAAATACATGTTTTTCTTTAGAGACGCTTCGTTCAACTCTTTTTAACCAATATTCATAGTCACATGTATGCATGTCCACATCAAACCAACTTACATTGCATAACGAACCGACACTAACCAGCGTACATGACAAACAATTGCTCGCCTTAACTTATAACACCTTACTTAACCTTGTGTTGCATGACACAACACCACCACCTTTTCACATTCTCCGGCTTAATTATTGTGTTATATAATTAATAGCTGCGCTTATTCGTTGCGGTACATACAAGTATAGTATACTACCCACCACTCCTTTTTTGGATCGGGATGTAATTCTAACGCAAAAACTTTATGTCAAAGAAAAATAATTGCCTCGCGTCCGTTTTCCGATTTACTAACATTAATTGTTAATCCAAGTTGATTTAATCGTTCAAAAACTGTTATAAGATGTTTTTTATGATCTTCATTTTTCGATTCAATTAAAATGTCGTCCAGATAGGCGAAGATGGCACAAAATTGAATTCAAATGAACCAAAAGGTGTTATTATGGTTGACTTTTTCTTATCTTCATCGGCCAAAGGAACTTGTTAATAAGCTTAAAGTAAATCTAACTAAATTTTTGTTCCAGGTAAAATAATATTTATATTATCCATATTTGAAATAGGAATCGATCTGGAATGGTCCTATCGTTTAACCTACGATAGTCTCCACAAATTCGCCCTGGTCCGTTTTTCTTGCCCACCAGATTCAATAGACACTGTGAATCTGAAGGTCTAATTATATTAATATATTATTTAGAAGAAATTGAAATTGTTTTTGCAATTTTCATTTTTTCTGGGTCCAATCGCAACACGCTTTACTATAAACTGGAGGACATTCTGTTGTTAATATACGATGTACAATGCCATGACTTAATTGCTTTGGCCGAACTATGTTAATTCAGGAAATTTATCTAATAACGTGTATGGATTTTTAATTCCTAAAGTACCATAATTGTATCATTTGCAGTCACTACTGTTACTGATCCATAAATTGATAGTTTTTTTTGACTGTCGATTAATTTTTGGGTGTTGAGATCGATTAGTAAGCCAAATTCTCTTAGAAAATCGGCGCCAATTATACCTTTTGATACATTGGCTACAATAAATGGCCATTCAAACAGTCTTTTGAGTCCCAAATCGAAATTTAAAACTTGTGCACTATACGTAAGAATTTCGCTGTCATTTTTTGCGTATAATTTGAAATCTGTAGCTTTTCTTCTCCCGTTTCCTGGTATAATGGAGACATCTGCGCCACTATCTACCAAAAACAAATTCCGGATTCTCTATCTTAAATAAAAAGTCTATTGTTGGTACTAACGTTTGAATTGGCGGCGGCAGCACTATCGCCCTCAATTAATGCTGCCCTTTAGAGTTTCCCTCTATCTGTTTACACTTTTCGGGGTAACAGTACCATATTTAAAATGATTATATGAAAATTTGCCTTTTTCATTAAATTTTCTACGAATTCTACTTCGCGATCACAAACGAGAATTTATACGTAATTATTTAATTTCTTTTTCCATTTTCATTAAAACACATTTAGTTATCCCAAAAATTATCAATTTCATTCTTATGTGTTATTACAAAACTAAATCAGTCTTTTTATTTTCTTTAATTGTAAGTTTATTTGGATAAGCTGGCTTGTATTTCATCACAGTTGGATTTTCCTTGGTGAATTGCATCACTTTTATGTCTGTAATTTTAACAGATGATGATCTGCGCAAACTGGTTTGGTTCATAGATAGGACCAGATTTTAATGACCGTTTGATTTATTTTTTTATGGTGGAATGCACAGCATCTCCCTCGTTTTGTCCAATTATTACAAATATATGAGGAATTGAATTAATATTGGTAAACTTCATTACTGCAAACATCTATAATTATAAAATAAAATACAATGTTTATTGGTCTTGCAAGGCCATGTCCGTGAATTTCTTTCTCGATGAATCTTAATATACAACGACCTATCTCACCCCCTCCTACAGCTTCGTGCCAAAGGAAGAAATTGTATCATCATTATTTGTAAGTTGTACCATCATTATTTGTATCGCTGCATATGCTCTGCGCCTTTTAAAATCTTTGCGTTAGGTTTGAGACAGTTAATTTGAACTTATTTAATTTTGACTTGTAGTAAAATAGCTTGCCAATCATAAACAACAACTACATGATTATCAGGCACTTTAGTTTTGTCAAGATTTTTTTCCTTCCTTCATAGATGTTTTTCTATTAAATGCAGATCATATTTTGGTTTTAAAACCTTTTTGTAATTGTCCACAACATTCTCAAATGTGACACAAAATTCTCACCTATCTTTATTGGGCACGAGGAAACCATGATTGAAACCAGTATTATGGCTTTGATACTTACCTCTCATATACTCTTCCAAAAAATATCCTTTTAACTTTTATCAATGACGGTTCTGATCTGATTGACCTATTATTTATATCAAGAGTCGATTTAAACATCATTTAGAATCAAAGTATCTAACGTCATCAGATGAGTTTTCAATCATTCTACTTGTTTCGGGCAATAGAATAGATTTCTGGCGAGTATTATTATCATCATTTCAGATCTAGATATCTAAGTCAATTTTTAGACTAAAGTTAGGTAGGTATGTACATACTATTTTGTTGACATTTAGTAACACTATTTTCTTTGTTATCTTGAGACGTAACGTATGTAGAACTAAATTCGGACTTATATTATAATGGTGGATTTGAGTACCTGGCTGCCTAATATCAAATTTATATTTTAAACATTACACTATGTTCAATTGATCATAGACATTCAACCGATTAAACTAATAAATATTTACGATTTTTAACCATAAAATAATGAATGCCTCATTTCAAAGAGTAAACAATGAACAAAATTAACAAAAATGACAAACTTCTGGAGACAAAAAATAAATGCAGGTGTTGAATGGTCGTGATCTTCTTGGCAGTATCAAACAGATTTGAGGCTTAAAGCGCTTGAAATCTACATCTTAGTTTGATCAATAGGTTTTACCCATTCAATCACATCTCTTCTGATATCAAAGCAATCAGTAATTTTTCGGAAGTGACAAGTTGGGAAAACTAAAATTTATGCATTATATGCTAGTGGACAATCACGTCTTCTTGTTGCGACGTTTTCCGAAAACATTTTAAAAATTATAAAATTAAAGATACCCTCCTATCAACCACTTTAGGTTTCTTATCAATAGATTGTAGAAAATAGTTTTACGAGTTCTATTCATACCGTGGTTCACGACGGCAGTAAATAGTGAACCATCCCGAAAACATACAGATATCTTACAAAAATAGGTAAATAATTTTCAAGTGAATACACAAGTTGTAAGTCAATACTAAAAGATTAGATTTCCAATAAGTATGTTTTTTAAAGTATAATTATCATATCTAGGAAGTAATATCGATGGAAGTAAAGATTGGTTCACTGTGGGACAGTTTATCCTACCATAAAATCATTAATAAATTTGTATTACTAATTTGATTTAACTATATCCTGTTTATAAAATATTCTGTTTTGAGATTTCCAAATTTCGTTTAGTACTGGTGGTGAGCAGAAATTTAGCAAGATGGTGAGTAAAAAGCAGAGTGAATATTTATTTTGTTATCGATTTAATACCAAAATTAATATCACAGAATATTCTTGAAGTAAAACAAACGATGTACACTGAAAAGTTTAACTCATTATTGATTAATTTATTTCATTTTGATTTAAATTCAATTTATTTGCATAATAGTTATACTACATAAACATTTAAAATGAAACAATAATTTTAAAACAAAGTATTAATAATCAGGTAATTTAATATATAATTATTAAAAAAAAAAAAAATTATTAAAAAATTTACAGTTTTTTCAAACAAAGTTGGTGAATTCATTTTATTCTGGATAAAAAAAGTCCTCTCCAGATTGAACCACAGTGCCTCTTCTATTATTGAAACCTTTTCTATAAGCAATTGCAGGACCAAGTACATAGTTGTTTCTTAAAATGAAAAGTAAAATCAACCATTAATAAAACCCACACTTTATTTTAAAAACTGTAAAACTATATTAAACTTGAAAAACATCTAATAACTACATTTTATTTAAAAACTGTAAAACTATATTTGATTTCACAATTCATTCACACTGATAAGAAAATTATGATTTTTTGAGAGTTACTTTAATCCTCTCTTTGGTTATACATAATTTTTCTTATCTTACACAAATTTTACATTAATTTAAAACGTTTTCTATTAAAAAATTATAAAAGCTTTGAATAAATGAGAAAAAAAAAATTCTATGCATGAAAAATGTTTAGTAATCGTGATAATAACATTATTGATAAGCGTTTTCTATTAAACAAAATAAAAAAATAAAAATAAAGCTTAGCATAAATGAGAAAAACTATAAGTATTTTAAACTTTCTATTAAAAAAAAATGATAAAAAATAATAAAAGCTTTGAATAAATGAGAAAAAAAAAATTCTATGCATGAAAAATGTCTAGTAATCGTGATAATAACCTTATTGATAATAAGCGTTTTCTATTAAACAAAATAAAAAAATAAAAATAAAAATAAAGCTTATCATTAATGAGAAAAAATATAGTATTTTAAACTTGAAAAACATCTAATAACTACATTTTATTTTAAAAACTGTAAAACTATATTTGATTTCACAATACATTCACACTGGTAAGAAAATTATGATTTTTTGAGAATTACTTAAATCCTCTCTTTGGTTTTACATAATTTTTCTTATCTTGCACAACTTTTTCACTAATTTAAAGCGTTTTCTATTTTTAAAAAAATGATAAAAAATAATAAAAGCTTTGCTTGCAAAATGAGAAAAACTATTTATAAGTATTTTATACATGAGAAACGTCTAGTAACCATGATAATAACCTTATTGATAATAAGCATTTTCTATAATATTAAAAAAAAAATAACAAAAGATAAAAGCTTTGCATAAATGAAGAAAACTATAAGTATTTTATACATGAAAAATGTCTAGTAACAACACTTTATTTTAAAAACTGGAAAACGATATTTGATTTCACAATACATTCACACTGGTAAGAAAATTATGATTTTTTGAGAATTTCTGTAATCCTCTCTTTGGTTATACATAATTTTTCTTATCTTGCACAATTTTCTTAGTAAAGCATTTTCTATAAAAAAAAAAAAATAATAATAATAAAATAATAAAAGCTTTGCATAAATAAGAAAAAGTATTTATAAGTATTTTATACATGAGAAACGTCTAGTAACCATGATAGTAACCTGTCAATAAAGACATTCGAAACCAAATTACATGAAATTGTAACAGCTTAATTAATTATTATTAATACTTTATAGACTTTGAAAATAATTACAGAAATCGACAAACAAATAAATACCACAAATTATAATATTTTTAATAATAATACAAAAAGAGAGGACCTGCAATTGAGATCTTAATCACCTAGACCTATTGGATCTCTGTACCCTCCCCTCCTATAGTACATTCGATTGCCTGAAGAAAGAAACTACAATATTCTATCGATAACAACACAATCTGAAATTGTGCCAAGAGATTGCAAGGAGAAGGGCAGATAAAATCTGGTTATTATATTAATATTAACCACACATGATGAAGATTCACAAATCAATTAAAATCGACATAAAAAAATTGAGGCTTCAAAGTTCCAGTCGATGATTGTTATTGAATGCTTTGAGGGATTGAATCATCTGGCTTCCCGGTCACTCTGGCATAAAAGGGAACGAGGTAACGGATTCATTATCGAGAGTAGCGTCGCCACAAACTCGCCATACATGTTATTTCTATTGCAAGATGTGTTGTGATATCTATCCTATGTTAAGGACTGTCTTCGACAAGCGCACCTTAATTACTGGGACTTCATGGATGGCATGTGTCAGACAGTTGTGTATTATCACAGCTAAACTTCTTAACTGTTCTCGGTTGAAACTGACCAGGGTACAGTTAAAAATATAATGGGTCTTCAGACAGGGCATAGTCGGTACCTTCTTAATTTGGGAATTAGAGACGATCTTACTTTTAGGTAGTGTCTGGAGAACGATGAAATTCACGTCAATCTCCATTCACGTCATTTGCAAATTAGATATAGAATGTTCGGGTCTGAAACTCTAGATCCATCCATTATTGGGGAACAATTTCGGTGGAGAAGCTGTTGTTTTGGCTTTTTGTCCAAAATCGGACAATGCCTTCAAAAGCTACAACAAATATATATAGATAGATTCAGACAAACGAAATCCAAAACTGTTTAGTGTTACCATAGACTTCATAACATTCGGTCAGTTATACAAAATTCATTCATCAGTTTGAAAGAATTGTAGAAAAAATGATTGATTATTATATGCTTCGGCGTATACAGAACATGTCACATTATATTAGTAATTTGAATAGGTATTAATCTAAAGTCCGTCTGTCATCAAAATATCTATAAAACGAAAAAAAGATAGCGAATTGAAATTTTAATGTCGTATTCTAGACCTAAAAAGTGTGATCAAGTTCGTGAACGTGAAAAATCGGTCCATTAAGTCCTATTTCCCAACTTTTGAATTATAATAATTAAAAGAAAATTTCAAAAACAAAAATGTTGATTTTTTTTTTTAAACAAACAACTTTTGTTTGAAACGTTTTTTTGTAAGATGTATACGACACGATTTAGCTCAAATTTAGTTAATACATACATATATAACTACAATACATTTATATATCTATTTATACCTATATGGACTAAATATTTAAATTGTTTTATGAATGATAATGGTTAAAAATAGTTCCCAACTCCCATTTGGGAAAAATCTCCAAAAATAAAAACTGTTTTCTATACATACTACAAAGATGCGGTTTTTTGTAATTGATGAAAAATAAAATGACATAAGTAGGGGGAAAAAGAATACTTTAATTTTTCTATTGCATCCCCTTCCTTTTTAAGGTGAAATTTTCAAAGATACCAACTCTTTTCCCAACCAAGTTAGGAAGGTGCGCTTTTTGCAGTCGTAGTGAAATGCTAGGGATAGGGTGTTTTACAATAAAATGATTAGGATAAAAAGGAAATGTTTTCTTTTTATTCCCTCTCTCTTTCAATTCAACTAAGAAAATGGGGTTTGGGATTTGGTTACTTATCGAGTGAGAGCTACTAGTAACTTACAGTATTGATTGTTCTTCTTGTATTGTAGTCATTTTCATACGACGTACAATAACATTCATCGCAGTTTTGGTGGCACAACTTTCGACACTGATGAAGTTCTCGTGCACAAATTTTCCTTAAAAAACAAATTATATTATTCAAAAAGCCAGTTACATGCTACAAAAATAAACATTTAGCAACCAAAAAAAACGACTCCCCTCATTTACATCAACCTTTTATTAAAAATAAATTAATAAACTTAATATTCTAGCCACAACAGATTTTAATACCTTTTTAACTAATTAGATGATTCTAAATTTAACTATCAAGTAGAGCTATCTAGACTATTTGCTCTTGGAATGACAAATTCAATTATTTCAAATTTATCTTACAACCTGTGAATCACTGTATGTTATAAAATATAATCCTTTTAAATACATCCATGAAGGTTTTCGCTTCGAAAACATTACAGATGCACAAACGTAATCTGTAGTCGTCTACATGATCGTAAGCTGTAGTTGTAAGCAAGCCATTTTTAAGATTTATGTAACATTTGGTTTCAAAAAGAATCGTTAATTATAAAATGACTTGCATTGCGTTTACGCACCGGACTTTTATGTAGAACAAACCCAAATAGGAAATTAAAAGATTTTCAACCATAGATATAAAAGATATGGATTAGTAGTCATTGTTGTTTTTCCTATAATCACAATGTATTATGCATGGTAACATCTATGCATGCTATCATAGATTGCTTTTTTTTTTTTTTTTTTTTTTTTATTTCTGGCTTCAGCTACTTTCAGCTATACAGCCATTAACTAAAGGGGATTATTATTTTTTTTTAAACAACAACAGTACACAGTTCTGCTAGGTGGTCACATATTGAAATACAGATTGTGACTGCTGTTGCTTAACTTCATTAATTGGTCTATGCATGTCTGCTATTTTTACCACATTTTTACAACCATACTTTTAAAACCAGGACTCAAACCTGATTACAAAATAATTTTTTTTAGTGTTTTACATAGATAATAGATAGTGTTTTCTTGCAATACATATAAAATACGGATTTATATGAAGAAATATAAATGTTTTATTTATTTATTTTATATACAAAAAATTTATTTTTTCTATCTAGTAAAGAAAAGGAGAATAAAATCTTAAAAAAATAAATTTAAAAATGGACAAAGGTAATTAAAAAATGATTTATTATTTTTATAAGCTTTTTTTTAATTTGGTTGAAATAATCAAATCCGTATTTGACAAATAACAATTTTAAATTATCATTAAAATTATCTCTGTTTTACCGTCAATATTTTCATTTATTTAGTTCTTAAAAAAATCTGTAACCCTTTTGAAGGTACTACATACTGCATCTTGTATACAATGAACTAGCTGACCACATATTTTATATCTGTGTTTTTAACTTACAACCCCATGTGACAACTTCATATTTGTTTCTTTTTTTTATTCTTTCTATTTTTTTTTTTTTTTTTTTTTTTAAAGTAAATTATATTAGTTTTATTTCAATTTGAGAGCTCTTCAAATCGAGTCTCCAAATTGTTAAAAATTAATCAAAAAATGTGTATAATAATGCACTTTTTGGGTCGTTTTTTTTTTTTTTTTTTTTTTTGAACCGAAAATTTATTTTTTTATAATTAGTAAGAAAATGAGATTGTTAATTTAAAAAAAAAAAGTAGAATATATACAAATAAATTCTTCTTTCATTTATATAAAAATTTAAAGTGATTAAAAATGTAGGCAAGGTTTATATATTGATATTCGTAACACCTTACTAAAGTATTGAAATAAAGCTTTGTTCACATGGATTAAGTAATTTAGTCAGGTAGCAAGTAGTTTAGTTACTTGATATGTGTGAACAGCAACATTTTAATCATGTGTTTAGTAAAGTTGTTTAGCCAAGCAGTTTATTAAATTCTATTTTTTGTATGCAAGTAGTATCTCCACTACTGTTATATCACAAACATATAACAATAAGCAAATGAAGAAATATGTTTGACATTTAATATGAAATTATATCACATGACTGTAACTGTTTATATAGTTTTAATAAATTACTTATTACTTGACTGAATGACCAAACTATTAAGTGTGAATGATTTTTGAACAAGTGTAAAGTTTGTAGTACTAAACTACTTGTTACTTGACTACTTGATCAATGTAAACAAAGCTTCTTAAATAGTAGCCCCTGATTGAACTTTAAGTTGTATAACTAATTTATTAGTTTGATGTTAATATCTCTATTTTCATGATTAAAACTTTAAAAGAATACTAATATATTTTTTTAATTTTTCCAGGAATTATGAATGCCTTTCAGATATCGATAATTGTAGGAATCTGCATATTTAAATTAAAATAATGTAAGCAAATTTAACAATTCCACTTTGGGTAATGGCTATATAGCTGAAAATAGCTGAAGCCAGAAAAAAAAAAAATTTAACAATTTTAATTAATTTTGACCAAAAATATATTTAGGTTGCAATTATCGATATCTTTATTGACGTTAAAAGTAATTTAATTGTATAATACCTTATGCATGGTTTTAAACATTTTACTTTAATGTGATACCGATCTTGAACGTGACATGTCTTGTCACAAAGATGTCCACACGGCATTATCGCATTACATCGTAGTAAACAACCACCTTCAGGGCACTTTTCCATAAAATTATCTGCACAATTCACCTATTAAATAAAGACACATAAATTGTTAACATACTGTCCTTCAATTTCTTTAAAACAATAGAATAAATATGAATGATTATAAGAAGAAAAATTTTTGAGCAACAGTGAAGAGTGAAGTGAAGAAGCAACTAACAGAGTTAGAGTTAACTGTTTAGATATTCGACATATGATTTAGTAACAATGTTTTAACTATTTTTAATTATTAGCATTCATAGAATACTCTAAATATCCAATTTATACAGTTATAAATACATATATAATAATATTTATTGTAATAGGCAGGATGACGGATTTTGAAATACCCTTCTAAAATACACAGTGTGTCTAGTTATTTAAGTTGGCTAGTTATTTAAGTTAGTTATTTAATTTTGCATATAATTATATGCAAAATAATTTTATTATTAGGTTTACGAAAAAAGTTATTCTTTGCTTTCAAAACTATTAACATTCAGATATTCAATTTTGACATGGAATGTACAAGATACAGGAAATTCGGTAGGAATGTTTTGACCTCTTCAATTAGATGCTCTAGTATATCTCAAGAACGAAATTCGCAAATTTTTCCAGGTCTCACATTGAGTTTTCTAGACCATTTTTTGTAACTGTGAACTATTATCATTCGTTATTTTAAAATGATTTCCAGTTCCAGATCTAAACAGTTCATGAGAATTTTAAAAAATAATTCAAAATTCCCTGACTATTTGTCAAATTTCCCTGACTATTCCGTGACTTTTTCAGTAAATTCGAAAAACCATGACTACTGCAGATTTTTCCTGAGCAGTAGATACCCTGAAATCCCACTTATAAACCACGTTATCTGTTTTCTTAATTAACCAGTCATACGTACTTCAAATGTTTATTTGCTGACTTGGAACATTAAAAGAATGATGTAACAAAATTATTAACGTCTCGATCTCTCGACTTAACCACATTAGATTTTTTTCTTGTGGGGTTATTTAAAAAGAGAAGGTATACAAGAACCGTTTAGAAATTTAGACTATTTAGAACAGATAATAAAAGAAGCGTTTCAAGAAATCACTCCCGAGGTATGTTGGAGTGTATTTAGTGAATTTTATAAAAAAACAATTAAATGTATGGAACGCGAAAGTAGATGCGTTGAGACAAAGCGAATTGAAGATAACTGTTGTTACTTTCGTAAATAATAATAATTTTATTTGAAATGTAATGTAAGAAAATGTTCAAAAAGAAAATCAGCATATAAACATTTGAAGTATGGTGACTGGTTAATTACAATCATAGATAACGTGTTTTATAACTAGTATTTGCAAAATTAAAATTAAAATTTAATTCTCCAAAACATTCTTATCGAACATTTTCAATTTTCGCATTCGATGTCAAAAGCGAATAGTTGAATGTTAATATTTTTGAAAGCAGAGATTCTTAATAAAGAGTAACTTTTTATCGTAAATCCTATTATAAAAAAAAGTTTTCCATATGGAGCCTTATGTATACACACTGTAGATGAACTTTTACTATTTCCAACTAAGTTTTAAAGTAAATTATTGAATTGTTTTCTATTTAAGTTGAATTAACCACATAAAACTCCTAGTTATAATGCTACCGATCTTTTGACGTAAAATTACAGCCGAGTACAATTAGGTTTTTTTAGGTAGATGGATTACAATTTCTGAGGATTTTCTGATTCCATTGATTCCTTATACTTATTATTAGATATTAATTAAAAAGTTTCCGCTTTTAATTTTTTTTTCAAGGGTTTGTTTCTCCATGTTAATAACGTTATTTTTAGGCTTTATCTATTTTTTACACTTGGATAAAATAATCTGAACATGATTTTCGATCCAACATTTAGAGACAACTTTTGAATGACTTTTAGGACGGGCGCAAACCATTAGATTTTCTGATCAGAACTTCATTGTACGTATCCGATGATATCCGACGATATGCACATGCTTAAAATTTTTGTCTGATGTATGATCAGATTTTTTATAAGAATTTCTTATAGGACTGTCCGATGGTGTGCGTTGACCATCATAATTTCTGATCAAAAAATCTTACAGTGTGCGCTGGCTCTTATCGCATGAAAAAGTTCAAACGTTAAATTCCTGTATTTAAATTTGGCTTAAACTAAATGTAACAACGAATTATAATTTGCTTGCTTATTATTGTATTTGCACAGATATATAAAACTTATTTTTTCTCAGATATTTTTCAATAAAATATAAGATTTGCGAAGTATTATACATCATTCGGGTACGATACATCATTCTTAGATTGATGTGATAAGTGTTTCAATCAAGGCGGTAGATTGAAATAAATTATAATTTTATTTTATTAAATATCTTATTGTTTATTTTAAAACTGGGAAATTTTTTAAAATAAATTGTTTTAACATATATATATTTGCCACCTTAACATTAGTATTTTTGTGATTTTTTAATACTCTCTTCATACCTGTTATATGTGTTTAATAGCTAAAATTTTTGCGAATTTCGTTTTCGAAATTTCGTTTGTGGCTTCAATATTTATTAGCGTTACAAACTCTAAACTAAAACTAATATACTCTGATATATTATGTATGTCAGAGTATAAAAACTTACATATGTTCGTTGATAATTGTGAATTTGACACTGTAATTCCAAATTAGTTCCAATACTTTTATTGTCGATTAGTACTTTATTAATTTCTGGCCACTTTGATTTGGTATGTTTTACTAAAATATCGATATTACCTATTATATAGAACCCTGAAATAAACATTTAAAAGTCGTTTGTATCTAATTTAATCTGGACACAAGTGTTAAATTATCCTTGATAAAAAAGTCCTTGAATAGAAAATGATTTCATTTTTCAATGAAATTTCCTATTCAATCCAATTGATTTCCTATTCAATTTCTATAGAAATTGAATAAGACTTTTTTATCAGGGATGTATTTTATTATCTTAATAACATTTTTAATAGAGTTTAATCGGAATGAATCGCAAATAATTTTTTATTAAATCCGACTCATTTAAATTCAAAATTTTGAATAGACTAAAAAAGTATACGTCATTTTATATATTTATCCTTGTATCACGCATTGTAAATCCTATGTTAAAACAATGAGCGATTTAAGAACGGACTTTGGTTTACTGGCAATGGCAAATATACAAAAATTGGTGTTAAACACCCGCTTCGTAGGTAAGTTCAAATTTTCTTCAAACATATTCATTATAATGAAAGCAAAGAAAATAGATATATTAAAACTGTGCAATACATAACTTTGCCATCGCATATAATTATTTTTAGACATGATATAACGTTTCATGAATTTCAAAAAACGGCGATAATGTCTATCAATTCATATAATCCTTTATTTGAAATTTTTAGCAGTTTGGTAAACTTTATAAAAAAAAATTAAAATAAAAAATATTTAAAAAAAAGCCATCAACCTTTAATAGGTGCGCATTTTTTTTTTTTTAAATCAATAAATCAGACAGAAATGAAAAACTATGCAATCATTACCGTGTTTAGCTCGTGATAATGCAACACAAATACGGTTTTCAGCTTTCAAAAATCCTATCTCCCCTCTTCTATTGCTTCTCACCAATGACAGTAAAATAATGTTACATTCTTCACCTTGAAAATTATCAACTGAAGTAATTCGTACATCATGGATTTCGGAAATGCATTGTTTTAACTAAAAATAAAATATAAATATAATTTACTTGTTTAAATAGAGCTTCAATACAAACATATTACTGGGAAAAATTAAAGGAATAAAATAATTTGTCAAATTTTTTAGTGATTTTTGAAGAGTTGTACCTCAGTGAAAAATATCCGTATCGAGAGGAAATAAAAATACTTTTTGAAAGTGATACAAAAATTTGTCTAATTCTTTAGTGATTGGAAATTTTGAAGCTTTAAGCTTGTTCTTTTTAGATCCTCTAACCAATATTTCTTGTGAAAACTGCAATGGCAGATTTGATCAGTAAAACCAATATATAGTTTTATTTATTTATTAAGCTTCAATTTTGTTTTATTTTTGTATGATTTCGGAGACCTTAATAATTTTTTTTTTTTTTTTTTTTTTAAATCCAAAGATAAGTTTTTAGAAAATTTAAACTTAATCTCTAAAATATAATAAAAGCTTTTATTGTGGCAATTGAAAGTAATATCCTACGATTAAGAAGCAAAAACATGGATCCACAGAACTCAAATTGATCTATTATGGTTTTAAAGTCACTTTTAACGTGTACTAGCGTTATAAAAATTTCAGCTATCTGTTTTCACTTTCCAAGAATAGTAACTAATAGAAATTGAATGTGAAGTATTATTCTCTGTACCTCCATTGGGGACCACAGGACCTTGTCGTTGGTATGGAGGCTTAGCAACCGGGCTTACTCGGCCCACTTTGCGCTGCGCTAACCCACCCGTGATGGGTGGTATCCTCTATAAACGGGCTAGGCCGGCGTGTATGATGGTTCTCCCTATAAACGGGCTCATCTCCGTGAATCGGGACCTCACAAGACCGCAAAGACCTCCTCCTAGGAAAGCGAACTCTACAAAGCAGAGGGAGGCCAAAGACAAGACTGGGGCTAGAACCCGCCCGTCTGCGGCCAATCCTGTTGAGCAAGAGAGGGAGAAAAGAAAGCCAGAGAAGAGTGTCTCCGACCCTTCTCTCAAGCCGGAATACAAAAAACAAAAATCCGAGGTAATGAAGAGCCGCAAAGAGGTGGGAGTCTTCAAAAGCGCTCTTGAGGATGCCATTGTGGATATACCGGATGGGGAGAAGGTGCCTTGCTTCCTAGACACTCTGGTGAGACAAGGGATGATCACAGTAATATGTGAGGATGAGCACTCAGAAAAATGGCTGAAGGAAGATGCACCACGGTGGAAAGCTGGTGAGTTACCGGTTAGACTGGTTAGTCCTGAGGAACTCATCAAGCGGGTGAAACTGACGGTGCTTCTTCCCCCACCCAAAAGAGAGACTGAGAAATCGCTGAAGCTGCTGGCAAAGCAGAATGTTGGGCTGGTGACGAGCGGATGGATTGTCCACAAGAGGGAGGAGCTGCCTTCGGGTACGTTGCTTGTACTTGGGGTGGACGAGACGTCAGCGAATCTCCTGAAGAAATGGAACTACAAGGCCTTCGTGGGATCTGGTCACATGATCTTTAGAACCGTGAAAAGGACAACCGATGGCCCTGTGGTAACAGAGCAAATGGATACCTCATAAATGGAACAGCCCCATGTCTACTTCCAATATTGAGATATCACAGATCAATCTTCACCACTCCAAAGGCGCCTCTACTAACTTATTAAGGAGCATGGCAGTGGTGCGTACAGGCTTATCCATAGCCCTAATACAGGAGCCATGGGTTGCCCTGGGTAAGGTCGCGGGACTGGGTCTTGCGTGTAGGGTCTATGTGGACTCGTTCACAGACTCACCGAGAGCGTGTGTTGTGAGTAAAGGGAAAAACGTGACCCTGTTACAAGATTTCTCTACGCGAGACCTTGCTGTTGAACTACAGAGAAACAATTGGAAATGGAGGAGGAAAGCTATACTTGGCTTCTGCCTACTTTGCACATGAAAGAGATACACCCCCAGAGGAAGTGAGACGGCTTGTGAAACATTGTAGAGAGAACAACATCGACCTGGTTATTGGATGTGACGCCAACGCTCATTGTGAGGCGTGGGGCAGCACAGACAATAATGATAGGGGTCTTGATCTCCTGGAATACCTCACAGAAGAAAACTTGGATTTCCTGAATAGAGGGTCGGAGCCGACTTTCGTTACAGCAACAAGACAAGAGGTTTTGGACCTCACACTATGTAATAGGAACGTGAGGAGTAGAATCAGAAACTGGAGAGTTTCAAAAGAACCTTCGCTATCAGATCACCTGCTCATTAGGGCCCAAATAACGGAGATCCTGATAGAATCCAGATGGAGCAGGAACCGAAAGCAGACAAACTGGACCGGTTACGTCGAGGATTTGAAATCCTTGCTGACGGGTTTTAAGGGCAGGTATGGAACGGCGGAGGATCTCGAAAACACAGACCGTGTGCTCAGAGATGCAATCCGAGCTTCTTACGAGAACAATTGTCCTTTGAGAGAGGTGGGCTGCAACTGAAATGGAACAAGGAGCTAGAAAATCTCAAGAGAAAGGTGAGAAAGCTTTTTAACAGGGCAAAAAAGGTGAAGACCGAAAGTGCTTGGTCAAACTATAAAGTCAGTCAAAAAGAATACAGGGACCTCTTGTGGAAAAATCAGAGGGATTCATGGAGGGATTTCAGCACTTACACGGAATCTATGTCGGACGTGGGAAAGCTGTCAAAGGTTCTTGCCGGTAACAAAGCCGAGGGTTTGAGATTTCTGAAAAAGAGCGACGGGACATACACCTCCTCTGAAAAGGAAACCTTAGAACTCTTAATGGAGAAAAATTTTCCGGACATCAAATTTGGGATCCCAACAGAAGCTGAGCTACCGAATTTGAGCAGAAGGAAAAACTGGTCGCTGGCAGTGAAAATCGTCAAGCCAGAACTGGTAAAAAGAGCAGTGAATTCTTTCGACGCCTTTAAAGCACCAGGACCCGATGGCATATATCCAGTGCTCTTGCAGAAAGGCCTGGATATCTTCCTTGGGAAATTGACGGGCTTGCTAAGAGGCTGCTTCACACCGAGAGAGTGGAAGAGGACCAAAGTCACCTTCATACCAAAGGTTGGAAAGAAGGACTATACCCAAGCCAAAGATTACCGACCAATCAGCCTGACCTCGTTCTTATTAACGACTCTGGAAAGACTGGTGGATTGGTATCTTAAGAGAGAGACCCTAAGGGTCAGTCCGCTACATGTGGAGCAACATGCCTATCAAACAGGCAAATCAACTGAAACAGCCTTGTATTCAGCAGTTAGTTTCATATAACAACAGCTTCAAAACAAGGGAGTATGCCTGGGAGCTTTTCTGGATATCGAAGCAGCTTTCAATAAGACCTCGAGGAGATCCATTGAAGCAGGGGCTAGAAGACATGACATACCTGAAGAGATAATCAGATAGATCATGAGCACACTGGACGACAGACAGCTGACTGCGGAATGGTAGGACAGTGAGGTCAGAGGATCTGTATCGGAAGGTTGTCCACAAGGAGGGGTTCTGTCCCCTCTCCTATGGAGTCTAGTAGTAGATGAGCTGATAGAAAAATTGAACTCCTCTGGAGTCAAAGCTATCGGTTATGCAGATGACATTGTTATTCTGGTAAGAGGACCCTGCGAAGAGGTATTGCAAAATATTCTTCAGCAGGCGCTCGATCAGACGATGAGATCGTGCAACGAGAATGGTCTTAGCATCCAACCAGAGAAAGTTGGCATCCTGGTATTTACTAGGAAATACAAGCTGAAACCTCTGAAAAAATGAGGATTGAAAACAAACAGGTCGATTATTCGACGGAGATGAAGTATCTGGGAATTATCCTGGACAACAAGCTCAAATGGAACAAACACCTGGAAGCAACCTGTCGGAAAGCCATAGTCACCTTCTGGCAATGCAAAAGGGCCTTTGGCCTCAGATGGGGACTGGGACCAGAACAGCTAATGTGGATCTACACGGCTATCATTGTCTCCAGGCTCAGCTACGCCGCCTTGGTCTGGTGGGGTAAAACGGAACAGAAAACCACAGAAAGACAGCTGGAGAGAATCCAGGCTCTCTGTCTGAGAAGTATCTGTACAGTCAGAAGAAGCACTCCGACAAAAATACGGCAATGAGGTCAGCATATAGACTAAACTGCATAGGACAATTGAAAAGATGGAACAATGACCTGTCCAAAATTTTCAAAGGTAAGCTAGTAGCTCTTAAAAATGAGCCACAGGACAGAATCAGAACTCTACCGATGGAAGAGCAACTCTACAAGATACGCCTTCCAACGAGAGAAGACTGGAAGACTAGCGGAGAACCTAGACATGGTCAAATCTGGTTCACGGTCGGCTCCAAAACTGCAGAAGGAGTTGTTTTCCAGGCGGAGCTAGTAGCCATCCTCAAATGTGTTGACTATCTCCAATTGGCCAATACAAAGGATGAAGCGATTGGTATTTGCACAGACAACCAGGCAGCACTCAAGGCGCTATCGAGCTGTATGGTGTCATCGTGGCTCGTCAAGGAGACTAGGAACAGTCTGAACAACCTGGCGAGAAACAATAAAGTCACAATTACCTGGATCCCTGGACATTCTGGTTGGAACGGTAATGAGAGAGCAGACAAGCTGGCCAAACTGGGAACCACTCTAGCTCCCACACAAGAAAAGCTTGCGATAATGTCATACCAAGAAGGTCTTAACAGACTGAACGACAGTCTGAAAAACCAACAACTAAAGGCATGGACTAGCTACGAGGGAGGGCGAACAGCCAAAAGCCTGTTGGGTGAAGGAAACTCGCTCATGGACAGGGTAGAGGAAATTCTGAAACTTAACAGAGCTGATATTAGAGTCATCGTAGAGCTAATCACAGGGCACAACAACCTGAACAAGTTCCAACATCAGATTGGAAAACGACGCATGCGAAAGATGCGGGGAAAATTCAGAAGAAACATCAATCCACTTTCTCTGTAACTGCCCAGCGCTAATCCAACAGCGTAGGAAATGGTTTGGTCCGGCCTTAATCGAACCAGAAGAAATTAGGAAACTCAGCGCCAAGCAAATCCTGGGTTTCAGTTTATCAGCTGGTTACATAAACCAGTGAGAATAGAAGCGGGGATAGAGTACAAGGGTCTAGTGGCTAGGTGCTCTGAACCATTGCTCTGATGCAAAAAGCTCGAGCATGGCCCGCTTACATACATACATTATTCTCTGTAAACACTAATCCTTAACAAAAAGGGTATAGTTATCCTCAAAAAAAATGTTCAATTAAATCCAATAGAAATTGAATCCATTTAAAACCAATTAAATCCGATTAAAATCTATTCAATCGGATTGAATGGAAAATTTCCAATTAATTAATATCATTGAACACGATTCAAATTCAATCGGATTTGATTGGACATCTTTATCACGTATATAAACAATCTGTTTATGCCGGGCATTACAATTGAGCCACAACATTGCAATACTTCAAAAGTACAAAAAAAAAAGTTTTTGGATAAAAATTCGATTAAATTTTTATTAAGAATCAATAAGGTATAATAAATAGTTGGGGCAACGATATTAAATTGATTTAAAAAAGTAACAAATTTATTGGGGAACCTTTTTACTTCTATAGGTTGATTATTTGCATCGGAGTATGTTACGATACAAACGGCATCGTATCTTTGTCAAATGAATATCTTTTTATAGCATATAAATAAGGTATAATATCATGTTCTTACTCTATTCATCAGATGCACTTGTCCGTTATAAGTTGATAGAATTGTAATGTCTTTAGCACCATATCCTTGCAAAATTAAATAGCGGCATAATTGTATTATGAAACCAGCTTCATGATTATTTTGATTACTCACAGCATCCATTTCCTGAATAAAATACATAAATTTAATCCTCGATATAAATTTGAACTTTAATTTACTAGTAGATTATTGTTCCATAGATCTCAGGCTCAGTATTAAATCTCTTCGCTTTTCAATATAAAACATTGAAGAAAATATAAGCCACGTCTCTTCAAAATAATTGAATTATATGCTACTAAATAGGTTAGTTTTCGAGTTTTGCTATGGTATTGAGTTTAGTTGCACGTTTTGATGTGAAATACAGCAAATCCTGTATCAGGCAACTAAGTCATTACAATACCTACTAATTTTACTAACTTCTGCAAACCTCAGCGAGGAGAACAATAATTTTGGAAATTTACTATTCTAGAGTTTCTGATGCGGCCTTCATACAATAATTTTTACCGAAATATATAGTTAAAACAAAGATTTTACTTCTTTCGAATCATTTTTAAAATAGATTTTTTATAGTAAAAAAATTTCTCACTACAGTTTAAAAATAGATATTTTTAAAGTATCCCTTTTATTTCGTATGGAACACGTTATTTTTATTATATTTCGTTTTACAAGACAACGGTGTGGTTAGGAGCACCTTGCAGTTAAAAATATGTAGATTTTGGATCTCGTAATCAGGCAATTCGTCTGTATAATAAATTTGTAAATTGTAAAACAATAAGTAGTATAATAGAGAGGGATAGATCGAGTTTTATAACTTCAGTAAAAAAAAACATTTATTGAAAATTTTTCCGTATTTATTAGAAGTTTTGCTCTGAGCTTTTGACGCAATTTTCCATTTCTATAAGGTGGATTATAAACAAACACTATTAGGTATAGATTTATTTATATTCATATTTATTTTGTAAGAATATTTTTTCCTTACAAATTTAACCTCTCAGTTGAATCGATAATTATTAAACACTCAATTCAAATTTTATTTGTTATTATGTTGATTTCATTTTAATTTTTCGTATTTCTTTCGTTTTTTTAATCTTGTAACTGTACTATTCAACTGGGATTAATTGATTTATCAATTTCTGTAATTTTATAGATTTCAATTAAAAATTTTATATACTTCTTCTAAGTATTAATTGCATTTCACATCCCCAACCGAATAACTTTCTCAGTGATATTCGGAAGGCATTTGATCATTAGTATCGGGTGCCGGTTAGCCGGTTATCATTTGGTTTACACAATTTGAATACTGGGATGGTTCTTTATAGTCAGCTATAAGTACCTTCACCTTCCCTTTACATGTCCCATTCTTTTATTTTGACTTGTTCTGTACAGTTTAATATTGTTTCAAAAAGAATGAATAAAAATTGAACTGAATTTAATAACTAAAAAATAACAAGCAGTCATTATATTTTTTCTTTATATTAAAAAAAAAATTATTTACAGTCTTTTAAAATTTTATACCATTCATCTGTCCTGTTTTATACTATTTATCGTTTATTGCTCGTTTAAGATTTGTTCCCCTTTCCTTCTTCTTTTTAAAAATTTCGAAAGATTCTCGTCTGTTTTGTTAATTAGTGATATTAAATGTTCGGGTTCTATTATTTCGAAATTACACCCTATCTGGCCCACGTAAACACCATCACAATTTCCACAGCACAGTTCATACACTCCCAAATGTTTCTTCCTATCTAGTTTGCTTTTATTATTTAATAAAAGTTTGATAATTTTATGGGTGGATTAAAAGCAGGGGTTATTTTATGTGATTTTAAAATATTACCAATTTTTACGTGATGGAGTTGTTTTTTTTCACTGCCGTTTGTTCTTCCCGAGTGTATATAGCTTTTTTGGCTATTTTATTCTGATTATTTTTGATCATTTTTTGAATTAGGGATTTGTTGTAATTTGTTGTATTTGTTTTCCATTATTGACTGCTATTTATTCGATCACTTTTACTTCTGAATCCAAGTGTTCTTTGGATAGTGGCAAATGTAAGTCTCACAAGTAAAAGCAATCGAACAAATAGCAGTCAATAATGGATACAACAAATACCTAGTTCAAAAATCTTAAACGATCAGCTGGACAAATACAACTCCCCGTTTTTCAATGCAATCTAGTTATATTTTTATTAATGTTTTATTTTGAAAAAATCAATTTATTTATTATTTTTTTAAATGTTTTGTCAAAAATAATTTTAAATCTAGACAATGTGTTTTTTTATTTTACACATTTTTATTTTATTTACTTGACAATTTTACAAATAGTGAAAATAACTTCATCTGATTTTTATTACGTAAAATATTAAAGTAAAATATTTTTTGTATAAATACTGTTATTTAAAAAACGATCGTCAACAATTATTTTAAACAAATAATTAAAAGTGGAATTAAGCAAATTAAAATTGTGTTTTTAATATTTATCATCATAGAATTCCACAAATTAAAGCTCAATTAAATTAATAATTATTATGAACAAAGGCGGGCGAAATGCTTTATTTTGTGTGTGATCGGCGGATTATACAACTATAAAAATATCTAGATTAACAATTGGTAGATTGTGGGCTCGATGCCAGCAAAGGTGTAGTGTTTTCAATTAAATAGCGTAATAAACGTTTTATCTATAGAGGTGCAAATGTCATTTATACTTCTGTAAAATAGGTATTATGAGTTAATACAACAAAAGTTGTTAAAAATATGTTGTAGAATCTTACTATCACATACAAAATGAAAACAATTCGCCTTTAAATTGTTTAATTTTTAATCCCTTAAATTGTTAATTAAAAAAATAGTTTTTTATTTTACCAACGGGGATATTTTCTTAAGTCTTCAATGTTTAAATCGAAGAACTTGAAAAAATATCAGGACTGTAGTTTACAAATTATCAGACATTTTATGTTAATTTCAATTTTGGAAAATTAACAATTTGTTCATTAAAGTATAAATAATACAAAAATTACTTTTCTACGCATAATTGTTAATTTGAGTATCCAAATGGCATCAAAGTTTTTTGATCCATAATATTCATGTTGAATAATAGAAGTGAATCGAGCGTTGATCGTGGAGGCCAGATCATCCATTATTAACCCTAATTTTATCGTTCAACTCAAAGTATAAATACTAGTGGTAAAATAATAAACACATAATAAATATTACTTACTTCCTCAAAATGTGTATGTCTTATAAAAAATAAATTCTTAGTTAATCCCAAAATTGAAGGATACGCATTAACTGACCGATCATTTTTTAAATTGGGATAAATACTTGGTGCAATTAATTGTGCAAATTCTGGTCTCATTCGATATTGTACTCCTAATGTTGCACAATGCATTCCGTTTTTAATCATTCGTTCAAATAATGATATATCTAATTTATAATTTTTCGCCATTCTATAATCGGCAGTAGAAGGTCGCAATTGTTTATGATCACCTGAAATATTAAATTCTACATTTTAGAGGCTAAATCAATTTTTGATACACTTTTATGGTAGGGTAGAAGACTATTTACAATAGTTTTTCGAAAGGAACAATTGTGTTTACGCATTTTTATTGTTTAATATGCTTGTTTGGCACCTAAATATGATAAAATCACAGTGTCCCCTTTTTCAGGGTTGCGTTTTTTAGGGAAGGGCTATAATGCCTCTCATCCAGTTATTTCAACATAACGGAAAAATAGCACAAAATTTAAGATTTTTACAAGTACACATTTTTCTAGAAATAAGTAAATTAACAATAGTAATATTATTCCGAATGAATCGATTATTAATTTTTAGCTTTGTTTTTGGAATATTTTTAGTACAAGGGTAATTAGTTTTTAAAAAGACGTATTCCTATTATTAATTTAATAATTTCTAGAAAAATTTGTACTTGTAAAAATCTACTTGTAAATATATATATATACACTTTTAAGACATATAAATGTTAATAAGTATATATGTATTTATATTTGTATAGACTGCATATATAGAGTAATATAAACTTATATAAAAAACAATAAAAATGCGTTAACTCAATTGTTATTTTCTACCCTTAAATTTTCTACATTTTATAGCCCAAAAGGGGATTTTTGGATTTACTCGAACGCGTCAGATTAAGATATGGAATATACTTTGCACCCTGTTGAGTACAGCCATCCAATTTTTGCCCTCTACATAAGGCCGTGCGTGTAGGGAAGCCGATCAAAATAGTACAACAATCCATAACTGGATATACTCGAGCGCGTCATTTTAAGATATGGTAGGATAATTACATGCTAAAAAATGTTCATTTCTCTAATGTAACGACTTGAGCGTGCCGCAAAGGAGTGGGAGGATCACTAACTTGCTAAAAATAACGCTATCTAGACATCCTCAGACGCGGTCGCATTTTATTTTATTTTGAAGAAAATAATTCAAGGGTCACAGATAAATATTATCTGACAATTTGAGCATGACATAAGGAGGTAGGAGTATTACAAACTTACAAAAATAAACGCCATCTGGAGATTATCGAGCGTGGTCGAATTTTTTATATTTTGATAAAAATAATTCAAGGATAAGGGAAAAATATTATCTGGCGACTTAATTGTGACGCAAAGGGGCATGATCATTAAGTTTCACGACCAGGACATAAAGTATTTCAAATTGTCGATTTAATTTTCAAACAGCTGACACGAACTTGCGTCACATTCGAATCGTCAGTCTTGTGAATGGGAGCTTTAAGATCTATTCACAAATATCAGTCACGTCACTGTTCAGTCACCTTCCAGTGTCAGTAAGAAAACCAATCTATCTACAAATTTCCATCACGAGTCAGTTCAGTATTTATGCTATCCTTATTCCTTTATTATTTTGTGTATTTCCACACTAACATAGAACAAAAAAAGGCGCCAAATTGTAAAAATATCGTTGATGACGAATTAAAAAATGACGTAACTCTAACTGAAGTCACATTAAATCATTGAGATTGAACTCTGACGGACAAGTGTAGCCTGCCTCTATTAGATTTCTCAGAAGAATATTATTTCTGATTGAGACAGAATGACTGAACAGTGACATGACCGATAAAATTGAATATACCTTTATTCTGGTTCACTTAACATCCCCTATGAATTAATGACGCGCTCAAGTACATTTTTCTCTCTCCATTTTTAACTACAGCTATGATGCAATAAGTGCTCTCACGTGGAGTGTTGTTGCATGGAAAAGAACTCTCGGTCAAGCCAGGAAAAACTGCTTGTGTCCTGTTTACCATGAGACGGTGAGTTACCATTTCGAATATGTAATATTCTAAGTTGTGTATAACTACAGTTAAATCACTTATCTGTTCCCGGTTGAAAATAGTCAGGGTATAGTGGATCTTCTGGTAGGACATTGTTGGTTGAATAATCATCTTCATAATTTGGGCATATCAGACGATTTTAATTGTAGGACGATGAAATCTCTATCCACGTTATTTTTCCTGTAGAAATCTTAAAGGTGTTCGAATTACAATATTTGGGTCTGAAAGTTTAGATTCATCTACCATAGGAACAATCTTAATGGAGAAACTGTGGATTTTCTGTGGCTATTGGTCTCAATAAAATTGTGTAGCTTAATCTGCTTCTGACAGCACTTTCACGGTACAGGAGATATCTTTATCTACAAGTAATGGACTGTTCTATAGGAGACTAGGGAGGTGGGTCAATAGGTCTAGGTGCCAAAGGCTCAACGGCGGTCTTAGATACTAAAAAATATTTTCCAAAACAATTTTCTATTAAAAAAGAAAAATCTTAAATTTTTTTCTCATAAAAATTCTTATTATTTCATTTTATCCGTTTCTCAAAGAAATTTTGGTTACAACATCCTAGAAATACAAGCTAAAAGTTACAAATTTTTTCTCACTTTGATAAGGACATTTATCACTAAGATAATTTTCAAAATTTAATCAATTTTTTATTTACTTTGTTTTAAATAAATTTCTTTTTTAAATTGTTTTCGTAAATACAACAAATTTCTGCGATTTAGAATTTTCTCTCAATCGAAACTGAACAACACAAAAATTTCAACCATCCGTGCCATAAACAAGAAAATAAGATACCTTTGACTTCAAGATATTTTCAAAAATACAAAACATGAACTTTCGTAAATATCATATGCTAATTTTTAAGTTTTTGCTATCCTATTTTTTTTCTACCAATTGATTCATTGTTCTATTTTGCTCTTATTAATATTAATCTGGATAATACACATTATTACTCACCAATTAAAATAAGATGTTTGCAATCAGGCGTTAACGAAGTGACAATATGAGATTCTAAAACTTCTGCTGCCTCTTCCACAAAAACTAAAATACCAAAATTTCTTTTACAATATGACATTAAAATTAATTGCAATATAATTACCAATTGGAGATCTAAGACCCTCTAAGATTTTACGATTTTTAGCAGCACCAGTGGTAGTCATTCCAACCACCAAACACCTCCGTAATATTTCCAAATCTGTATTTCGTAATATCTACAAAATAAATATTGTCTCTGAGTATAAAGGAGATACGGATACTCGGAGTATAAAGGGCCTCTAAACGAATTAGTTATCGCTAGGGGATATTACGATATCCGAGGCGCCAAATTTTAGACTTAGCTGAGAAGTAAATCGAAAATTTAGAGTACCAACTTTAGATTTTTCGCCTAGTTCAGAAGATATTGACTTTTATACAGAGGTGAGCATTAAGTCGTTCATTCGTTAACAATTAATTAAAGAAGTTAACAAATCTTTTTATTAAATCTTTTTATTCTAATCCGTTAAATTGATTGCTTATTTGCATGTTACCATGCTGTATATTTTCAATATATTTAAAAAAAAAGTTAATATATATATATATATATATATATATATATATATATATATATATATATATATATATATATATATATATATATATATATATATATATAAATATATATATATATATACTATTAATAAACATATACTATTCATATATATATATATATATATATATATATATATATATATATCTAAGGTTAGGATGTTTATTCTTAGTTTTTGTATTATTAGCACTTTTTCAATATCAAACTTATTTTAATAACAGATATATAAATTACAAACCGATTCACAAAACTGTTAAACATTTATTGCAATTTTATAAAACTGTAATTTTACACGTAATTTTATGGAGATTCGTTAGCCGAATAGATTCAAATTATTTTTATTAACTGAAAAAAGGTACCAGGAATTTTAAATTTTTATAAGTAACTTGTACTTTATACAATCAATTGAGCATAAATTTTTTTAAACAAAACGGTTTTCGAGAAATAGATTAAAAGCCGATAAGATCGTTTTTACTGGAAACACGTCAGCTGAGATCTATAGGCACCGCGCATCAAAATGTTTTCATGATATATAATAATATAACTGAGATAGTATTAAAACATCGGCATTGTGGCCGGAAAGTAGCACCCTGTAATGTTTTCTATGAAAAATTGGATTTTTAGTATTTATGGTTATAAAATCCTTATCAATATTTCCGTGAAAAAAGTATCATGAAAAAAGAGCCTGAATAGTAACTTTGATGATTAATGTTTTAAAATTATATCAATTTTCGGATTTGCGCAGAATCGATAATTTAAGAGCAATTTCATTTTAATTCGGATTTATGTTCATGTGAAGAAAATGAATAAAATTCAATCACTTACATCGTCATATTTATTTTTTAAATTTTCTAAATGGTTTAGCATACGATCCATTTCCATCTGTGGGCTACAATCTAGACCATTCCAGTATGGACCTAAATAAGAGTTAATGTTTAGAAGAAAAGCGCATAAGATCTAAAATATCGATAATCTATCTACAGTGTATAAAAATGTAGTGCTGGTATAATAATCGGTTTTGAAATATTATTTCATGATATAATGGGCTAATACCTCGCGCATAGAATGTACTAAATCTATAATTTCTTTTATGATACACAAATTGTACCCTTAAATTTTCCAGATTTTTGAAATTTCTGAAAAAGTTTGACACATTTTTTTTCCTTGATCTTTCACTCTACACTTTTTTGACAGGTCCTCCGTTAACATATCAAGATTATGCATGATAAATTTAATAACATTAGATGGTTATTTTTGAGTGATTTGTGAAATGTATTCATGAATGTGTGAAAATTTCTAGATGTTATAGCTCCATTCTTTCTAATAATAGTCAAGAAAGGTAGAGAACCTTTTTATACTATATATATATATATATAGTATAAAAAGGTTCTCTACCTTTCTTGACTAATATTAGAAAGAATGGAGCTATAACATCTAGAAATTTTCACACATATATTATGATCACACGGAAGATAATATGATAAAAATGAAAGGAAAAATAAATTACGGGCAATCTGAGTTCCGGAAGTAGGGAGGGGTGAGTGTTTAAGGGTAAAATTCGGTTTATCTGAATTCTCGGCAAAACTACAAGTCCTATGGAAAAAAGTTAAATGGCAAAGTTGTAGGTAATAAAAAGATCTACAGCTTTTGTATTTACACTTTTTTCACATAACTTCAAAATTTATGTGAAAATTAAAATAACGAAGTTTTTAGTTTTTTATTTTTATCTATTACAAAAACTTTTTTCCACGAAAACTTACCTTTTTATGTTCCAGATGCACTGTAATTTTTTTGATTTAAAATATTTATTTTTTCACCTTATTTTGAATAAATATCGAAAAATTTTGAGGTTATGTGAAAAAAGTGTAAATACAAAAGTTGTAGATCTTTTTATTACCTACAACTTTCCCATTTAACTTTTTTCTATAGGACTTGTAGTTTTTCTACTTTTATTTATTTGAGTATACATATAATAATATAAATGTAAATGTGAGTATGTTTAATAATAGCCAAAAATGTACCTAAAATACCTTTTATAAGTAATATTTGATGCTCTAGAATTTTTAATTGAAACTTTTTTTTGTAATTCTTACTTTTTAGACTTAACTCTCAACCCTTTCAAATGTATAAAAATGTTTGATATTGTGCAGGGCTAATTCCTGACAGAACGTTATTTCCGAACTTAGTATACTATGATTTATTACTTAAAAAGTTTACAGCCTTACAGAAAGACCGTTATTCTATAGTCTATTAGCAACAAATGCCACCTCCAGAAAAAATAACACACAATGAATGGTACTTTCTAAGTCCATTTTCGAACTTAAATGTACGGAGAGAATATATATTTTTTTAAATTGTATTCGAAAGCACATCATTCTTTCGTTAATATACTTTAATTATAATGATTAAACTTAAAATTTAATATCGTATATACCTTTACTTAAATTGACCCCTTCCCCCCAACATACCCACAAAAAATCAAGTTAATAACCAAGTGAAGATAACAACTAACAGAGTTAATTATTTATTACGTATGTCGAGTATAAAAAGTAAAAACAACTTTATGGATTTTTTATTTTTGGGACTTTTTAAATTTCTTTCAAAAAGAACATTAGTTTTAAAATTTAACAATAATTTTAGACATAATTTTCTCTATTTTTTAAGCTTTCCACAAAGCTGTAAGGGTGACTAATTTTTTTATATCTTGAATTGTATCTAAAATTCTTATTAAATTTTAAAACTCATATTCTTATTTGTAAGAAATTAAAAAAGAGCTTAAGACATTCAAAAATAAACTTTCGATTGAGTTTTGAGTGTTATTTGAGTAGACGTAGCTGCTTGGAATTTCTAAATAGTAATACTTAAAGAAGACCCCGAACTAACGTAACGTAATGACAGGATTAGACCAATCTATGAAGTTAAGCAACAGCAGTCACAATCTGTATTTGGATGGGTGACCACCTAGCAGTACTGTGTACTGTTGTTGTATAAATAATAATAATAATAATCCCCTTTGGTTAATGGCTATATAGCTAAAAGTAGCTACAGTCAGAAATTAAAAAAAAAAAAAATACAAGAATTAGTTTTTAGGAGGAAATTATATTTTTCGATTTTTAGGCTCATCCCGCGTTTTAAACTTAAGGATCTTATAAATTTATGCAATAAATCTATACCGTTGAAAAATTAATTAAATTTCATATATAAAAAATAGCATAGAGATAATTTTATACGGAAATTCTGAAAATTTCGCTTGTATTTATGAAAATTAAATAAGAAAATGTGATGTCCTATTTGGTACTACTGAATTACGAAGTCTGGGTATTATGATTGTCACCTCCTCTCATCACATGCAAAAATAATTCAGATTATGGTCTTAATCTCAGAAACGGCTATGCCTTTTCAAAAAAAGTTCGCAAACATGAAGAGGAAGGAAGTTGTTGAGAGAAACTTTGACTACATTTCAAGCTCCGACTTCCAACAGTCAGTAGAAGATTACACTTTGAGTGAAGCTATTCTTCGAAATTTGTAAGTCGTTTATATTATTAAAATAATGTCTGGTATAGTCCATGTATCTTACCTTCGTCATGAAAATTTGCATTAACTAAAATCGAATCTGGCTGTGTTTTCATCATCAGTATACAGGATTGAATGTGCTTGATTTGTTCTCTAATAATCTTCAATGATTTTGATGGATTATTTTTATAATTTTTTCGCAATTGTTTAAGATTAAATTCATTTAATTTTTCATTCGTCGATTGGCCTCCTACACGTGCCAGATAACCGGTCATTTTTGAAATACGTTCTAAAAACTGATCTAAAGCATGATTGGTTTTACATACAATTAAAATCGGTCCATAGCAAAACCACAATGTTTGGTTGTCTAATAATGTTTTAATGATTTCTAATCCAATAAATGTTTTTCCAGTACCAGGCGGTCCTTGTATAATACAAAATTCGTGTGTTAAAGCTGCTATAATCGCCTCATACTGAGTAATGTTATATTTTAAATCTGCATATTTCCATTTGTATAAAATATTTTCAAAACTTTCTGTTGTTAAATATCTATAATTAAAAAAAACATGTTTTAATTAAGTTAAAAAGGCAGAAAACAGCGAAAGCAATGTCTTTAAATTAAGTCAGAAAAAATCGAAATCAATGCCTTTAAATTCCAGGACGACCAACATACATCTACAGATGCCTTATCACTCAACTAAGTTTACTATCTGTGTAACACCTTCGGTTCAAATATTCGTATATTGTTTGTATACATTGTAATTGTTACACAAACATGATTTTGATCATGGAAATGAAATTAGCACATGCTCTTGTTCACAGAAATAAAAATTAAGACTACTTTTTAAAAAACTTTGCGTTAACAGACGAGATAAACATTCTAAAGCGGTCTTAAAAATATATTATTTAACCTGAATTATTCGTTTTGGCATTAGGTCAATTCATACCAAATCATCAAATGTGGACAAATGAAAAAAAAATTTTTTTCATAGACTCATTTATTCTTAGTGGTTTTAAAATTTTTCCATCCAAGTTGTTGAAATGCTCTATATGGATTTTGGAAGCTTTTTTAAATAGCTTTCTTCAGAAAACACTTCAAAGCTTCTGAGATGTTTAGTTTCCGAAGCGAGCTTTTTGAAAAATTACTTTTTTATAATTTTGACGTTTTTTCCTTATAGCTATAACTATAGACCCGATTAATGCATCGAGCTCAAATTGTACTCATTATATTTCTCATAAAGTCTACTTATTCTGATAACTTTCAGATTTCTAAATCATTTTCTTCTATTCGAAAAAACGAAATTAAAAGTTGAATTTTTCGAAAAACACCTTTTTGCGATAAAAAATGAAGGAATGAAAATATTAAATAAAAATCATATGGTCAGTTTACTTATCTTCTTATTTTATGGTCTGTTTAACACGTTTGCAAATAAATGCAAAAAATATGGATAAGTAAGTGAAAATATCTAACATTAAATTAGATAAAAAGCTAGCTCATTTGACCAGGTTTCATTATCCGTTAAAAGTTTGCTGTTATTTTTACTCCCTGAGATTTTATAGCCTGATTACACCACGAATTATGAAAGTTCGCAAAAATAAAACTCTGTGTAATGTTTATTTCGTATTTTCATCCCTTTTGCTTCATTTTTTATACCAAAAGAGGACGTGTATGGAATAACATTTCAAAACTTCTGATTTTTTAAGGAGGTTATTAGTATCCACGTAATTATATTAATAACTTTTAAACTTTTAACTGGGTAAACAAGTAGGCGATTTCCGAATAGGACGGAAACTAGCAGCCAAATTCAATTTCCTCTCATGTATCACTAAACTCATATAAAAAAGCTTTTTATTCCTACTGTTACTTAAATATTAATTAAGAAACATATTTATTTACACACTATTCAAAATGGACATTAATTTTTGATATTCACAGTTAGGGGTCTTGCTCCCTTACGATTCGTATTGCATTTGATTATTTATGACTTAAAGAATGTTTTCTGAAATTTTAAAGTTTTAAAATGGGGTAAAATTTTAAGATGGGAATTTTCAAGATGGAGCTGAAGCTAGAAGTAAAATTTAAAACAAAACTGTTGCTCCTTTGTGATACTTATTTTGAAATATGGGTATAATTTATCACGCACATTTAAAAAATAACTGTTACAAATATTCTGTGTGTTCAAAGAGTCATTGTCGTCCTTAGCAATAATATCTTTTATATTTTCGCGACTATTACGAAATCTAAAATAACATATACTTGTATACTTCGTAAATATTCTATCAGTACAATCAGGAAAAATTTGTTAAGAAATTTTCAACCAAGTGCACTGTTCAGTTTTGTACAACTATAAAAAATTATAAAAAAAATTCCCACTTCCCAAAAATTACACCAATTAGTTTACACAAATTGGAACATATAAAAATGTATATAAACAAAAATTTTTAGCATTAAGTCGACAAGAGAATCAATCAGATAGAATACACATTAACATATAGCACAGTTGTGCGCATGCCTATTAGTAATAAGTTATATGCGTGTATAATGTGTGTATAATGTGTGTGCGACCCTGCTATATATTTTATATTCTCTGCAGTGTCACCAACTCTACTTAAACTTTTAGGTAGATCTACTAACTTATAACATTTTTTTCAAACCTACTACCATGGATGAAAAATCTACCAACTTTCTTTATTTCTTAAAAATTTAATTTTATTTTTGCAAAAATGATATATTAATGTCTTTACTCCTTTGTCAACAATTAAATTGTTGAATTTTTTTTACTGCTCGATAAATTTTTGAATTTAAACAGAATGGAAAGATGGCGTTGTTGTGACGTAACCATCCGTCATTTTATTTGAATATATATACTTCTGTCTTTGGTATATATTTATATATCCATGGTAGCCATGATTGTTAATAAACAAAAGTTAGTATTTGAAATCAAAAGCCTATGAAGTGTATTGTAGTGATTGTAATCTTAGAAAAAAAAACATAAACAATAAAATGTCTAAGAGTAACGATGAATCTGATGAAAAAACTCCGCAACGAAAGTATAAGAAGCTACATTACGATCAAAAATGATTTTTTCTTATTGGTTTTTTAAAAATAGTCAGCAAAATAAGTTATTTTTCTCTAAAAAGTGAATTGTAAGTATTATATCTTAGTGCAGAATCTTTATAAATTTTGAAAAAAAATAGTAGATCTACCTACTTTTCGATTTAGGTGGGGTTAGAAACTACCAACTTTTAAAGCTATAAAACAGTATTTGAAAAAATTCGAGTTGGTAACACTGATTCTCTGCATCCTCTTTATGCGATGATTCGTAGCGTCCTCACATTCGCCTACCAAGCATTGTTCATATGTATGTGACTTGTGTAGTGAGATATAATATTTACAATATATGTAATATAATATTTTACATTAAAATATTAAATTATTTTTAAGCTTGGTAAAAAAAATAATAAATTTTACATTTATCCTAATACTCCTGAAACTTAATACCAATCTCAATTTCTCGTAGGCTACTTTTTCAGAAGTTTCATTTCTGCCGTGTGTAAATTGCACACACACCCTTTTTTATAAATAATAAAATTATGTTCCTGGTATCTATAAGCATATCATATCATTTATACATCATACCCACCTAAAAATATGTCTATAGCTTAGTTATGGTTAATGTAATGTCATAACAGTAAAAAAAATGTATACCCGTGAATTTCTAGGTTGTAGGATCAACTAAAACTTGTATGGGTCTAGAAAAATAAAACAAATCACTTTTCAGAATTTTCATTAAGAAAACACGGTTACATTAATCATAATTTGGGTACACTTAAACAAATTTGCAGATGGTTATTTATAAATGATATATGCTTATGTACACCCAGTGCATAAGCTCTATAGGAAACAGCTTATAAAATAGTTGCAAACCTTAGCCGAATTGTATAATTATGAAATAAACTTACGCCGGTATTACAGTAGTAACGTCGGCTTGTAAAATGTATTTAGACATTGGAAAATTATTGCCATCCATTTGTTGTAATGCTTTTAGTATATGTCGGTATGATTCAAAATATGAAGTCGCCTCAATCATTAGAAATTCTGTTCCCATATATTTGTTCATATTGATTATATTTAATGGTTCCACATATATATCACCATTCTCCAAAGTGTCTTCGTCTTTTTGGAAAACTGAACCAATAATAATTGTTTGAAATAAATCTCTTGTAAATATAACTAATGAACCATAACGTAATTCTTTTGAATTTTCTAAAAGTTTCAATTTCCTTCTAGTTATCTGCAATCCAACAACGAAATAAAAACGATTTTGCTCCACAACAGTTTCAGATTTTATGAATATATTGTAAGTTTTTATTTTTGAATCTAAATTTTTGTTATCTTTTCTAGTGGATGATAAATAATTTCTAATATCATCACGTAAAGGAGCTAAAAAATCTTCTCGTAATAATCGAAAATGTATATCTAAATACTGATTAACATTTAAATATTTTCCATTGATAATATTTGGTCGAATTTTCGATTCGTTTGGTCCCATTAATTCTTCTTTGTTAGGTATTATTGGTATATTTCTAAAATCACCAAATGGCATTTCAATTTTATTAAGTTTTTCCATAGCAATATATTTTGATTCAGGTTTTGATACTAAAATTGTTGGTTTGATTTCGTTGAAGATAAAAACACCGTTATTTACACTTGTACGAAATATTTAACAAACATTACTTCTAAATATTAATGAAATAATTTTCTTTTTACAAGGTTCATATCACAATATTAAACACGAATCGTAAGCACACGCATAGAAATCATATATTATATAAAGAAATCATATCTTATCAATGACCATCAAAATTAAAAATATAAAGTGTCCACTTACAACGTCAGTTTAAAATTAGTTTTGACATAAAAAATTATATTACATTGCTATTATTCAAAATGACAGTATGTATGAAACACTATAATTAATTTTATTATGAGCCAAACACTAAAATTGTTTAGAACATATCAAATTGAGTGAAACGAAATAATGTACCTGTGGCTAATTACCAGCAATTATCAGTTTATAGGCTACTTTAACTATAGATACTAGTCGGGTATTTACCTTTGATTCATGAGAAAAGATAAGAAGATATAAAAACTTCATAGATAAGAAGCACAATAAATTTATATTAGGTTCGTTTCAAAACACATAACGTTGTTCTGCCCAAAACGATAAGACGCCAACAAAATACATATTTAAACTTTTTTTTTAATTTAAAATATAATTGGCAATGAGCAATATTTACATAACCTTAGACTATAGCAAAGCTCTTTGTATTTTTGCAAATATACAAATATTGATGAGATCACGATATGATAATGGCTCATCACAACGTTTTGGAATGTCAGTATTAGAATTGAGTGGTTTTCTAATCCTGCCAGTTATTGGATCATACACACTATGATGACAAGCGATTTGCTGTTCATGGCATAAGGTTATATTTTATTAAGAAATGATACACCTAAATAGAATATTATTTTTGGAAACAAAAAACTCGATAATTAATACCTTAAAATGATTGAAGTTTATAAACATACTAAATCTGACCGAAATTCCTAGGTCATTTTCAAATTTCCTGCATGCTTGTCTATAGGACTGTCCCGCCAGATTTATTAAATCTGAATTGAATTTTTGTCTCATTTTCTTAAAAAACGGTTAATATTTTTTCTCAAATAAAAAATTACTCCAATTGATAAGTTTTTAGCTGATGAACTGTTGAAAGCATTAAACTCTGTAAATCTTATACACATATGTTTCTCATTTAACAATTTTGGTTACTTCGCGTTGAAGTTCTAAAACATCTCAAGAAATATAGATAACCTTGGACATATGCCACTTCAAATATTCGTTATTAAATACAAAAATCAACAAAAAAAAGCTCTGAAAAAAAAAGTTATTATGCTTTGAAAGAATACATGGCTTATTTTTAAATTTATTTTATGACTTATTTTGTTTATTACTTTTGAATTTTAATTGCAAGAAAAAATATCGTTAAAAAATTTTCATAGTCCTAATCATGGTCCTAATAGAATAGTTCACTAAACGCAAATTCTTTGGTAAAATTCGAATTTTCAAGATGGTGGCCAAAGTGCACTACCCCTGATCCCGAAAACTCAAAAATAAGTTTACGGTGATGTGTTTTACTACATACGCCCAACTAGCAGCGTTTGATTCATAGAGTAAATTTTAGAAAAATTTACAGCAAAATGAAATGCACAGTTGAGCATTTTTCTAGTGCGAATTATACAAGTGTCAATTGTATTTAGGCTCGATTACGATATCCGTGGTGACGCAATTTTTTATGAATTTTGGTAAAATAAGACGAAAATGAAGAATACCAATTTTCGAGTTTTCGTCTATTTTTTTAGTTATCGACACTTTTTTTAGAAATTACCGTATTGTTAACACATAAAAACCACAATTTAAAACAAGTCACAATATTTAATTATAATTTTTTAAAATGACTATAATTTAAAAATTAAAGCACAAATAACAGAATTTTCAATTCGTTTAAAAGAAATCAATAACAAAAAAACGTGTACGCAATTTTCGGCTATTATTAAACGTGTGATTAAAAAAAAAAAACAAATTGAAACTAGTTTTTACATATTTATTATTTTTTAATTTTGTATTTTTGAATTCAAAACAAATAGCAATGAATTAATAGTATAGAAATTTAACACACCGCGGTAGTAGTATCGCTAATAATAACAAACTGGCGTCTATTTGACAGATTATCAGACAGAGTGATTTCAATATTCAAAGCTAGTTTTATTCACCATTTTCTGTGATATCATAACCCTTATTTATATTATATATGAGTTGAAAAATATGTGATTTTATATTATTTAAATAAATAAAAACAGATTATTAACTAAAAGTCAAAATGTCTCGATCAATCAGAGCTGAAACAAGGAGTCGAGCAAAAGACGATATTAAACGTGTGATGCAAGTTGTTGACAAAGTTCGAAGATGGTAGGGTTATATTTTTAGAAACATTATTTTATGGTGTTAACATATATTTTACAAATTTTAGGGAAAAGAAATGGGTTACAATAGGTGAAACAACTATGAAAATATATAAATGGGTTCCTATATCAACCAGCGAACAGAAGAAGAAAAAAGAAATTAAAGAAAATGGTACCAGCAGAAAATCAGCCGGTTTAGATAATTCTAGTTCGAATTTCAGTTTAGCTGAAGACTCTAATACATGTAAGTTGTTTAATTGTCTCCAGCATGTTTCGATTAAAGTTTTTTAATTTAATTTACTAATTAAAATATTTTAAAATAATAGTATATATAAGTAATTTTGAATAGATTTGGTAAAGCAGAACTATGCGAATAAAATGAGCTACTCTTTTGAGATTATAATTTTATTATGCAAGATTAAAACAGTAATATACAGGTGATAAGAGAATTACATGACAATAAACTGTATGAAATTATAATTGAAAAAATCTTTGGTGTAATCATAGAAATGTGATTTTCTCGATGACATAGCTTTCTGCATATCACTTTAATATGAATTTAGCATTACAGTGAATTACGTTGGAGCATTGAATATAACAAAATCTTAAAAAAAACTATAAGCATTTTATTTACTATTTATTTATATAAAATGCATATAATATATATATATATATATATATATATATATATATATATATATATATATATATATATATATATATATATATATATATATATATATATATATATATATATATATATATATATATATATATATTTATTGTAAATGTGAATTTAGCTTCTCACCAGGGGGTAATATCTTAATTCTAATAAGTTTGGTTTCTTTGTTTACAAAAAATGAGAAAAATGCTTATACTTAGAATTCGATGAGATAAGATTATTGAATGAATTGGAAAAAGGTTCAAATGAAATTTTGGAAATTTTTTTTACATAACCATGTGAATAGTATTTATTGAATATTTATGTTACGTTAAAGACTTAATAAATTTTAATTAATAAAACACTGAAAAAAATTAACAAAAACAAAGCACAAGAATCGAATATTTTCAATTCAATGAGAAACTCAACTGAAGGAAAAGGAGTCAGTCGTAGTATTATTTTTTCAAAAACATACGAAAACATTAATTTCTTTTTATTTAGATTTTATTGACCGACCTTATGTTTTAACTAGACGACTGTGCGTTTAATTTTTTATCTATGTATACATGTTTGCCTGTAACTTGCAAACGTGTTTGATTTTGACGTAATGTAGTAGACACGTTTATCTCTTTCTGGAAATCGAATTTTTGGTCGTAAGAGTTTGTTACCGTGAATGAGGCATTAGGTGGGTTACATTATGTATATTTTCATAATCAAAATCTAAATTTTATGTTTAAGAAAATTGTTTCAAACAAAAGATTAATCATTTTAAAGATCCGATTAATCTCAAGTGCATACTTCAAGAAGAATGGGTTTTAAGGTATACAAAAGGCATTCCTGAGAATCCCTACTCTTAAAGTTTAAAAATAATGTATAACAAAACATCTCCGTTAAATAACACAAACATATCGTGTACTTATCAATGTCAATATTTGTATATATGTATGTATAAAAATTGTAATATCCTATATCGGTATACTTTGACATTGTTTTCCGTATACCAAAATATACGAAAAACGATCTGTATAGTATATGATATACTTAACTAAGTTTATCAATTTGATTGTTTCTTTTTAATAATCTTATTCGATAGATTTCGCCCATACGAAAATTTTTATAAATTAAAAAAAAATCAGAACCAATTTAAAAATTAATTTTTGGTATATTTTTTCGGCTCTCAAATTTTAACGTTCTGAAAATTTTGCCGCCCTCCCAAATCGTGCCGCCCTAGGCCCGGGCCTCACGGGTCTAAGCGGTAATCCATCACTGAGTATATCGTATAAATAATATATTTATATGATATAGATTATTATCTTCACTTATTTCCTATAATTTTTGTATGATATAACAATATTAAATGCTTATTATTTTAGGTTTTTCAATGGTGAGTGATTCACAAGGTCCAACAGATTTTTCAACACATATGGCTTTTTCAGAGGATTCAAATTCACAAAGTAGTGAACCAGGAGCAAAACGTTTAAAGACTGATTGATGATATAGTTCAACTTCTTATTTCAACTGCACATCTGTATCTGCATCCCCATCATGAACAAACTACTCACTTATATGTGATTAATAAATGTATTTGTGACTTTAAGTCAGAAGTTTAGAGCCATCCTGCAACAATGAATGTGTATGCATGCTTAATTATATAATATTATTTGATTTTTTTCTCTTTTTTACGTAGTTGGTGGACCTAATACTTCACTATAACGTTAAATTTTTTTTTTTTTTTTTTTATTGATTACGCAGAATATCAAACGATAACAATATGACAATATGACATTAATGAATAACGATCGGCGATAAAATAAAAAAAAGAAACATTCTTTAAGTATTTAAAAAAATGTATTGAACTAACAATATGTATTTTTTACCCGTTATAAATGTTGATATAATTGAGTAAGCTGGGTTCTCATATCATATCTTTTATAAATATACTTCTAAAAATTTGTATATGTGTTAGTTATGATAATTGTAACAACATTTTCGTTCATAAAAATTGTGGAAAGTGGACCTATTTTCTTTTCTGAATTCGTAATATGTTTCATTATTCGGACAAGTAGCAAATTTTATATTATAAGAAAATAATTGAATACAAATGTAAAAACCATTATGTCCGTCACATGATGCAACAAAACCAGATGCCTAATGCCCGACAACATGAAAATTATGGAAAAATAGCAATTTTGATGTTCCTACAAAGAATATTCCGTTATATTACATGACGATTAAAATGGTTTGTTCATTTCTTATTGAATAATTGCTTATTAATTAAGCCATATTCATATTGTTAAAATTATATTTATTAATGATATGATATGTTTATAGGCACCGACACTATAACAGAAAAGATTGAAAATAAAAAAGATAATCTAATAAAAGTGTACTAACTCGTACAATTTTTTCGTTGTATTTATTTAATTTTGCCATAGTATAATTAAGATTGAATTTCTTATTCTTCTAAAATTTTATATACTTACACTTATTAAACTTATCACTACTAATTAGGCTATAATTATATTACTTATTCGATTTTGTAATTTTGATTTAATTTTCGAGCTTGATTAAAGTATTAACTCTAGTTTCATTTTTTGATGAGAAAAATAGCAAATTCAGTATCAACTTAACTAATAAATATTATGTGAATTTGACCAATTAATCAGACAATGAACTATGTTTTTACCTTTTAAATATGGAAATAAACAGACAAATTACGCATCGTTGGAATAATTTGGACAACAATTAGTAATATAATGGCTATGTTGTACAGAGGTTTGATTCATGTGATTTTAAATAATTTCTTTCTATTCTGTAGCGTAAAATTTGAATTAAATTTAATAATTTTATTCAAATCATTTTGTATGGTGGTAGTTATTTTATCGTCGAATGTCTTCTTAATACTGAACCTAAAAATGACGATTTTTTTATCAAACCAGAATGCAAAGCTAACAATGTTTTAAAAAAATCAATTTCATGAATTTCAAAAAATATATGTAAATAAAATAGTATTATATACAAATAAATAGATCCCAAAAAGATTTAACAATTAAATTGTAAATATTGTATAATAAAAAATTTATTGTATTAATGCCTTTACGTACCATACTTACTATGAATAAATTAAATGTTGAAAGCATATAGCAAAAATATTAACAATCTATCAACTTTAGTTCTATCAACTTTACATAATTGCTTGAAAATTTAATTATACTTATATTTAATTAAAGATTTTTTAATGCAACTCTAAGATAATATAAAAGTAATATATTTTAATTCTGCAATGCATGGTGGGAAATGTGTCTTGAACACCTTAGAACACCTTACGTTTATATTATCTTAACATTTTGTATTCAAATTTGTATACAAACAAATTTGTATTCTTAATAAAAAATGGATATGTTGTTTAAATTAGAATAATATTTTTTTAACGATTTAAAAGTTAAAAATACCGAAGTTTTAAAAGAATACGTTTTTTAGAAAATAAAATTGAATGTGTTAAGTTTTATTATTTGCAATAGGGTAGTTTACCGTGTTTAAAAATGTATTTCAAAATATTGATTTCTTAATAAAAAATCACAAAAAATAAATATTTTTGCAAAATAAACACGATTTTATTCCATAAAATTAGATTATATTTTTAACCTTTTTTATACAAATAAAAACGCTGTTTACGATTTTAGTTTCGCAATATCGGTGTAATCTTACAACTGTATAGATTGAACAATATATTATTCTATGAGATTGAATGACTGACGATAACTCCGTTAGGTTGTATATTCTATGATGATAACTAAAACTAACATACATTATACATATACAATCTAACAATAATTACTAATAATTTTACCAACATGACGTCATGCCACGGCATAGTGTTTTAGGTCACGTAATTTTAAGATAAAAAATAATGTATACTTACAGGACTGAAATTCAGAATATTTTTACATAAATTTTAATGTTTGTCAAATTTCATGTCATATTTTTGACTACCGAAGGTACCCTATTATTTAATAATAAATTCATAATTAAACATAATAATAAAAAACATAGAAAAAGAAAAAAAACTTGATGCAACAATATTATAACACAGGTTCATATACACATATATAAACACAAAACTTAAAATTCGAAGTGGCAAACGTTTGAGTTATAGTATCAAGATTAACTCAATGAAAAACATAATTTTAGAAATAAGTTTAATCTTGTTTTTTTTTTTTTTTTTTTTTGATAGAAATAAACTTCTTCGCAAAACATTTTTAGCTTTGAAGCTAGATTAAATAACCAAAGGTTTTATAAAATATTTTTTTAATATTTATGCAATATTTCTGTGCAAAGTTCGGTATAAAGGAAATGCCTTTTAAATATTAAAAAAAAATTTTTTGTAGTAAAGCTTTATACTATTCTAAAATCTTGAAGTTTTTCCAAAATAAATTACCATTTATAAAACACAGTATAAATGAAAGTTGATAGAATTTATTCTTGATATCGTAAGAATTGACAATGTTTTATTGTTTTGTAATAAAAACATTTAGTGATTATAATTTATTTTTCATTTGATTTAATTAGTAATTTCGTAATTGTATATAATAAAATATAAATAGTAATTGATGCCATCTTTAGTTTAAGTCAAATTTGAATTTGTTATTTAATAATTATCAATTTTTAAATCATCAAATCTATAGCTAAATCATTTAGTCCCGCGGACCATAAGCATATTATATTCATATTATTGATAAATATACTTCTAAAAACTTCTACATTGTCTAAGAATATAAAAATTACTATTGTTACACAATTTTCAGGTTATCGGATTACGCGTATCTGGTTGTATCATGTGGCGGGCTAATTTTGAATGGTCGATCCAAATACAATAACAAAAAAAAAAAAACAGATTTTTAATTAAATATTGTTTAAATATAAACCACAAACTTTAGAGTAAAATTGGTAGAACTTAATGATTCGAGTTTTTATTTCAAGTTTAATGGGATTTATTCACAATTTGTGTCATAATAATAATTTTATGACTTAACAAAATGGGAAAATATATAATAATAATTTTATTTTAATTATTTATCATCAAATAGTACACAAAGTTTTTTTTAAAAATTCTTCATACGATAAACACTTTTCTATTTATTAATTTCATATTATTAAATTCATTAGTATTAAATTCATTGAATGATTTTCTGGTGATGATGAATTAAGAATTGAATATACATAATTACTATTAGTTCTAGTTTGAATTAATTGAATAACTTTTTGTATTTTAAATGAATTCTGTATCAATGTTTTAAAAATTAATTAAACACGTTTTTAATTTACATAAAATCCTTTAAATAAAGTAGATTTTATGCAAATTAAAAAAGTGTTTAATTAATGTTAATTACTAACACAAATTAACATTCTTAAACTGAAATGTTTTAAAAATGTAAATCAGTCATGCAGTTAGTGTATTGTATTAGAATATATCTAGCTGAAAACTTGAATTGGCCTTTCTTCAGCCTTTCCAAACACCGACTTAAGTATGGCATTATGACATATGAATATGTGTGAAATTAGCCTTGCAATTAATGATATTTCTTTGGAGATTAAAATATAAAATAGTAGCAATTTTTCTACAGTGAATGTATTATTATGAAATATGTTTCATAAGTTAAATATTAAATTGTGGGCTACCTGCCTGGCTGTCCCAAGGATCTGAGAAAATGAAAGCTGTAACATTATAAATAATCGATAGAGAAACAACTTTAAGATTTGTTATTATTTTTGTAGATGCTTTACTAATCAAATTGTAGTTCGTTGAAAGACGATCTTTTTACGTAGTTTAACAAAAATTACGTGGGCGACCGATCTTCGATCGTTTATGTTTTTATACTAATGACACCTATTCTCTATTTACATTTGATATATGAAATATTATTCGTCAATTCATTCTAATTTTTATAACTGCCCCTTCAAAATAATAAACCATTAAAAAAACGTATAAAATAATGTCGCGACAAATCGCAGCATCAAATTATATTTTTGAAGCATTTCCAACAAATAGCTTGAAAACTTTATTTCTGAAAGGGAGTCTATCTAATTTGTAATAAGATTATATGTATATATATATATACATATTTGTCGCGGCAAAGTTCTAAGGTATGATTTTTCTACAATTCATGTTTTTATAACAAAAAACATTTTTGTTTCTATTATTTGGATTAAAAATAAATAATAGTTCTATAATAGGATGATCTTCTAATGTAACCAATTTTACGAGACTGTATAAAAATATTAGGTGTAATCATCATTTATCATTTACTAATACACGCAATCTGATGAAATTTGCAACATTTAAAATAATAGAAATTAATAAACCAACAAACAAAAAATGTTCTATAAAATTTTTATAGAACATTAATTGTAAGCAAAAAATGTTCTATAAAATTTTTATAGGACATTAATTGTAAGCAAAAAATGTTCTATGAAATTTTTATAGGACATTAATTGTAAGCAAAAAATGTTCTATAAAATTTTTCTGAAAGAACAGATTTGTTATTAGAAATTATATTTTTGAAGCATTTCCAACAAATAGCTCGAAAACTTAGGGAGTCTATCTAATTTGTAATAAGATTATATATATATAATCTTATTACAAATTAGATAGACTCCCTAAGTTTTCGAGCTTTATCATTTTTGTTTGTTGGTTTATTGGTTTCTATTATTTTAAATGTTGCAAATTTCATCAGATTGCGTGTATTAGTAAATGATAAATGATGATTACACCTAATATTTTTATACAGTCTCGTAAAATTGGTTACATTAGAAGATCATCCTATTATAGAACTATTATTTATTTTTAATCCAAATAATAGAAACAAAAATGTTTTTTGTTATAAAAACATGAATTGTAGAAAAATCATACTTTAGAACTTTTATAATAGCTTCAAGCAAGATTTTACATGTTTTTATTTTGTCACGTGTGTCACAAGGAGAGAAATGAAAGAAGGTTTAGATTGAACCATAATCGTAAAGATTTTAATATTAATTTTCGGTTCTGATTTTTATTTTGGTGTTCATTCATGTAAGCAACTATGTTGATGCTGCGATTTGTCGCGGTATTATTTTAAAGATGGGGAATTTAAAATAGTATCACTTAACTCCATTTGTCGCTGAAAGACGAGAATACCTGAAGAGATTGAGTCTATTTTTTGCCTTAATTCATTGTATGGCTACACTATTTAATATTTAAAGAAACAAAAAAAAACTGCTACGAACTGAAACTTTCTATTTAAAATTATGGAATAGATTATTCATAATAGTGTATTTTAATTACAAAAATAATAATTTAGATTTTATAAACAACTAAAAACATAATAAAAATCGAGTATTTTTGAATAGTGAAAGATTCATATCGTCGCTTTTTTTCTCACTAAATTTTGACATTACCACAAACTACAATTTTACAGAATAGATCTAGGCCTATAATTTTTCAGAACCTCAAAACTTAAAATATTTTTCGATCTTCGCAAGTTTATCTGTATAAAAATTCATGTTATAATTTCATCATTTAGAAATTAATGGAAATGAGATTATTTGTGAACTTTTTAGCTGAATTTTTTTTCTAAAAATTTGAAACAAATGTTGTATAAACAATATTTGATTGGTTTAAACTAAAAAGTATATGCATGCAGAGTGCACCGGTAGTAGTATTTGGTAAATTTAGTCTATAAAATATCAATACCTATCTGATTGGCTGAACTTAGATTTTGTATTATTACAATATGTATCGTTTTATTTCTCAGTCTAAAGTTTAGTTTATATCTATTGAAGTGAACTTGGCGATTGGACTCTAATGTATTTATAAAAAATCTGTTGCAAACAATGCTTCTGAATATCAAATTAAATTTTCCTACGTGAAAATGTTCCTTTATTGAAGTAAGGTGGATCTCAGAAAAACAATGCTCCAAGTCATTTTTGAAAAGTGGAATAGATACTCAATTTTATTTAGATTATAATTGGCAAAAAATTAAAAAATACTCTACTCGTTTTAAATGTAGATTTATTTTTTTTTAAATTTTAATAACTATGTAAGAATAAATTTAAAATATTCGTGTAATTAATTGTTGATCAATTGATGTAATTCTATTTCATACCTTAACCAAAATTTTTTGCCGAATATAATGGATTTATTAGTACCTTTAAAATTTATAAAGTTAATTGAGGACGATTTTGACCTTTAGCGGGCATTGAAAATTTAAATAATAAAAATAAAGTGGATTAAAAATGATTCTGTCAATATGGTAATGAGAACTACCAGTGGGAATCCAAAGAATTTTCCGATTTATTAACAATTACATATTTGTTGAATGAGTTGAATAAAGTTTTTAAATTACTTGTATATAGGAACAAGATTTATGGATAGCAAATAGAAAGAACTTCTTTGATCTTGAAAATAGCCTAAAAATGAAAACTTCAGTTTTGGCTTTTTCTCTGTTTATTATATTTATAAAAAGCGTAAATATAACACTGAATGTAATTTATAATAAAAGTCAGAAGAATGACTAAATATAATAAATAATAAAGCTGTGCTTAAATGGTTAAAAGTCGTGTCAAATAAAAAACTGGGTGATGATACGTTGTAACAAAAATTTGATTCGATACAAAAGTAATTTTGATACAAAACTAGTATGAAAACCTTTAAGGAAAAATAATAATCGAATATATTATACATTCAAGTAGTATAAATCTTGTCAGAACGTCTTCTATAACACGCCGACATCACGATATGCCTGGTCATCAACATACTAATGTTAAATACATATGTTGACGTCATATCGTAATGGCAGGCGAACTAGGATTAATTTTGAAATGTGATTTGGTGAATTTAAAAGAATATATTATAGCACATAAGGTCAACATCGTCTCAGAATATTTTCTACTTTTATTACTACAGGTATAAACTATTCAAAAATGTTTATTGTATGCGTTAAAATTAACCGTTTTGGTTTTGCTACACTAAATTTTAGTGATAATTATTATTCTGTAATGAAAATGAACATTGTTACCGTTAAATAATTTAATGATTAAGCTAAACTAGACTATTAATGATCTTTTGAGAATATCAAAAATAAAATATTATTTCTCTCTAGTCTTTGAACTGGAACTTTGAACATATTTTATGTATTTCGAATTGAATGTGTATTAAATAAATTCAAAAATCTATTGTTTTTTCTTTCTAATTTCTCTACCATATCGAATTTTCCAATAAATTTCAACTCAGTTAAATTATAAAATAATTATTGGTTATCGAAATTTTAAATGGGGTATAAATCCGTATTATAGCAGCGAACCATATGCAGGGAAATCGATGTACACTCAGCAACATAAAAAATACAACGAAATGAAACTTTTATGCTACTCCAATATTCTAAAATACACGAGTTTTATAGTGTATTTTATTCAGATCAAAAAATTAATACTGATAAACAACACTACAAAAATATCTTGTATTTAATGGTTTTAAATAGGTATAAAGGTTTGAGATGTCGTTTTGTTTTTTTTAGTATACATAAAAAATAAGACAAAGATCATATTTAAAAATATTTATTTTATATAAATTTATTTCTATTTTCCCTTATAACTTTTTGTGAATTTATACTAACTTTACAATGTGGCGGTTTATGTTTAACTGAATAGACATTAATAGAAAATGATTTATAAAAAACATCACATTAATTCTAGGTAAAATGCTTTATTACAAATTTTACATGAATATGATCATTTTCAACTGTGAGTTCGTTTATGACAAATTAATGTATCTTGCTGATTAAATGATTTATTACATACATCACATGAGAATGGATTTTCCCTATTGTGAATTCGTTTATGTGAAAGTAAATAGCTACTAATACTAAACGTTTTATTACAAATATCACATGAATATGGCTTTTCTCCAGTGTGTATTCGTTTATGCTGAACAAAATAACTATTTACACTAAATTTTTTATTACAGATGTCACATGAAAATGGTTTTTCTCCAGTGTGAATTCGTTTATGGGTAACTAAAGATGGTTTCGCAGTAAATTTTTTGGTACAAATATCACATGAAAATGGCTTTTCTCCTGTGTGAGTGCGTTTATGATTAAATAAAGTGCTTTGATGATAAAATCCTTTATTACAAACATCACACGATAAAGGTTTTTTTTCATCATGAAATCGTTTATGCTTAACTAAAGTTGTTTGCGCAGTAAATTTTTTATTACAAACATCGCATGAAAATAGTTTTTCTAGATTGTGGATTCGTTTATGTGCCATTAAACTGCTTGGATCACTAAACGTTTCATTGCACATTTTACATAAAAATGATTTTTCCTCACTGTGATTCTGTTTATGTTTGTCTAAACTTCGTTGAGCAGCAAAATTTTTATCACACATATCACATGGAAATGGTTTTTCTCCAGTATGAATTCGTCTGTGTGTATCTAAATTACTTCTATGAGTAAAAGTTTTATTACAAACATCACATGAATATGGTTTTTCCCCAGTGTGAGTCCGTTTATGATAAATTAATGCATTTCGCTGTTTAAACGCCTTATTACAAATATCACAAGAGAATGGTTTTTCTCCAGTATGAATCCGTTTATGATTAATTAAAATGCTTACTTGATTAAATGCTTTATTACAAAAATCGCATGAAAATGGCTTTTCCCCATTGTGAATTCGTTTATGTTGAATTAAATTTCCCTGAAACGTAAATTTTTTATTACAAATGTCACATGAAAATAGTTTTTTTACACTGTGACTTCGTTTATGTCGAACTAAATTGGATTGTTGATTAAATGGTTTTATTTTAGTATGGATTCGTTTATGCCTGATTAAACTGCGTTCGTTAGTGAATGTTTCATTACAAACATTACAAGAAAATGGTCGTTCTCCATTAGACTGACTGTGGATTAGACTATGTGTATTTAAATCGCTATAAAAAATATGTTGTGATTCTAAAACACTTTCATCTATTGTTTCATTTTTAACAATAAATTCTTTATTTAATTGTTTTTCAGGCATAATATTTTCGTAGCTGATTGTGGATAATGTTTCGATATTTTCATGACTTTCTTCAGTTTTTATTATAGCAGTACCACTGTCCAGTATTTCTTCCATTTTAACATTTTTGCTTTCTTCTGTTATTTCAGTTTTAATTTGTTCATCTTGCATTGTGACATTGTCTTCTAATATTTCATTTTTAATAATAAATTCTGCGTTTTGATGTTTTTCAAGTTTAATATCTTCATTATTGACATTTAAATGATTATTTATATCATGAAATGAATAATTCTCCATTTTCGTTTTTCTTTTTTAATTATACTATTTATGACAAATGTTATTTTAATTATACCCTTTGGTATGATGAATACCTTTGGTTGTAATATTCTGTGGGTATTATTCATTAGATATGATTTCTATGGTATTATTATTGTAAGGTTTTAGGTTAGTAAAAGTAGTATAGACCAGAAGGTATTGGCGCATGAGTACCGAAAAAACCACTATCCCACCTCATTTTTTTCTTTCTCTTCAAATTGTCCTACTGATAATATCTAACATCATATACTTCTAGATATGCTAAGTATGGTGCAGGGTAGATTGGCAATATTAAACATCTTAAAAAAGTGTTCAAGCGCAGGCCTACTAAAATAATATTATATTCGTTAATGGAAATACCCTGACAAGAGTTGGACATAAACATAGTGTTGCAATCATATGTTTCTGCTACTATAATCATACGTTTTGAAGACTATTCCTATATCTTTCTTCCTTTCTTAATCTGTTATCATCATCATCATCATAGGGTTCCATATCCTATTACAGGATTTTGGAGACCACTCGATTCCATTGAATTCGGTCCATTGCGGCCGACTTTATATTTTTATTTTTATGAAATTGTATCCCATTTTTGTAGTATAAATCGTCGTCAATATATATAATATATATATAATCTGTTATAGGTCATTAAAATAAATGTAACTTATTACGTTTGCCAATCTAGCAATATATGATCTACGAATCAAAGAGTATAAGTTAGAGGGGAAGCTCGCGTATACAGTTACGAATGCCATCTGATATTTGTGTCCAAGTACTAAACTACTGTCATGGTGGTTTAAAGTTATAATCAATTAATCATATAATCATTATAATCAATTTTATATTACTATGTACTTTCAGATATTTATTACTTTAATAAATTTTAATAATTCTTAATTATTTTGTCATAAATTATTTGTTTTCATATTTTATCACTAGAGGCGTTGAAACTCGTGTACGCTTTTTAACATTGCCGCTAATGACAGCCTTCCCCTCTATCTTATACTCTTTGCTACAAATGATATAAATCCATGATACCATGAGACAACTCGGTGCCATATTGTATAATCCGAAATTATTAAAAAAATTGTAAGAAATTAATAATGTATATTCTTTGATGGAACATGAATAGAAAAGGTCCTATGATATTTTACGATTAAGTTAAATATTTTTGAGTGATATGAACTTAAAAGTTTGAAAAATTCTGAATTCAGAAACTTGATCCATTAAAAATATATTAAGACAAAAATAAAATATAAAACATTTTTTGTTTGTATTGTTTATAAGATATAGGAGATTCATGATAACATTTCAGCATCCTAGTATAAAATATGCATAGTTTATGATACACTCAATCGACTATTATCCATAGTCTATTTATATATTATCTTACCTAGGATTACTAAAATATGATTAGTTATTGTAATCTAATATTAGACCAGAGTAGAAGCCTTAAAAACTGATCAAAAGTTGAAGAAAATTATAGTCCTTAATTATAATAATCCTTAATTATACGGATAGAGTCTTCCAGCATGAAAGACCTATTTAGAAGATTCATGCTATGATTTCACTTAGCTGATTTTTTCATGGACAAAAATATACGATTTTTTATTTTAATATATTATTCACAAAGAGTTTTGATAAGTATTTAGAAGAGAAATTGGCATACAAATGAGGCCTCTATAATAAAGACAATCTTTAATGTACTATAATGTAATATACATATTGTATTTTCGCGCACAAATAACTCAAATTTGATATGCCCAACCTTGACATGAAAACTTGACATGACATGAAGGACTTGTTGAAGATGTTGAAGAGTTTTTCTCGAAAAAACATTTCTATATATAAAATAAAATTTTAATATTTGATTTTAGTATTAAATTTATGTCAAAATGAAACTCTCTAAATGTTTAGGTTGATTAAATAACAACGCTTAGTTAATGAAAAATAATTATTTATTCGTGGAAATATATTTTGTTTAATGACGTCTTAGAGGTCACACAATCAGATTTTCTGATCAGAATTTGAGAAAATGATGAGAAAATCTGATGATCAACGCACATTATCGGACAGTCCTATAAGAAAATCTGATCTTACTTCAGAAATTCTGATCAGAAAATCTTAAGCATGTGCGAGCATATATAAAGATCTTATGATGTTGTCTGATGTAACATCAGATTTTCTGATCAGAAATTCTGAAGCTACTTCAGACAGCATTATATTTATACGCACACCATAAGATAAGAGATCAGAATTTCTGGTCAGAAAATCTTACCGTGTGCGGGGTCTATATTAAACATATGTTATTTAGTTACATCAGATTTTCTGATCAGAAAATCTTATGGTTTGCGTCGCTCTTAATACATTCAATACATTTTCTAAAAAGAACAGATATAGTTCATTTAAAATAACTTTAGTATTATGTCATAGCTAATAGCTCGGCCAGCCTGACACTTGTGTCGTCCCCGACACAATCTTTTTTTTTTACTTTACGTTTCATTTTTGGAAACCAGAAATATCGTTCCAGGTACTCCAGCGTTTTCTCCACCCCATAATGTCCAATGTTGTCGTGATATCCTTTTATTACTCTCCATATAATAGCTTTAGGCACTACCCATAGACTTTTGCTGTCAATTTTCCTACATATTCGGGCATCTTTAATTTCGTAATCAATTTTCGTTTGATTTTCTTCGTTATTTTTTTATTATTCACTTTCATTGTCCGTAGCTCAGCAAATTTTAGTCTCTCGTGGTAGATCGGTTGGATTTCAACTAAGAGCATCTACGGGATTTATAAATTTCCCTAGCCTATGTTAATTTTCAAATTGGAATTATTTCAATTTGGGTAGCCATCCATCATGCTACTCTTGGAGTAATTTCTTTGCGATTCATTGTAGCTTTTAAAATACTTACAATCAGTGAGTATTTTAAATGGGTGTCGCAATAGGTATCTTTCTACGAAATCGACAAAACAGCCTAGTTTGTAAAAATGGTATTTAGATTCTTGTTCTGTCGTCTGTCTGCTATTATAGCTTATTGGTAACAAATCTGTCCGAACCAGTTTCAGAAGGATTCCTGCATATCCAATTTTGCCTGCGTCGCAGTGCAATTCTATTTCAGCGGTTTCTTCGTAAAAGGTAAGTATCGGTTTCGTTGTTAATAATTCCTTTAAGTTTTCGAATGGTGTTTCGATCACTGTTCACTATAGTCCTGGTGAATTTAGCATCCTGCTTTATTAACAAAATAAGTTATATCGCTTTCAGGGCGTAATTAAGAATAAATTTTCTAAAAAATCTTGTAAATACGAGAAATTGGCGAACATCATGTGCGTTTTCAGGACGTTTGAAGTTTTCAATTTTGAAGTTTTGTTTATGATATTCATCTTTAGTAACACGATTTATTGATAATTGTTTAACGTTTTTGTTAGGTTTTGTTAGGAGCAATTAATTGACAAATTGTTCACTACAATTGAATATTTTTGTAGTTTTCGATTTTTCGTGCGCATCGTTTTGTTTTTTATAATTCTGTTTATTATTGGAATTGTTTTTGTTCACCTTCGTTGGTTAAGGGCGGTTTAACTATGTTTTCGTAGCGTTCTATTGTGGTTAAAAATTAATGAATTTACGTTAAATTATTAATCGATAATATTTTCTTTAATTCTTTATTATCATTTCCACTTATTACGTATTTTACGGAAGTTTCTTCGCTTATGTTTGCTTTATTATCGATAGCTTTCATTTCATATGCGTACGTTGTATACTTTTCGCTACTTTTCTTTCGTTTTGTTGACAATTGTCAATGAATTTTCGCTTCATCGATATTTGATGGAAAGGCGTTTTTCAAATACTGTTGGAAAGTTTCCCAGTCTAAAATTTCATCTTCCAACGAGGAAACTAAAATTTAGCTGTTCCTTTTAATTTACTAATGACAAAGTGTAAAGTAGTGTATTCGTCCCACTAATACAAGTCGTTCGATTTTGGAAATCCATTGGGTTGCCGTTAATTCTGTTATAGTGACATCAGGATTAAATTCTGGTAATGTTTTTTCAGCTAAATATACGTTATTTTGCGGTTAAAAATTTGTTACATTATTTGTCGTTAAGTTATTATTAGTTTGGGTGTATAATTCACATTCACGGTTGAGTAACTCACGTTCTCGAGCTAATAATTCTCGTTCCACATTAAGACTTCCCGTTCCGTAGGTAATATGTTACCATTATTTACCGCCGATGATGCCATGGTCGGAGGAATATTAGCCCATCCAAATCGTATTCCGTGACCATTTTTCATTTGGTTAACGTTTTTAAACATTTTTATAAACAATATTACGTTAAAAAAGAAGCATTTGTATCTTCTTTCCAAAAAAAAAATAATAATATTAATCTTATTACATTAATATTTACGCTATGACGTATATTATAGTTTTTTGAAATGAACTATATATATTAATGGATATATTCTATGGATTTATACACACTATAACGACGCGTATCTATGTATCCTTGTTCTTGCTAATATACACATAATCCTATAACTACACTGTTATGAACGACACTGTGAACACAGTGTAAGTGTATAGTGCAGTGTTGTGTAATGTGGTGTCGCATAAGGAAGGCGGACATATTAGTTTAAGGACTTGCGCATTAGCGGGCAAAATATATACATGAGAAGAAGATATATACTTCGGAATATAATTATTGTACGGTCACTGTAAAGTTTTTAACATTTAAAATAATAAACATATTGAATTAATTATTAACCAAGGTTTCTCATTTACTTCGGAACCCACAAACACAATATACACAAACATGCCATGAATGCTTTTGGTCAGCATGTATATATTCTCGTATTCTCATATAGTTCTGTCCTTGTTTTCATCGTTATTGAAGTTATACTTCTTTAGGCGCGCTATGAAAAAACGATGAGAGTGAATGAATTTTAAGAAGCGCGTTTCACCGTCACACAAAATTCACAGTTTGAAAGTGTTGTTATGATTTATGTTACTTAATGTAAGAAAATATATATTTATTTATTTAATTTTTCAAATTTAAACTGAGCTTTATTGACTATCCTTCTCCAGTCCTTTTATTATTTTACTGTAATTCATTATTTGCATGCAATTAAAAATTGTTTTTTAATGATGGCATTTTATACACACTATGTGTGATTTTTCGTATCGTTCTGTTTTTGTTTCATTTACAGCAAACTTTTGCGGTATTTTATTTAAGATTTTCGTAATGTTTTTCAGCTTTTCGCGGGTAAAATTTCTTTCGTATGTTATTTTCACGTTAATAACTTTTCGTTTATATTACGTTTACGAGAATTAATGAATCAGGATGCGCGTCATATGTCTAAAAAGATAAACTTTATCCTAAAAAGTCTTAGAACTTGTTTTATATCGTAATTCTTCAAAGAAAATTAAAAAAATTAGTCCTGCTTAAAAATATCAATTCCTTGCAGTTGTACAAATATAACAACGCAGTGTTTGTATCTTTTATTTTTCATATGACGCTGTCACTTACATAGTAGCATCACAGAATATTTATTTAGAATAGCACTAGTAATATATTCTATGGGATAGTAGTTTCTTGCTCTAGTTTATTATCTCTATGAAAAAAATTAAGTTGAAATAGTTTTCGGTACTCATGCGCCGATTTCTTCTGAACTATGGTCATGTACACAGTCATAATTATACTTTATAATGTACTTATTATAAAATAAGTGGTAAATATGAAACTTTTATAAATTTTAACCAAATATGTAAATTAACATGTTTAAAAAAAATATACAATTCTCAAAATTTAATGATTCTCAGTATATAAAATTTATTTTTAAATTATGAATATTTAAAAATTTATAATAATGTTGAGTTTCATGTTTATACCGCTTACTCACATTTTTCGTTGCAAATATTCACTCTCAAGAAATTTTCTCTTAATCTCAAAATTAAAAACAAAAATTTTGAGGGCCAATTGGACATAAAAAAATTATATTGTTTTTCGGAAAAAGTATTAACTCTTAAACGATTATTTTGGACTCTCAAACAATTTGAGTAAACAAAATTTCTGGAAAATTTAGTGAAGGGGCTATAATAACAGAAGTGCTGATTTATTACAATCAATTTAAATCAAAGAAAATTCAAAAATCTCCAAAATTTCTTATTGTTTTATTAAATCTAGTATATCTAGAAGAAATTCCTTTAATCTGGCAACATTCTACGCAATGTAAAAGTACCCAGTAAGAAGAGGCTTATTTTTAGACTAGACAGGAATTTCAATCCAAAAATTCTTCAATGATTCGAAGCATTTAAATAAAATTTGAGTGTTTATTCTATATGAATTTTGAGCTTTATATGTATAAATAGTTTTGACTAAATTCATTTTCTCATTTCATTTCTATCAATTTCTAAATTTTTAGAAAGCCTTCCAAAGATTCGAAGCACTAAAAAGCAATTTGCGATGTTTATTAAATTTTTTATAAGGCAATTAAGCAGTTCGCAAAGCCCAAAATTCATTTAGAATAAACACCAGATTTCTTTTTGAGAACTTCGATTCATTGAAAAATCTTTGAATGGGTTTCTGAAGATTTAGAAATCGCTTGACTGAATAATTTAACCAAAACGGTATATGTAACAGGTTATTGGGATACCAAAAAGCGCAAATTAACTAGAAAAAAATCAGTTGAGAAAAACTCATTAGCCTGCTTACTGGCTACTGTAAATTGCAGTAAAACAAGTACCAAATTCCATTTTTCTGATAACGATCTCTGCAAATTTTGTCATAAAAAGGAAGAAATAGGAATTAACATTGTTTGAGTGCGCAAGTTCCTTTCTCTTTCCTGGTCTATTGACATTTACTTTGAAATATCAATACATAGATCTTCGCCCGTTGTCACTCAGAAAATAAACCTGATTCTAATTTATTTGAATCACTCCGTGTACCAGATATTTTGTCTATGAAAAGAAATCGCGGTATTCTCCCAGAACGATATGTCTAATAAAGTCTAATAAAGCGTCTGTATCTTTTTCCAACAAATCAAAGGATGTTAGATTCTAAATAAAAGTCTTATAAGTTATAGAAACAATAAATTCTTTATTTTTATAATATGTAACAAAAAGTATATATAAGTACCTCCACAAGAATTTTAATAAATAAAAATAACTATATATCACATATTATTATCCATAGTTTTAATTTTAATTTAATTTATTATTTAGATGATCAAAACGAATCAGAGGTCAATGAAAGACACAAATAATTATTTATTTGTTTGTTTATAAGTTAGATTTGATTCAATATGATTCAAAATATTCTCATTTAATTTGTTTATTAAATTTATTATTCGATTATTAATGATTGGCAGTACGATCGATATTTTTTATTTTATTATTTTAATTTAATTTTTTAATTAACTTACACAGTACACTTGACTGTTTTATGTCACAAAGAAATACACATTAGATATAATTTATTTCAACATTTATTCATTTATATAGACGATGCGCCTGGATTTTGGTTGTTTTTTGAGCTGTAAAATTTTTTTTAAATGTTATTATTATTAACATTACAAACTTAAATATATATAATTTTGATAATTAAGAAAAAAATACACTTTATGTTTATCTTTAGAAAATTTCCAAAGTAGATTAAAATTTTATATAATTAATCGAATACAATTCTAATTAGATTCTTCTACCTAACTATAATGGTTGGATTTTAAAAAGTAAAAAGTTTACCCATCTCCTTAAAACTGACGTCATTTCTATATATAGTATATTTCTTGTAAAGCTAAATTCGATTGGTTTCCAACGATAACTTGCTTAATTTTAATGAAAAGTAGGGGATTTTGGCATTAAGGTAGACGACTGATAATGAATTTGCTATTTTTCACATGCAAATATGGAACTAGACTCAATACCGTAACAAAATTCAAAAATAGTAATATAATATTTAATTAAATTCAAATTGGATAATAAATGAAGTTTCTAAGTTTTCAAAGATATTTTCCATTTATTTTGAATTTTACATATAATTTGTACAGAGATACTGAGTGGTAATGTCACTTGTAAGTATGTCTATGTTTTTTAAAACAGTGTGTGAATTACTATAAAACGAAATGCAGTACTCCAAATGAACTAATAAAAAAAATTAATCACTTTCTATTAAGAATTAACTTTGGATCCACGCCTGATTAAATATAATCTCATTTATTTTATATGTATGCCGGTTCCACATTTGTGCGTCAGTCAACCCTCTTTTTTAGAAAAATATCATTAAAAAAAACAATATTTTAATCAATACATTATTGAATATTTTAATCAATACATTTATAATAGTAAGAAAAGCTTTAATGAACGGATTTATTTCGTTTTTAATAACTTTGATTACATTAAGTTTATATTATAAACAAATACGATATATATTGTTAAACAAGTATTTATTGAAAATGATTGCAGCCAGTAATTTAATTCAACATTTATTCCTGATTTAATTTTATTAGATTTATTATATTGTACTATGTAATTCAAATATTCAAATATTTAAGTCTCGTTATCATCATTCATTAACTGAAATGAAATATAATTCTACTCTAATCTTCATTTTTATTTTTAAACAAAGTCAAAATTACAGAAAAATAAAAATTTAAGGAAGAAATCAAACAACTTTACATTATAGAGCACTATTTCAAAACTAAAAAAAAAAAAAAAAAAAAAAAAAACTAACGGTTTTTCTTAATACTTGATTTTGATATGGATTTTTTCTGATACAATTTTTGTTACTTGAAAATCGTTGGCAAATATTTAAAAATAAATATAACAAGTGAAGATAACAACTAACAGAGTTGATTGTTTAGATAATCGACATATAATTGAATATCATTGTTTGCACTATTTTTAATTAGCATTCATAAAAGACTATAAATATCCAGTTATAAATTAATGCATGTATAATAATATGTATTGTAATTACCAATATGTGACAATTAGCTAAATTTGAGCATAAATTTTGGCGCATCCTAAAATTTAACGAAAAAAATGTTTTAAACGAAAGTTTTTTGTTTCAAAGTAATAAACATTTTTTGTATTTAAATTTTTATTCTCTCTTTTATAGTTTAAAAGTCGGACCAAATAGACCGATTTTGCTCATTTACGAACTTAAACTAACTTTTTATATTTATAAAACGCCACCAAAATTTCTCGTTATCTACCGAAACGACAACCGAAAATGAACTAATTAGGTTTCTATGAAGACTTATACCAAAATTTTGTTTGTGCGGTCTATATTTTCTAGCGTTACAAACTTTAGACTAAAATTAATATGATCTAATATATTATGTATGTAGAGTATATGTACTGCTAGATATGCCAGACTTAGAAAGAAGTATGGTACAGAGTAGATTGATAAGGTTAAATATAAATTTAGATAAAGTGTTAATACGTTTACACTTTAGCTACTACTCTACTTAAATTAAATCATGTCGCGAGTTTAATATAACAACACATGTTGGACATAAACATAGTGTTGCAATCATATGTTTTCACGAACATAGAATCGAAATAATCTTATATATTTAAATGAGCAATTCTTATATATATATATATATATATATATATATATATATATATATATATATATATATATATATATATATATATATATATATATATATATATATATATATATATATATATATATATATAAAATTGGAAACTCGGAATCGGCTCCAACGATTTTCATGAAATTCAGTATATAGGGGGTTTCGGGGGCGATAAATCGATCTAGCTAGGAATCATTTTTAGAAAATGTCATTTTATTCGTGTTTTATCGATAATTTTTTATAATGTAATGATATATTTGTTTAATATTTATAGTCATATAGGCATTGGAGTGATTAAGTGGTAGCGTGCGAGGCTCTTATACAGACATCCCGCGTTCGAATCCCGGCTCGACCGACGAGTAAAATTAATTTTTTTTAAATTTTATTAATTTTAAACCCAACCCAACCCAACAAAACAACACAATAAAGTGAATAATATTTTTCAAATAAGATTTTGTTATAATTGTAAAATTTTTTATAATGTAATGATATATTTGTTTAATATTTATGGTCATATAGTCATTGGAGTGGCTAAGTGGTAGCGTTCGAGGCTCTTATACAGAGATCCCGCGCTCGAATCCCGGCTCGACCGACGAGTAAAATTAATTTTTTTTTAATTTTATTAATTTTAAACCCAACCCAACCCAACAAAACAACACAATTAAGTGAATAATATTTTTCAAATAAGATTTTGTTATTATAATTGTATAATTTTTTATAATGTAATGATATATTTGTTTAATATTTAAAGTAGGAGTGGCTAAGTGTTAGCATGCTGGACTCGTCTTCCGCCTCGACGTAATATAATTTCTAAAAAACACAATTTATAAAAAAAAAAAAAAATACCGAGCAAAGGTCATCCAGATATATTTTTTAATATAAACAAAATATGTACGGCTAAAATTGTTAAACAAATAGGAAGATATGAATAAATAATGTCATTCATAAATGATTACATATGAAACTTTGTTTTTTAAAAAAGTGATGAATGAAAATAATCTTCAGCAGGTTGGGTGCCCATAAGGATATCGTATCATTTATAAACATAATTCTAAAAATTTGTATATGGCTTGGTTATGATTAGTAACAACTTTTTCCTCTATAAAAGTTCTGAAATTTTCTTTTTCAGTTTCATTTTTTTAATAATCTACATATATCTATAATAGAGGAAAGTTGTTACACTAATCATAATCGTAGTTTGTAGAGGAAAGTTATTACAATAATCATAATTAAGCAATATACAAATTTTTAGAAGCATTTATCAATGATATATGTTTATGGGCACTGGGACTGGATGAGGTACGGTTGTATTATAAGCAAATAAGCAAAATGGTTGCAAATAATTAGTTTTTGTTTAATTTTTTTAATAACAAGCAGTCGATGTCAAGTAATGAAAATCATATCAGAAAAATCCAACTAGAAATCAAATATTAAGTACATATTTGTTAATATATTCTACTAAACGCTAATTTCAAATTAAAAATCAGATTATTATTAAGTTCTCTTTAACACAATCTTTGTCATTGTAATAAAATTTCGAGGAACTGAATCGTCTGACAATAACATGGTCATGCTGATCTGGGTGCCTGGTCACTCAGGCATAAAAAGGAATGAGCAGTAAATTCACTAGCACAGAGAGATCGTGTCACACATATCTATCACCAGCCTATTTTCTCCTATAGATGTATGAATCATATGGATCAGAGAATTTGAGCGTCTTCTCCCTTTTACAAAAAACTAAATTTTTAAAATTTTTAATCAATATATATGGGCTTCGTACAAATAGAGTTTCACAAACGATAAGTGTCATTTGAATAATCTCTCATAGTTCAATTAATAAACACTAGTAAGCACCTTCCCTATTGAAGTAAACATTAATGATAATAGTAAATTAAAAAAAAAAAATACAAGTTTAAAAGAAATAAAACTATTCTAAGGAACTGAGTTCTTAAAAATACGATACAATAAAAACATTATAGTCCGAAATTAGATAAAGAGATATTCAGAGGATAGCCGTGGTCACATGCCATAAGTTTTTTGTACTAAATCCTCTGAACATCATTTCATCTATTTTCGGACAAGAATATTATTTCCTGTTTGTAACAGCACACATTTGTAGTGGGGTTTTAGTTCTTTTAAATCCAAAGAGCTTGAGCCTGTTATTCTTATATCAAATTGCTCTGTGATATTCTGTATTAAGGAGTTATTTCGACAAGCGCATCTAGATTACTAAGAAACTGCTAAACTATTTAACTTTCCTCGATTGAAACTGACCAGGTTACAGTTGAGAAGAATAGTGAGTCGCTGGAGAGATTTATAATATTTTTCCAAACATCATTTTTACGTTAACATTTTAAAAGTTTTTATTAGCCATTTTCATGTATTTTTCAAGTAAAAAAAGAGAATCCAAAAATTAAAAAAAAAATACAATACCAATTACGGACACGGAACTTCCTGATATATGAATATGTTAAATAAAATATCTATTCGTCCTGGATAACTTAATCGATTTAGTTGAAATTTGGATATAAAATCAAAATAAACATTTATTGCTATTGATTTAAACGTTTCTTTATGTTTAGTGGAATATAATTAACATGTGCTAAATAAATTACGATTACGTACCTATCATCATTTTTTTTATCCTTTTCAGGTTGATTGTTAGCTACATCCAAATTATTTAGATTATTATTATTATTTGTTGTATTTGTATGTTGTTTTAATGGTTGTTGTTTCCTTCCAAGTAGAGCAGGTGTCCAACTGAATACTGTTGAACCATCTGAATGAGGTTGTGGACATGGTGATGGTGCTATTCTGGGTGGAGATGGTGTTCTATCACGATGATCACGATCACGAACACCCGAACTATTACCTGAACCATTAGCTCCTTGTGCTTGTACTGCTTGATTATTTGAGCTTGCAACATTTAATCTATTTGTACGACTCTTTTCAGTTAATAAGGGTGAGAATTGTAACGAATCCAAAAATGTTTCAAACGCTGTTAATTTGTCCTTAAAAATGTAATCAATTTTTTAATTTAATTCAAATATCCCAAATATCGCCTGGGTAGTTTAATCACAGCGCAAACGTAAAAGCTGAAAACTGCAGATTCACGATAAATCGTTATCAAATATCACCTGTATATTTTAATAATAGGGTTAACGTAAGGGCTCAAAAAATGTGCCCAAAAAGAATACCGATTCTAAATATTGCCTATGTATTTTAATCACAAAGGGTGGGAACGTACCTTTTTTTATTATGATAAAGAATCAATTTTTGTATTCTGAAAGTAAAAAATTTTTTTTTTAAATAAGCTTTTATTTAATGCGTAAAAAGAAGATAATAAACTTTAAATTAAATCAAACCTATCAAATTTATTACATTATCCAATTTATATGAAATAAATGCTTGTCGCGAGATTTTTATATCAAGATTAAGATACATATTGTATTATTGTTATAATTGTTGTATTATTGTAGTATTGTTGTAACTACTCAAGTAAATCTCGCGCAAGATTTTATATCATACAAATTGTATAATGTAATAAACTTGATTAGTTTGATTTAATTTAAAGTTAATATTTATTTTAAGCCTTTAAATAAAAACTTATTTTAAAAAATGTTTATTTTCGACACAATAATTTCTAAGCTTTCATAAAAATATTTGACAATTGTGCTACTTTTAAGAAAAAATTAAGGGAAATTTTTCATTTTCCTAAATCATTCTACAACGAGTTCTACAAAAACCGTATCTCAATCATGTTTAGAACACATTTAATTGGCATTTATTTAATCATGAAATTGTTTCAAGTATAAAATCCTCAAAAGAGAAAGATTGTCCCCATTTCTCGCTAGTGTTTGAAAAAAAATAGATTAAAAAACTTCACTATCACTTAAAATAGACCAAATTTCACAGTTTGAAAAATTGATACTATTTGTTAGACACTTATGGTACTTAAAGACATTTAAGTACGAAAATAGCTAATTTTGCAATAAAAATGAAATTATCGGGATAAACACTATCCTATCTTTTCAATTGAAACAAATACCATATTTTAAAAAATATGGTTGTTTTTTTTTTTTAAGTCTCGGTATGTTTGGTCTTAAAAAGTATGAATTACCGGTCGTTTTGAAGATGAACCATTTGAATTATCATTCCATTGATGTGTTGGTTTGTTTTGTGATGATGAAGGTTGGAACATCATATCGTCTTGTGTTAATGCTGATATTGTGAATGGTCCAGTTCGTCGAATCGCACGAGGTATATTTGATCCAACTAGGTTATTACGTGTTTTTATAGTTGTGTCCGATGTAGGCTTTTCTCTGGTTGACTTTTGTCGAATGTTTTCAGCTTGCGGTGCTATCATCATATCAAAATGAAAATTGTCAAAAATTTCACTTAGATCACAATTATTGCCATTCACTTGACTGCTGGAACGAGAACTATTACCTACAACAGAAAAGTTGTTTCATTATTAAAACTGATTTTTTTTACTGAAATAGATAAGAATAGTTTAAATAGAAAGGATTCGGATAGATCTTGTGGACCAATTTTTTCACGACTTTTCTAGAAGGAATCATTTTAGATAAATTTTAAGGTTTGGAGCTATTTTAGTATATTTATTTCAATTTTTTTTGAAAAACGCTTCGCTTTCGTGGTATAAGCGATTTAAGGTTGATAAAAATGTTGCTTTGTTTTAAAAGTGTTAAATTTCGCTGATTTTTTAAAAAGTTTGCTGCATTTTAGGGCTCCCCTATTTAAGAATAATTATCTGACGTTTTAAGTAAATTAAAAATTTTTTTAACAATTTCTGGTTATACAATAATGTAGCTGAAGAACTGACATAATATCTATATTAGTATGGACACTATGCATCTAATTATTTCCTAACATTTCTGATTACTTACTTCTAAATATTAGTTTTTCAAACAAATGATATATAAGTCTGTGAATAGTATATGATTTAACATACGAAATTTCTCAACATTTATTAACTAATTCAATTTTTTCGATCATTCTTACAGTTTTCAACCCAATAAGAACAATTAAATGTAATTTCTTTGTAATTTTTCAATGATTTTTGTTTGATATTTGATATACAATTTACATGCAAACAATTGAACAAATTATTATATTTTCTGGAATGTGAATGTTTTATTAGAAATTTATATTAATACAAAAGTCAATTTTGTAGGTTATGTTTTGGTTGTTTTCTAAATATGATTAAGTGTTTAGACTGCCATTAAACAAATCAATTAAGAATACTCTAAATGGAAATAAATATGTTTAGCATTTTAAAAATCTTTGATGGATTTTGTAAGTAATCATATAAATATAATTATTAACTTTTTTTATAATCGAAAATGTATAATAAATTATGATTGAAAAATCTATAAACTAATAACAAATTTTCTGTTTATAACAAAGAAGTGAGTGAATATTATTCAGAAGTTAAAGTATGTAGTAGCCATTTCGTTGATGGTGATTAAAAAAAATGCCAACTATAAGTATTCCTGTAAAAACTCCAAAACCAGAAAAGGTATTTTCTCCATACCCGAAATATAAACCTCGGGGACTGCAAGTTTATGATTGAAATCATTATATTAAATATTATTGTTAATTCGCAATGACTAAAATTACAAATTCATAATAACTATTTTTGATAAATTTCCATAATTTTATTATTTCCATATTTATTAAAAATTTATTGTGAATAGCTTAATATAAACAATACTAGTAAATCAATTAGTTCAAAACATGATGCTTTTTAAACACACTTTACTTTGCTCAACAACAATGATAAACATTCAAATAAAAAACCTCAAATTTGATTTTTGAAATGAAATTTTTGTTATAAAAAAGACTCGTTGACTTCGAAAGTTAAATTTAAAATAATTATTTAAGGATTATCGTGGTATTTTAATTTTTTTTTATTTTTAGAAATTTTACCTGTATACAAAGATAGAATATTAAGCATGAATTAAAGCAATTTGTAAGGCTTATAAAAAAAACAAAAATAAAATGAATGCATGCCATGAATAGGATACATTATCACTAAGCAAACGTGACATAAACAGTTTCAAAAATGTCTTTCGTATTTCTACATATTGCACTAGTGCGACTAAATTTATTAACTGAAATAATGAATGAGAAGTGCTTGTAGCCGAGGGAAAAAGGGAGGAAAATAAAATAAAAAATAATTTTTTATAAGTGCGATTTTTTGATTGAATATTAAAAAGTCAAAATTAAAAAAGAAAACTAAAAATTTTGAGGTTATAATATAAAATAAGTATCAAAGTCTTGTACTTGCAAAAATCTACATTTTGGTAAAAAGTTTCCATTCCTTCGATGTAAGATAATAATAACAGGGAAACCGCAGCTACGTCACTTGCACCTAGATATTTTGGTTCTCTGCATCTTCCTTTAGTATACAACATCATCTGAAGACCAGGATGCTCAAAGTATAGAAAAAGGACCATCCATAGGATCTTATCGAGACTAGTGGCCACGAAAAAAGCCCACAGCTTCTCCGCATGAATTATTATGATAGTGGATAGAGTTTTAGACCCGACCATTCTATATCCTTGAAAATTCTTAAAGGTGCAAATGACGTGAATCGAGGTTTCATCGTTCTTCAATCATGACCTATTCCTTCGAATTAGGGGACAAATGTTATGGTCAACAAATTTTTAGAATCTAGCCATTTTTAGGTTAGGTTTTTAATATTTTTATAAGTATACGAATTGGGTAGCTTTTTTAAGTTTTCATCTTGCAACCAATTACAGGTCTGTCACTCTAGTAATTCATAAGTAATTAAAGAAATATCAAATTTGTGAGAAATATCAATTATACACTTATGGTCATAATTTTTTAACATTCATTGTTTACATGACCGTGATATAAATATATTGTTTTATAGAGCTTTTTCTCAGATATTTTTTGTTTGTTTTTATTAATCGGATAGAAGTATCCTGAGATATTAAAAGAACCTAATTTTGACAAAACACGTTTTTCACTATTATTACTTTTTATTTTTTATCTCTGTTGCTTCGGTTATTGGGATAAATAATAGTAACAAAGAAAGTTGAATATGAGTTAATTTAGAAATAAGGTATTAAAATAATTGAATATAGAGCTAAAGTTACTGACTTGAATTAGGAGCATGAGGTGAAGCACTCATCCAAGATGTACTCGAGTCAGATAAATTTGTATTGCTGTTGTTACGATCATGCATTTCAAATAAATGCAATAGCATTATTTCATCATCTAAACTCTCACCAGCCGTACTAGGTCGAGAATGAGATCTGTTCGTTCCATGGGTTGGTCCAGTATTACTTGTATGTTCTCGTTGTTCTTGACCCATTGTTGTCAATGTATGTAATGGTTCTGTAGTATGATTGCTTCCATTATTTAATAATAAACGTTGTGCCATTGAGAATTCTGCATATTCTACATCGTTTTCACCTATTCAATAATAATAAAAAATGTATGATATATTGATTTATTCAATTTTTAAGTGTTAATAAAATAAAAACAAGTGGTCTAGGTTTCAGCCGCAATACTCAACAAAAATTGTAGGGGAGTCGAAGCAGGGATTTTTAGATTTACTCGATCTACTCGCGCGTCAGATTAAGATATGGGAGATACCTTACTCCTTTCCTTGTTGAGTACCTCAAATAAATTTTAGCTTCTTATATGGTGCAGCGCGTATAGGGTAGCCGATCACAATATTAAAACAAAAGTAATCGATAGTTGGATTTAATCAAGCTTGTTAGATTAAGATATGGTAGGTTAATTACGTCTTACCAAATTTCATAACATTATATTACATGTTATTTAAGTCAACAGTTGTTGGAAGCACATTCCTTTATGTAAGGAGTGTGCTAACAGCTGTTGATAAACCGCCTTAAAATTTTTTTACCCAAATAATAAGGCATTGATCAAAGGAGTACAAAAAAAGTCGGTTTTAATGACTATGTAACGCAAAGTAAGAATTAGTAATTTGATTTACCTGACATAGTTTCATCATCCACATCGTTTTCATCGTTTGAATTTTCATCTAAAATTCCTACATTAGCTTCATGGTGTTCACACTCATCTATAGATCCTTCATGTTCACTTAAATCCTTAAATAATTATTAAAAACAAAATATTAATATAGTAAATACGATAGTTACGATAAATTGTTTCAAATAAAATGTATATTAAGCTATTAGCCCTTGCACTCTTGCCTTTTTTCGGGTTGATAAGCATTAAGTTACTTATTCGATTTGAAGAAATGCTAAAATTAATTGTTGTGAATATCTTTTAAAACGGTATCGAAACTGTTGATCAATTATGAAACATATAGATTTCACGAATTCATAAGGTTGATAAACATTACGTTCCTTTTCATTTGAATTGAAAATTAGATGAAAATCCTGGAAAAATTTTTATCCTGAAAATTCAAGGAATCCTCCACCCTCAACATGTGAAAGGCACGTGGACATGGGTATTAATTAATAGCATCAAGATGATTTTTACATCATTATTTAATATTTAAAAAATCGAAAGGTGATATTGTCCTACAAATTGTCTAATGTGTTTTCCAGTCCTACCTTCTAAAATCGTCAAGTACACGACCCATTAATCTAATTTGCATACTATTTTTTAGAAATAAAGTATAGAACGCAGTGAAATTGGTCTTATACACAAAATACGCAAACAAAGTTTCGAGAATATTGTTGTTATGTATTTTGACATTATTGGAAACAACAGTATTGGAAAATCTGCTGGAGGTGTGACTTCTTCTACCAACAGAAACAGTTACTACTCGAATACACATTTTTAAATCAGTTGTCATGTGTTTACATTACAGTATTTGTTTATTTCGCATTTATATACAATTTTTACACAAATTTCAATCAGAATGAAAATCGCGATTCAAGAAATATGTTATGTAAATTCGCTAGTGCTGAATCTAGCCAGAAAAAATTAATTGATGACTAAATCTTGATAATGACATGTATGCTGTTTCAGAGAGGTTGAATGAATGCAAATTTTTCAAAATATTTACTAAATAATTTTCTTATAAAGAATTTCAGATTAAAATTTCTTATATGCGCGACTGGTTTTAACAGATCATTTTACTAATTTGACGATTTGAGACTGACAAAAGAGAATGGGAGGGCAAATCTGTAAAAAGACGCCATCTGGGCATTATCGAGCGTGGTTAAAATTTTTCTTATTTTAAGGGAAATAATAAATTATCTAACAATTTATACGTGGCGCAGGGGGGGGGGGGATTACATAATTGCAAAAAAAAAACATTGATATTTTTGTGAGCGTAGCCGGTTTTTGTGTTAATTTGAATGAAATAATAAGGGTAACAAAAAAACATTATCTGACAATTTGAGCGTGGCGTAAAGGGATGAGTGAATCACAAACATGCAGACAAACAAAAATTACACTTTTATCTTCTCGAGCAAAACAAAAAACGTCACCAGAAAATTTTTTTTTATATCGTCAGAATAAAAAAATCCCTCAAAATAATCGTCAGATTAAAGATCAACACGATCCGGAAATTACGTTTAACCTTCTGTATGAAAATCTGAGGAGTTCGAATATTTGTAAGTGACGATTTTCCAAAAGCTACTATAAGCTTGAGTCTCATTCAAATTGTCAATCTTTTAAATGAGAACTTTGTTTACATTCACATAACATCCTCTATGCATATTTGACACACTCGAGTAAATTTTGTGGACCGATTTTAATCCTTCCGTACGGCCATTTCCGACTTCATACACACTTGAGAGTTACACTCTATCAAAATCTAACACGCTTGAGTATGCCCCCAGGTAGCTGTTTTTTTACCTTTTTGAAAAACTGTACTCGCTCTCTCAGTAGGTCTAGATGACACTCGTGTAAATCCCCATTTATCATCGTAGAATCAAAGTAGCCCCAAACACAATTTATTGGGACAAACAAATGTTTTAATTTTCAATTTAAATTTTACTGATCATAAAATAATAATATCTTAAAACATACCCCACTATCACTGCTACTAATACCCATATTAAGCGCAAGCGTCATAAGTAAATCTGGGCTCGATAATGAAGTTTGTATACTAGGTGTACGATTTGGTTCACGTATAACTTCTCGACTACTAAGAACTTGGCCATGACCATGTCCACTATTTGTGTTCGTAATTGCTGTAGATGATTGTACTCGTGTTGAACCTCCTGTACCTACAATTGACTTAGCTTGACTAGTTGTTGAGTGTGCAGATGCAGATCCCGAGGCCGATGATATAGTTGATATTGAATCTTTTTGATGTATATCCAATACAGGAGTTGCAACTGACACACTGGATGGTTGATTACTGATATTTATTGAGTGATTACCATTTAATCTGTTTAACAACATATTATCATTCGATATTATTAAAATATAGCCAAATAAATATTATTAAAATCATGCAAAACCCGAGTGCACAGGAAACCTGGAAAATCATCTTGAAGTAGCTTTCATAGCTTCCGTTTTCTTTATCATCGGTTCTTAAATTGATTAAATTGGAAGAAAGCTAACTGGTAACATACACGATTTTCTCCTATTTTCCTAGCTTTCTTTCTCAATATTTCTGGTCCTAATTGAAGCACTTTTGGTCAAAGAACACTCGTTGGAGTGTGTTTTTCTATGACTATCTTTCTATATCTCCGGTTCTAATTGATATACGCGGTTCGTTTTCGTCAAAAGGGAAACTAGGTGTTAATATTCAACTTAACTTTTAATTTTTCCACATTATATTATGCGATTCAAATTAGAAGATAGTATGCATCTTTGATTTTATACGTACTAGCCACGGTGGCCATCAACATATTACTATAATTGATAAATACACCTCTAGAGAATTGTATGTAACTTAATAATAAATAAGTCTACCAACTTTTTCATCCACGAAAATTATTTTAATTGGGCCGTTTTCTTTTTAATAGTTTCGAAAGATGTACGTAGAATGTTAAACCGAAAATTTGCGAATATTAGTTTCAACGAATTTACATTTTTCAATTTTTTTTGCAAAATGAATGAATTTTATACGAGTAAACATATTTGTTAAACAAATAAATGTGGATATCCACGACGTCTACCATTCAAACATTTCTTAAAAAATGATTTATAACAAACAATTCATACATTTTTGTTATAATCGCTTTGAAAAAAATTTTTTAATAAAATGAAAAATTGTCTAACAATTTAATTTTTTTCTCATGAAATAAAGTATAAATTATAGATATATTATTGTTCGGCAAAAAACAATAGGGCTTGTTCGAGAAAGGAATAATTGTATTTAGATTATTTTGACGTAATGGAACATTATTACATAAATAATATGCATTTTATTTACGTGTTATCTATTAAATCCTTGATTGAATTCAACATATACAAGTTTATACTCCATATATCTTTCGATTTAACAATCGTAAGTCAAAAAGGGCCGATTCGTTATATCGTTTACGTTTTAAATCGTTTTTTTCTATTGAGAATGATAGGAGGTAAGGTTAGCACGGGTCATGCTATTACCCATATACTACGTTAAGAGGTTTTTAGGAAAATGACGCCACTTTCTATTAAGTGGTTAATCAAAATATTATAAAAATTAAATTTAATCAAATGATTTTAACAAAAATTAAACAAACTATTCATACAAAAATGTTTTGAAATTTGGTATGCACGATATTGATATGAAAAAGGAGGGCTTATCAAAGTTTTTCTTAAAAAAAAATGTTTAATATAAAATCGAATTTTAATTTTTAACTTAAAAGTTAAAACTCTTTGACAAGCCTTCTGTTTCAAATATTGTGTATACAAAATTTCAAACAATTTGATTAAGTATTTTTTGAAATATTTGGGCGCGAAACTTGAAAGAAAAACAATACATATTACATGTAATTTAAGTCAACAGCTTGTTAGAAGCAAACTCGAATAATCGTTCTTAAGAGGGATTATAACTATAAAAAATATTTATCAAAATTGTCTTTGATAAATATTTTTGCCATGTCAATATTGTGCAAACCGAATTTCAAAACATTTGTGTAATTATTTTTTGTGTTATTTGTGCGCGAAAATTGAAAAATTTTACATAAAGGGGAGTTTGCTTTTATCAGCTGTGGACAATCCCTTTTAATGCTACATATAAGAAGCTGATAAAACTTTTCAGTTATTGTACAAAAAACTGAAATAGTGTACTGCCGATTAGTATATCATATCACTAATACATACTTCTCTAAACATTTGAAAATAGCTTATTTTTGATTAGCGAAACAACGTTTTCCTCTAGGGAAATTCTAAAAACTGGACAATTTTTTTTTTCGGAGCCTATAAAATTTTTGATTGTCCTCACAAGCTTCAAATTGACAAAAGTTTTTTTGTTGTTGATATTTTACTAGGAAGATCATTCAATACATGTGATAAAACCAGACATCCGTTTTTCAACAACTTCAAAATTGTAAAAATAACAATTTTGAAGGTGTCGGGCAAATAATTATGTTTTGTGACATTGTGACATATAAAATAATTTTTGCATTTGTAATTGAATGATTTTCGTACAACAATAACAAAAAATATATTTCAAGATTGTGGGACATTCAAAAATTTTACGAGCGCCTAAAATAATAAGACCCACTCCTGAGAATTTTTATAGAGACAAAAGTTGTTACACAATTATAAAATTAAGCTATGCACAGATTTTTACTCCGAAGTGATATACTTTTTTAGATAACATCGGATTACGATAACTGTATGTGTAAATTTTTTTAAAATTATTTTTTTGCAATTTAAGTGGTAGGAGACATTGTCAATATTTTATTTGTCGGACATGTTTTCTCGTATTTAATTCATTAATATTGCTACTAAAATTTGAAAAAACAAAAACAATATTAGCACATTTTCGGTTTAACGTCCAACATACATCTTCCGAAAATATTAACAAGAAAACTAATTGTAAGAATTTCCGTAGATGGAAAAGTTCATAGGCTTCATATAATTTACCCACATACAAATTTCTGGCGTGCGATGTATTCATTGTGATACGTATATGCCAATGAGCTCCAAGACCATTAGTTAATCGTAATTACTCTTATGGCTTCATAATTTTAATGCATCTTACATTGTCTTCAGAGAAATATGTTACTAGCAGCTATTTTCCTGACTATCAAATAATCTGATCCTCCCATGAGAAAAAATGAAATTCCGATCATCAAAAGACAACGTCAAACACTCGGAATATGATCTTTGGTGTTCCACCTAATAAAATAAAAATTACTAGTAATTAGTTCATATTGATGATAGAAAATTCATTTCTTTTATAACTTTTTATTATCAAGTTTTCATTTATCTTTAAAGAAAATTGCTTTTAAAACATAAAAAATTATTTTATAACAAATTCACAATTAAAAAAACTGGCTTTCAAATTCTTATAATGAACATAAAAAAGACTATCTTTACATAAAGTCAATATTGTTATTTTAAACGCTATTAAAAATTATAATATACAAAATAATACGTATATAAATATACACAAACCACAATGTCCAAAATACAAAGCGAAAAACGTTTGTATCGATCTTTAGCCCGTTTAATCCGATGTTTTTGACAAAACTTCGATGTAATTTAAACTGAAAATACAAGTACGTACAATCAATTGGTTTGAGAGTTTTCTTACCTATTTGATTGTGGAATAGTATCAATTATTCTATTTTGATGTGATCTATCTGCTATATCACACGCACTTAAAGGAGGAGGAATGACGTGATTAACTATAATAGCTTGATTTGAGGAACTACTTCCAAGAGTTGCAGATACGGTGTTTCGAGACATTTCAACTGCTAATCTCTGCAAAAAAATTAACAATGATAATAAATTTATATTTATTATACTTTGACGATTTTGGTATTTTGAATAATGTTTAATATTTTCTATGAATTTGTTGAACACGAAAATAGTAATGCTTTTAAAGAATAACATGTGGGTATTAACGCGTTAATTCGTTAATCGTTAATTAACGAAGTTAAAAATCTTAAAATTATTTATTGAAAATTTTATTAAAATAAAATATTCTTGTTTTTTCTATCTTGTTTTTGTCGTGGTGGGAAATATTGAAGTAAAAAAATTGTCTTATCACCTCATGCTTAATATGGAAATATTTTCATAAACCTCCCATTATAAAACTAAATAAATATTTTTTGCATCCTAAACTTCTGCCATCATTTGATTTCGAAGAAAGTTTTATTTTACATATAATTCCGATACAAAAAATTGCTAAACGCGGTCTTTTGTCAAAATTTTAATGTCTCTTTACAGCCACATGACTGGGAAGTTAGAAGGTGGGATGATGATCAAATCATTTTTAAGAACTTTAAAAGCTTATAAAAAGCGAAATATGTATTTACTTCAATTTACGGTTGGCTACCGCCAGTACTAGTTCACGTAAGACACCTTCCTGCAAATATTAAGCCAGATCATATTCCGGGTTCCGCTATAATACGTTAAAATTCAAGTGTTTTTCCAACAAAATTAATGACGTATATTATGATTTCAAAATTATTAGTTTGATTGCAAGACAGTGAAATAGTGAAAAATACAAAGGAGTATGTTGGCACTCCAAAACCCACTTAGAGTACTGCGGTTCATTGTAAATTAGAAATGTGGCAAGTTAGTATTAAAAGTTGCTATTTTCGTGTTTTTTTGTCAAATTATCAAAAAGATAAAAGTAGTAATGTATTGTTATTTTTTAGATAATAATTCTTACTTACATCTTTTAATTCATTAATTTGATTTAAATATTGTGCTTGCATTGACTGCAATTGATTTATATACCATTGTTGATCTCTGCAACGCTGATAGAAAGTAGGTGGTCTCACTTGGAATCTACAATATTTCGTAAAAAATTAATTACGAATTATTTTAAAACATTTAATTTGATCAATTTTAATAACTTACTTTAGAAATAATGCATCATTTTGTGTATCTAAATAGCCTTCGGTAGCTAATAAATCTAATCGGAAAAATCGGTTGTAACCCCAACATTCACCAACTTCAAAATCGGAAGCAAATTCACGTACAATATTTTTAGAAGTATCTCGTGAATTTTGATGAATCATTTCAACACGATACTCATATCTAATAAAAATAAAACTATATTAATTACCCGATTACGGCAAATCCAAAAGGATGGGTTATGATTTTAGCTGTCTGAATGTTTGAACGTATGTTCCAAAATGTCCATCGATTCATTTAATAAGAACAAAATCAATATCGTTTAAGTAAGTAAAAAAAGTGGTTACAAATAATTTTTTCTTTGAAATGCTTCTTGTTCGGTATCAAATTAAAGAACTAAATTAGTACATTTCGAAACATAAGACATTAATAGTATTCACTTTAAACTCTTAATTTTAAACTAAAATATAAGGAATATAAATAATTGATTGCTAATCTGTTTCCTTATAACTTCTAAGCTATTTTAAAAAAATAAGCAAATGAGGTAGTGTGAGAATTTTTGAATTAAAAACTTGTGGGTGCGTTAAGCACTAACGGGAGAGGTAAAAAGAGTTTACCAAATGAAAACTTAAAAACTCGTGTGTATGTCAACTTCAACAGTTTGAAAACTGTATCAAGTCTTCATTTAGCATCATTTCCTCAATCGAAACCAAAATCAATATTTTGAAATTCAAATAATAAGTCTTCGTTCGCACTTTTACTGTTTCGAGTTATAATATGAAAACATAAATTTATTACCTTTTAAATTATACGTTACTCGTATCATAAATTGTTATTTGAAGCACAAATTGTATTAGATATTATTAGATTCTAAGCACTAATTGCTTTGAAATAAATATCAACAAAGCCAAAAATAAGGATTATGATTTTATCATATTATGTATGTATGTATTCGTTTGTACGATCTAAGATTCAATTAGTACAGATATAATATATATATATATATATATATATATATATATATATATATATATATATATATATATATATATATATATATATATATATATATATATGTATATATTTATATTTATATATATAAATAAATAAATAAAATAACATAATTACTTGGATGTCTCCATCATTCCAGCACTAAGTTCTAAAAAGACAGATAAATAATTGCCTCGAACTACACCATTACCATCTGGATATACTTTTAAACGCCAGCATAAACCATTAGCATGTAATGGATGTGAGTACACAGGATCAGCTTTTGCTTGTAAAACACTAAATTTCTGTAAAACAAACATACTGCTATCGTATCCTGGCACGATTTCACTGTAAAAAAAAAAAAAAAAAAATTAATTTTAATAATTAAATTAAAAATATTTAATAAGAAATATTTAGTATAGATGTAGTTTTTTCAGATAGAACAACAAAACTGACTACTTTTATTTATAAAGAATCTAAATCCGAAAAAGTGCTAGTTTCAAAACTGAAAAATTACTATGATTAGAGATTTAGGCTTTCCAATTACAATCAAAAATATTACAACTGCCTTACATGTATTTATAAAATAACTCAAAATTATACGGCGTATCGTACAATATTCTACGGCTTATAGTTTTTGAATCATGTACGATAAGTACAACGTATATACGAACAAACCTATAGACTAAGAAGCTCATGGGTAGTTTGAGTAATAGTATTTCTGTAAAGCTAATCATTTTTTTAGTGATGAGCAATAGCATGCTAAGTGTGGTCTGGTCGGAAACAACCCTAAACGTCATCAGCTTTTATATATTTAAAAGTGTTTATTTACAATTATTCAAAAAAGGTAAGAATTAGAAAAAATAGTATCAAATAATAACTGTAGAGCGTAAAATATTACATAAAATATTACATTGAATGCATTGGGTTTTTCATATACAGCGATCTGCGGCACAACGCTTGCCATCACCCGGCCTTGACAGGTGCGGTGGCTGTCATCAGATTATACAAAAAATTATCCGCGTTTTCCGATTTATATGAAATTTTCTATACACCCGTTTATCACATTAAAAAAATTTACTATACAGTTTGGGTCTCATTGGGTCATCAGGGGTTTCGTAATAACAAATTTCCAAAAATTATTATTCTTCTCGATAATTGTATGACGAAATTAATAGTATAAACAAAATATTGAAACATAAAATCAATTATGAAGACGTGTGATCTATATTTTCTTACTAATAACATTAGGGTGTCACCATGAGTTCGATCTGCAGCTAGTTAATTTTCATCAATTTGTAATAAGTATCCCAAAACTTATCTACGGAAAAGCTGTCTGCATTGATACAGTTTTCTTTTAGATACTATATTTAATAAATTTCAAGATTTTTATCAATGTACCTAA